>CM016615.1:76911236-77273146 GCA_005393395.2 Gossypium australe
AGTTGGGTCTTTTAATGCTTATTGGACTGCTAAAATGGTCTGTTTAATTTTTAGATTTATTTTGGTTTTTTTATTGTTTTGTTTTTTTGTTTGTTTAAATCGGGTTAATATTGGGCCCCGGGCATAAATTGAGTCCTACACACGTAATAAGTGAAATTTATTAAAGTCAATTTAACCAAACTGCCAATTTTCAAGCTAAAAAGATTAGTCAACTTGCAACAGATATTTTTATGGGATCTAGGTATTTATGGGCTAGATGTCTATATAACATTTGAAAACCTATCTCTTGGCTTCGAAACGCACTTTGAATCACTCGATTTCGAGTCCGGAAGTTCAAGTTATGACCATTTTAGTGAAGACTGCACGAGCAGAATTTTTAGACGTGATTATTACGAAAATTACACATTTTAGACTTTTTATTCGAGTTTAAATCATATTGGATTCGAGTTTCAAGCTTAATTTTTATTATATACTATCCCAATATTTTATTTATTAAGTTTTATTATATAATTTTTAAGTATTTTAAGTTATTTAGGAGTTTTACGGCAACAAGAAAGTTTAGGTTAAAACTACTTGTTGTTTAGATTAACTAGAATTTTAGTATACTTGAAAGTTTTATTTAGATGTATTTAGTTAGTCTATGCATTGTACACAACAATGAATTCATTCATTATTCAATGACTTTCTCTTTTGAGTTAATAAATTCTCTTTGAATTTTTCTTTTAAGTTTTGTTTAAAAGAGTTTTAACAATCTTTTCAGATTGTGGGAATCATCTTCAAGCTTTTATAAAATTGGGTTTCTTGTGCATCAAAAATTATTTATTTATAAGCAGGGGCGAAGCTAGGGGGGTTGGCATAGGCCCCCCCCAAAATGTAAAATTAGTATTTAGGCTCTTAAAATTTTTTTAAAAATTTTAAATTAGTAAAGATAAAATTACACTTTGGCCCCCCTAAAATTATGAAAATTCGATTTAATTCTTTACAAATTATAAATATATAAACTATAAAAAATTAAAATTTCATCCGGCTTCTCCTAAAAAATTATTTTGGCTTCGCCCCTATTTATAATATTGTTAATCATATACCATAGAATAATTAAAAGCATAAATGTGTATGTTTTGGCCTACAGTACTACCAGCAGCTTTAACTAGAAGGAAAAAGATATAGGATAAAGTAGAGGAAGCTATCATTTCATTTTTTTAGGAAAGTGTTCCATATAAAAAGTGATATTGTCGAACTTTATGGAAAAGTGAATAAAAAAAGTTATGTTATTTAACATACTATTCATGATTCCCAGTTTCATATGATCTAGACCGTGAATTAATTTTTACTCAATCATCTCTTAAGTTCAATTATCTCTTAAGTTCAAATTAACAGTACTTATCAATTAAGCATAAAGATCACAAATAAGTGTAGGTGTAGTAGTCAGACACATTAAACATATAAAGAGAAAATACATGTTCGAACCTTGAAAATGACATTTTTGAGAGGGATAACCACGAACCTTAAATATGAGTAGTGAAATGATCATGAAAAATATAAAAAAAATATAAAAATTGGAAGTGTGGCCTGAAAAGTATGTTCCCCACTTTCCACTTTGTGTTGGTGAAGCTTTGCTCAAGGATACAAGGATAGCTAACTTATAACTCCTTTTATGTTGTAACAATAAACAAACTTAGAACTGGAAACTCTTTATATGTTTTTTCTTATAAGATTAGTTTATGGATACCAAATTAAACTTGTTTGTTGTTCTCACTCTTGTTTCAATTCAATTTTTGTCAACTTTTCCAAAGGCTGCCATAAGTAATGTAAGTATATATCTGCATACAACTTCAGAAATTAAGTCAGGTGTGGCTTTTATTTTATTTTGTTTTATTGCTTAAGTTTGGTGTTGTGCACATAAATGCCAATGTCACAGGTGTATATTGTGTACATGGGAGAGAAAGAAAATGAAGATCCAACTGTTACCAAAATGTTTCACTACAAAATGTTGTCCGACTTGCTTGGAAGGTATTCTAAATTTACATTTACACTAAATTTCAGTAAAAAAGAATAACATAAGCTTTGCTCCTTTTTTTTGTTTTGGATGAATCTCAGCAAGGAAGCAGCAAAAAGTTCAATGCTTTATAGCTATAAACATGGCTTTTCGGGGTTTGCAGCCAGGTTGACAGATTCTCAGGCAAAGGAAATTGAAGGTGATATAATTTCCTAGCTTTTGTTTTATTTTAGCATCTAAAACTTTAAGAACTAAGAAAAATTACTTACAAATTGCAGCATTTCCTGGTGTTGTCCAAGTGATTCCTAATCAAGTTCACAAGTTTCATACAACTAGAAGTTGGGACTTCATGGGGCTAAATGATCATTCTACAACAAATCTTTTAACTAAAAGCAACATGGGTGAAGGAATCATCATTGGCGTAATAGACTCAGGTAATAAATAAATCTCTACACTTACAAGGCTCAATATAAAGGCTGATAACTTTGGAAACCATGATTGTAGGAGTGTGGCCAGAATCTGAGAGTTTCAATGATAGGGGTATGAATCCAATTCCATCTCATTGGAAAGGTATATGCCAAGAGGGACAGTTGTTCAACTCCTCAAACTGTAACAAGAAACTTATCGGAGCTCGTTGGTTCGTCAAAGGCATCTTGGATCAAAACCAAACACCTATAAATATAAGTAATGGAGAGGATATTCTATCAGCAAGAGATAGCTCAGGGCATGGTACTCATACAGCTTCCATAGCAGCTGGTAATTTTGTAGTAAATGCAAACTATGAAGGACTAGCTGCTGGTTTGGCTAGGGGAGGTGCTCCACGAGCTCACTTGGCAGTTTACAAGGTTTGTTGGTCTTTTGGACATGGAAGGTGCACTGATGCTGATCTTCTCAAAGCATTTGACAAAGCCATACAGGATGGAGTCGATATCCTATCGGTGTCCATCGGCCTTTCTATACCTTTGTTCTCTTATGCAGATCAACGTAATTCGATTGCAATCGGTTCCTTCCATGCAACTGCAAAGGGCATTACTGTAGCTTGCTCCGCAGGGAATGATGGTCCTACTGCAATGACAGTGGAGAACACTGCTCCTTGGATTATCACTGTTGCCGCTACTACCATAGATAGGGCCTTCCCAACAGCAATTATACTAGGAAATAACCACACCCTTTGGGTAAATCTTCACTTAGCACTAGATTAATCAAACAATACAGTCCTTTTTTCCATAATAATCTTATTGTCTTGCAGGGACAATCTGTTGACACTCGAATGCATAACCATGGATTCACTGGCATTACATTCTCTGATCGCATTGCCTTAAATGACAGCGATGATTCAGCGTTAGGCCTTTCTTTTGATCTAGTCAAATGATTTTTCATATATGTTCTTTTTTCATACATCTGATGTGATACGTTTACTTTTTCCAGCCTGGGTTGCAAGCGAGGAAGTCTGAATGCAACATTAGCAGCAGGACAGATCATACTTTGTTTTTCACAATCAAGTACTCAGAATATATTTAGTGCTGCAATTTCAGTGGCGGAAGCAGGAGGGGTAGGGCTTATTTTTGCGCAATATAGGAGTGATGGACTTGAGTCATGTCATTATATACCATGCATTAAAGTAGATTATGAAGTAGGAACTCAGATACTTTCCTATATAAGAAAAGCAAGGTATACATAAATTAAGAAAGTGAAGAATCAATATATATGGTATAATAACACTTAAATTCCTTTACCTTTTCCACCTCGCTTTTAAGGTCTCCAATTGTCAAGTTAGGTATTCCAAAGACAACTATAGGGAAATGGGTATCTCCTAAAGTTGCAGATTTCTCAGGCAGAGGACCTAGTTCAATTTCCCCAACAGTGCTAAAGGTAAATTTAACAAGCTATAAACTCCCAATTTCATCATTCTTCTTGTAACTGCAGTAAGATTTTAGTTTTCCTTTGTCTAATTACGGTATATAGCCCGACATAGCTGCACCAGGCGTGGACATCATAGCTGCATATATACCATTTGGCGCAGAAAAAAGTAGTGGATTTGCACTACTGTCAGGAACTTCAATGTCTTGCCCCCATATTGCAGGCATAACAGCTCTAATCAAATCTGTACATAAGAACTGGTCTCCAGCTGCAATAAGATCAGCTCTAGTCACCACTGGTGAACAAACTTTACTTCCCATATTGACATTTTTGCATACACTTTAAGGGTGTAATCTTTTCTTCCCTCAACTATAACCATTAGTTCAACGCTGCAGCTTCCCAAAAAGGAACCGATGGATCAAACATAGCCGAGGAGGGCTCAACTCGCAAGGTAGCTGACCCATTTGATATAGGCGGTGGAGTAGTAAATCCCAATAGAGCTATCGATCCGGGGCTCATCTATGACATTGAAACAAACGATTATGTCAAGTTCCTTTGCGGCACTGGGTTCAGCAGCAAGTCTGTGAGTGGTTTAACCCAGACCAAAGCCAATTGCACCAAAAATAGACTAAATGAGTTGAACCTCAACCTTCCATCCATCACCATCCCATACCTGAAAAGAAAAGTAACAGTGAGCCGAAAGGTAACGAATGTCGGAACCGTTGAGTCAATGTATAAAGCTGTTGTGGAAGCTCCACAAGGTGTAAGGATGAAAGTAGAACCCCAGATATTGAGGTTCAATAAAACCACCCAAATTGTACCCTTTAAAGTTACTTTCTTC
Organism: Gossypium australe; assembly: GCA_005393395.2. Lineage (NCBI taxonomy): Eukaryota > Viridiplantae > Streptophyta > Magnoliopsida > Malvales > Malvaceae > Gossypium > Gossypium australe. The sequence goes on from CM016615.1 coordinate 76,915,934, forward strand.
ACGACTGGGAAAGTATATGGAGATTATAGATTTGGGAGCCTAATATGGACAGATCCGAAGCACACTGTGACGATTCCTATATCGATACGAGCTATTTTTGTTTGAGCCATACGATGATGTTGAAACCGTTGCTATTAAAAATAAAATTGATGAAATAAGCTTTAATTTTATGGAAGGAATGATTGAAAAAATGGTTTATGGTGCCATTTAAAAAAATGATTTATTATTTTTTGTAAGGTACCCAAATCATATGAAGGTTATGAGAATATTGACAAATGTTAGCCAAATTATATTAAAATAACTTAATTCTCAAAAAAAATTATCACACTATTTCTTTTGGCTTGGCATTGCTTTGCTCTTATGAATGTGTGTCTATGATGGCCGAAGGGTAGAGGCAATTGTTCGATGGTAGTATCCGAGATCAATAATAATGCTGGGTGTTGATAATATTTTTAAAGTAAAAAATGAAGCTGTAACACCCCTAACTCGACCCGTTCACCGGGTCCGGGTATGGAGTGTCACAAATGTATCAGGTTCACCTATACTAAATTTTTATCGACTAAACTATTATTAAACAAACTATATTGAATTAATAATACTTCTTACAACAAAAGCCTCAAACTTATCTAAAAGCTGGGTCTCACAAGGTTTCTGTTTCTATACAGACTATTTGTTTACAAGGTACTCTTAAAATTTAGCTCCAAAAAATCCAGATTTTAGAGATGTTATCTGGCTTCGTTGTTATTGATCTTAAGGCGAAGCCTTCAATGGTATTCCTATATGCATGATTGTATCTGCTTGCGAGCCACGATATCCACTCCATCTAGCTTGGTTCCTCATCTAAGTCCTCGATCATTCTCGTAAGTCCTATGAACATCAATGAAATCTGTAAGTTCGAGAGAACTTAGTGAATTCCTTCACTAGGCCACTCACACAAACCCTATCACACGAGGGTAACAAATATAAAACAAATTGAACTTAAATTAACTCTCTACTTGCTCATGGCGGGTGTTCTTTATCAGGGTGGCAAACTCCACCCGATCTTTCGAGCTATCCGGCTGACTATAAGGCCTCCCTTTGGTCGCACTTAACGCTCGACCATATACCAAATACCTCATCATATCAACTAGTCTTATCCTTACTTCTTGTCTTTTCTTCTTTTCATACACCTCACTTTTCTTGATAGACTTTCCTGATCAAACTAATCCTTGGCAGATTCCCTTTTCCCATCTATGGTCCAAAAGGACTTGTTGACATATCCGTATTATGTTGACTTACAACAGACCTTGCCATTCTGGTGAACCTATTTTCGTTCCATCCTATTGGTAACAATGGGGGGAATTACTTCCAGTAATCTGCCCCTCACTCGAGCTTTTACTTGGGAACTCACCTGTTCCATAAGTGATTGTCGGTCTGACTTGTTGATCCAACAAGTTATCATCTTTATGACTATATGAGCTTGTCATCCCATTTACTCATTCCCTCCCTACAGGCTTTGATTATGGCGGTGTACCTGCATTAGACTTTCCTTAAAGAGGAATAGTCTTAACATACATTCTATCCCCTAGACAGAATCCTTATCCTGAGAGTGGAAATTCCCATCCCTCTCATAAGATTTTCTTCTTGAGTATAACTTCATTGAGCTATCTCTGGTGGCTTTTCATGACGGATCCTTACTTGCGATCCTTGGATAATTTCCTCTCTTACATCTTCATAATTAGGCTATCTTTTGCACGACCTATCTTCCTCTAAATTTTGTTGGGTCATTGCTTATACCTTGTTGGGTTTCGCATCTATCCTTGCTTTATGATCCGCTCGCCATAGATATGTTCTCTCTTAACTCTTCTTCCACCTACGTGGTTTCTCATACTTGACGAACTGGCATCATATCCATCGCTTGAGATTCTGATGAACTTTCTACATCTGTTTCCTGGGGGACTCTATGGGTTACTGTAGCCGAGCTATGGTCTTATACTCTTCTTACCAAATTTCTTATGTTCTGTTGGACTTAACTCGTATTTACTGTCCTAACGGACTTAACCCATATTTACCGCCCAACGAACTTTATCTGTTCTGTGTTTACTGTCCCAGTGGACTTTTTTTGTTTTATGGTTGCCATGGAGTCTTTCATCCATGGTCTTACTCATTATACCTAGCTGTCATAACATTTTTTATCTATGGTTTTACACCGTATAGCTTATACCTTGTACCATGCTGCCATGGTGTCTTTCATCCATGATCTTACACTACGTACCTCATACCAAACTGCCATAGCGTCTTTCATATATGGTCTTACACTATATACCTTATATAAGACTGCCATAGCATTTTTCATCCATGGTCTTACGCTATATACCGTCGTCATGGTGTTGCCCTGAATGAGCAGTTGATACCGCTGTCGCGGTAAATACCTTTCCATAATATTGATTTCCTAAATCCTTCTCCCATTACATCCTTTACACCACCTAACCTTGATACTCGAACACCGTGATGTTCCCTCCACAAGCCTCGGAGCTTTGCTCGTGGCGATAACTAACAGGTTCACTCTACATTTCCTTTCCTAACTTCATGTATCCTCTCAATGGTTTTTCCCACAGTTTTCATGCAATGCATGTACATATCATCATATTTTATGTTTATGCAACATGTCATACTTAGATGGCACAAATCATAATAACAGGTTTGGAGTTTGGAACTCACCTGAATCTTCATCGTTTCCACAAGTTAGCTTCCTCAAACGCCAGATCTTCCATTCTCCTAGCAGTTAAGTATTTCAACCAAAATCATAAGTTAAACTCAATATTCTTAGCTTAACCCTATACATGTAGAACCCTAAAAATAGTCCTGAAGTCCTTAACTTTATTTACTTATTCTTATGTACACAGAAAGGCTAAGAATCTTACCAGCTTGCTAGTTTTCCTACTTTTTCAGCTTAATCCTCATGAAGTCTGCTTCATACAGAACCTTCCATAGCTATTCCTTTTTCGGGCTACCGAAGAAGATGAAGAACAAAAGAAAATGAAACAGAATCGGAAGAAAATCATCACTGAGAAGCCATTTTCAGCTATTTATAGCCCTTTCTGCGCTATTACCAACCTCATGAGAACCATGCATTCACAATCATTATGTCTCCCACAATGGAATCAGTTGGTTCCTTTCTACCCGAACCAGATTTGGTTCTCAACCATGTCCAATTTAGTTTCAAGCTTTCTCATTTCTTTTAATGGAGGTCTCCAGCTTGCGATCTCTTTCGATTTAGTCCTCTAATTATTTTCAATTTTTAGGTTAATTGGGAACCGGGTGTTACCAAAGCTTCATGAAGTATGTTCTAAATATGAACATCAAATCTAAAAGAGAGTTCTCTAACTTATTTTTACAGTTATTGTGTAGGTCCCTTTGCAACTCTTTGACTAATCACCTCCGTTGATGACAACCAAGATCGCTAACACACCTCCACCATTAGTAATATTATTCTGAACACTCAAACGGCCACTAGTAGAAAGCCCATCACGTTGACATGACAATCATTATCCATTTTATCTACACTTTATAATGTCACACCGTCAACTTTATTGAAGGATAGTTGGAAGACCCATCCATCTATAGGAATTTATCACATGACTCCTCGCACTTTTCATATGAGAACCATGAACTCCCTTAAAAGAGAGGATATACACAAACGTGCACACACAAACACACACACTCTATCTTCTTGACGACTCTTCATTTTCACTGGGTGAACCGGCCTCCTACTTTCGCCGCCCTTCCTCCTTGTGGATCTTAGATATCAACAATAATATTTCACTTATAATCATTGGTTTGATTTTTTTTTTTTGTTATTTCTACCTTGCTACATATAAGTTTGATTCTTTGGTGTTCAACTTTTATATTTTACATGCTTTCTTTTTAGTCCACTATCAGTTAAAAGATCAATTATTACTTGAAACTATTTATTAGGAAATAAAAAAGAACTTTTGTTGTGGTTTATGAGAAATAGAATGATTTTTAAAACAAATAGAGTAACAATATTACTTTGTTTTGCTTTCAGTTTCTTTGAAGCTTCCAAATTGATATGATGTAATAATTTGATTCTTTATCTTAGTATCATTTAATCAATTATAATTTTTTATACATTTTATTTAAATTTTTATCTTTATAATATTTTCTTCCTCAATTTTTTTATCTTTAAATTTGTTGTTTTATGTCATTTAGATGGTCATTATCTACATGTCCGTAATGAAGTGAGAACATCATTATGGTATAAATAAAAAATTAAAAAAAAAGTATTTAAATATTTTTTATGATTGAAGTATTCGTCATGTTTGCATGAAAACTAACATTTTCGTTTAAATTAGGGTTTAAATTTCTTACATTAATGAAAAAAAAAGAGTAAGGTGAAAAAAACATAATATGAGATATTTCCTGTCAACCAGGTTGGTTTTCTTTGTTGATTATTTCATCAATCTCACTGAGCTTGATCGACAATTGTGTCTGCTTTTCCTCTGTTCAATCTTTCATCATTGGTCATCCTTGGTTTTTTGTTTGGTTGTTCCGTGTTCTTGAGTGTTGTTTCTTCTCAATTTCTAATAATGTTCATAATCCTATTGGTGCTTTATTTTTCATCATATATTTTCTGCCTTGTTTTCGATTGACTTCTTTAATATTTTTTGGTTTATGTTAATCGTTGTTTTCCTATTTGGCGCATGCACATGCTTCAACTCGATGTTGTTTCATTCTTTGGATAAAGGATTTATTTTCTGTTCCATCTTGTAATAGTCTTCTCTTATGTCAGCTGCCTATTTTTCTCAAAGCGTCACATTTTATTCTTCTAAGCCAATTACTTTCAATATTTTGTATTTTAAATTCTAATTTATTTCTACAGTCAATTGGTCTATTTGTTTCTTGAAAGATGAAGCGTCCAACTTCATGTGATGAAGATTTCATACCTTTGCCTATTTATATTGGATGTATGTTTGATAAAAAGATCACAAAGTTACTTGTAACATCTCAGAAATTTTCCAAAGTTGAAACTTCGGATGTTATTTGAGTTCCTATATTGAACCATTTCAAATAGTTAAATCAGTAGATTTTTGGGAATGGGCATGGTGTCGGATTTGTGGTTTTGTTAATTAGTTATTTCTACTGCTAAATTTCTTAAATTCGGTTGTAATTAAAAATTAGAATTAACACTAATGAACTAGATTGTAAGAGTGGATAAATTAGAGGGTCAATGTCTTAAGGTAAGAAAATAGGATTTAAGTTAAGGGAGGTTGTAACAGCCCAAATTTTTCAGTAGTGTCGGAAACAGTGGTTGAGGCCACCAAATCTGGCGAGTAAGCTCGTAAATATTATTTCTTAATATTTACGAGTCAAATATGGTTTTAAAAAGGTTTTTGAATTGGTAATTTTTATTTTATAATAATTTATTAAGTTCGAGTGGTAAAACCCTAGGTCAAGTGATTTTAGAAAGTGAGGTATCGGGACCTCATTTCTATAAACCGAGCCGTAAATATTTTTTTATAAATATTTAAGGAGTGTCATTAATGTGGTATTAAAGTTTCGTTGAAAAATTTTAACGTTTCGATAGTTAATTAATTAAAAAGGACTAAATTAGAAAATGTGCAAAACTTGCTAATTATAATAATTAAGTGATGAAATGGCTTGATTAATAAATAAGGAAGGACTTAAAAAGGACTAAATTGAAAAAGGTGCAAAACTTGCTAATTATAATAATTAAGTGATGAAATGGCTTGATTAATAAATAAGGAAGGACTTAAGTAATAAATATACCTAAATTAAAGTGATGAGTCAGCATATGAAGGAAAAATAAAAAAATAAAGCCATTGAATAGCAAAATTGTAATTTAGGTGAAATTAAAATAAAACAAATTGGAATTGGAAAGTTTTCTAGGCATTTCTTCTTCAATTTCGGCCTAAACCGCCATAGGAGAGAGAGCTTAAGCTGGTTTTTCATATTTTTGCTTCATGTGAGTTCAATTCTTACTCGTTTCTTGTAATTTTTATGTTTTTGAGATTATTGCAATTAGGTCCAAGTAAACCTTACCTTCGTTTTTGATTTTATTAAAATTTTTTGGAAGTTTCCATTGATAAATATTAGATGTTTTTGATGAATAACATTGATTTAGAGCTTTGATTATGTTGTATGATGATTTTATAAAGTGATTTTGTTAAATATTGATTTTAGGATTAAATAGTGAATTTTTGGTTTATTAGGGGCTGTATGAAGGCCTAGAATATTTTGATAGATTATTGATTGAGAAAATTAGTTAATTTGATAGATTAACTAATTAAGTGATTAAATTGTAAAAATTGTAAAAGTTTGGGTAATTGTGTAAATTCAAAAAATAAAAGGGTATTAATTGTAAAATTAATTGGAAATGAAATATATGCTAATAAATGAATAATTTTATATTTTAGATCAAGATCTCGTAGATACTTGTGAAAAAAGAAAAATAGCGGAATAGTCCTTGAACTTCTACAATTACTACAATTCAATCTAGGTAAGTTCGTACGGTTTAAATTTAACATTTTGTATAAATTAATAAATGGTATTATGCATTTATTCTATTTTTAGAAATGAATTATAATATTGAATTGGATATTCGGTTTGAATTGAACGCGGGATTTGAGTATATTCGTAATTTGGTATATGATAGTATTAGATGGAGACAACGACATTATTTCCAAGTAAACCGGGGTTCAGCATTTGTTGCGAACTCTCGTGTCTTACTTTCTATTGGCATAATTGGGTGAATTAACTCTTACAAGCTTCTGTTTAGCTTTCGAGCTTCTGTTGACGTATATAGGAGGAGCAGCTCTTAGGAGCTTCTGTTAACGATGTACTCCGTAAGTCGTTATTCGAATGGAAAATTTTTGGTAAGGTGATTTATTTAATTAATTTGAAAGACATGTTATTTATTTTTGTATTGATTTGAATACGGATGTATTTATCAATTGAAGTTGTGAATGACAGGGAGTTGTCATGGATAATTTTTAATATTTGATTTATTATAGTTAATTCGGTAAGATTTTCGTTTAACTCGTCGAACTTACTAAGCTTAATTAAGCTTATATGTGTTGTTTAATGTCTTGTAGATTTTCGAAAGGTTGGACGATTGGATCAGCACTCAAGTCACATTATCCAGCTTATCTCGGTAGTTTTTGAAACGTTCAATACGGTTTATATGGCATGTATAGGCTTTTGTGCGGTCTTGGTTAAAGTTTAACATATGTAAACATTATAAAGAATATTTGTTTATATAGTTAACTTACATATTGTTATGAGATTAAAGTATAATTGTGATGTTAGTATGAGTGTTATATGTATGTATGTAATTGAACTGTAGTGAACTTTGGTAACTTGGTTAGGTAAATTAATTAGGTAAGTTTGGATACTTGGTTGACATGTTTTTAAGTTGTCATTTGAGGTGCCTAAGGGCATATTGGTTGTATGTGGTGATAATGCATGTTTGAGACTTGATTTTTAGCTTGTTTCAAATGCCTTGTTATGGCTTATTGATGTGAAATTTGTTGAAGCTAGGTTGGTGTCAACTTGGGTGAGAAATGTGGCTTAGAAAATAGCTTATTTTCGTCCATACGGGTAAAGACACGGGCGTATGTCTCAGCCGTGTGTGACACACGACCAGTGGCACGGTTGTGTGTCCCCTGATCTTCTTAAGAATGCAAGTCAGTATGCTCACATGGCCTAGCACATGGGCGTGTGACTTGGCCGTGTGACCCAAGTCAGATAGTTACACGAGCATGGACACGGGCTGAGACACGATCGTGTGTCCCTATTTCGAGTGCCCACACGGCATGAGACATGGGCATGTCTCCTGACCGTGTGAGTCACACGTCCTAGCCACACGATTGTGTGAGCCCTGCAACTTTGAAAAATTTCAATGTTTTTCTGAAAAATTTTTGAGTACTAGATTTAGTCCTGACTCAATTCAACGCGTATTTTGGGCCCCGAGGGCTTGTATAAGGGACAATATGTTTGATTTCGATTAGTTTCTAACATGATTGTTATAATTATATGAAATGTCTATTTATTTGACTCGTAAACCCCGGTAATGCTCTGTAACCCTATTTCGGCGATGGATACGGGTTAGGGGTGTTACAGAGGTCCTTATCGAGTAATTAGACCAAGGGTATCTAAGCAACTATCCTTTTTGAAAAATTGGTTGGGAGAATTTTCAAGATTACATTCTCAAACATATAAAAAAAAATGTTTTCTCGAGTTTTCTCTCAGTTTTTCATCAAATCTTGATTTTAAATCATTCAATTTCAACTGGTAAGTTTAATTTTTATTAAAATATTTTATAAAACAAGATTAAAGGATAAAAAAGTTTAACATTTTCTTTTATTTACTTTTCTCGTTCAAGTTAGTTTTGAGGAGCAAGAGGAGGGAATTGAGTTTTGAGTTTCTTTGATCAATTCCCTAATTTTGAACCAAGATAGAATGTTTTCTAACATAGATATATGAATTTTAATTTTTTAAAAACTGGTTTTAAGAATTCTTTTCCATATTCTTCATTTTTTTGGTATTTTCAAGACTAGAGAGAGCTTCAATTCCATCATTTTCTTGTTGTTTTTGAGCTGGTTTATTAATGATTTAAAGGTTCGTTTGTTACATGTAAAAGGTTTTACGGAAAATATTTTCTGCATTTTTCTCTGTTTGTTTCACATAAAACAGCCCGGTCAACGGAAAATGACTTACAGGTCAACGTCTTTTTCCTGTAAAATGACTTACCCTTTTGAAAAGCGTAAGTCATTTTCTGGAAAAGAGCTCCTTTATAGATAATTTTATTTTTATATAAAAATCAACTTAAATCAAGCTTAAAATTATTATATTGATAATAATTTTTATTTTTATTTTTAAAATAATTAAAATAATTAAAATATTATATTTTTCAATATTATTAAACATACATATTTAATTATTTATTTTTAGTCATATAATAAATTATTAATATAATAAATATAATTTTATTATTTTAATAAATTATTTAATATTTCAATTTTATTTTAATAATAAATTTTAAAATAATAATTTTAAATAATATTATTCACATATTAATGAAAATATTCAATATTAATATTTTAATAATAAATATTCATTACAATTATACATATATTAATAATAAATATTTTGTAGTATCAATGTTAAAATATGTCATAAGTCTATATACATTTCATAGGTTTCAATTTAGTTTTTGTACTTTTATTTTTAAGAATTTAGTCCATTTATTTTTCAAATTTGAAAATCAAGTCCAATTGTTGACATCGTTAAATTTTTCTGTCAATTTTGTTTATGTCACATTTTTAAATAAAAAAATACTCACTCGGTAGTCATGTAATTAAAAAATGACATTGCAATGAACCTAAATTTAACATAATATTTTTAATATATGCAAAAACAATGTAAAATAAAAGATTATAGATAAAAGTAAATTCACTTAAACAATGAAAAAAATAAGAAAATTTCAAATGTATATTTGTTTCATTAAAAACAACTTTTATGAAATATTTTTAAGAAATCTACCAAACAACAGAAAATATTTTACACAGAGTCATCCAAATACCAGAAACTATTAACTTTTCCAGAAAAGTAAATCATTTTCCGGAAGTCATTTTCAATGAAACAAACGGAGCCTAAATTTAAAAACTTATGGGAAGAGTGAATTTCAAGTTTGATTAGAGTTAGGGGATGCTCTTGAAAGATGCCATTGTTGGAGCTAGAGAGAAAAAAAAGTGAGTTCTAATTAGATTCTTGTGTTTTAAGGGTTACAAAAAATTATGTTTAATTTAGGAATTAGCGAAGGAAGTATTAAATTACAAGTTTTGAGAATTTAGAGTAAGGATCAGATAAGTGTTCTTAAGGTAGTTTTAGGAAGTGATATCGAGTTTTCGCTTTATTGAATAGCATATCATCATTAGTTTTAGGTGTTTTTAGTGTCAATTATTGATATACTAACTTAATTTTCTTGTTCGACTATGAATTTGAAGCTAAGGACATGGCCAAAACATTTAAGGTCAAGGGGAGGTAAAGGTTCCGAAAGCATAGCTATTTTGGTTTGTGCTAGGTTAAGTAAATTTTATAATATATGTTTTAATTAAGTAATTTAGCTTAGGAATGGTTGTTGATGATTTATGTTTGATTGATGTTTAATCCTTTTTATATGTCAAATCTTTGCTTAATAAAATGTTATGAGGAGTTTATAGGAACGTATAATATTGATTGTGGTTGTTGCTAAGAATATGAGACTAATTCTTGAGATATATACTGTGTTAAATGTCAATGCCTATTGTTGATATGTGTTTTAACAACAAATTCCCTATTGAACAAAGTTGGAAATAGTTTAAGTATAATTGACATGCCATTGGATTGTTTATGTAAGAAGATGGTTGTGGCACTTGTGTGCACGGATTTGGCACATTAGTGCCTATTTGGCGCTTGTGCAAAACTATTTGGAGTGTTCAGAGATTGATCCGTATCTTTGTTCTTTGTTCCATATTTTGTTAATAGAGGCAAAATTTATACTATGATTAAAATGTTGTAATGATTTACTAAAACTACGATAATCAACGTTAGCATACTTATGCTTTGATTATATGGAGATATGATTTAATTGATGATTATTTTGATATTCTAGCATATTTTGCTTAATGGATATATGCTATGAAATTGATTTTGTTAGCACCACTAAGCTTCGAAAATCACGGTGTATGGATTTTCTATTTTATGCGTAGGTGACAGGAGTTTGTTCGAGTTTTGATTTGGTGTTTATCAGCATCCATACTCAAGTCTCTGCAATACTATGATTTTTGTAATTTGCCCCTTTTGAACTTTAGTATTGGCATATACCTAGGTCTCTAGATGGACTTTGGGATCTTTAAGTGATGGATTATGGTATTTTGCTATTACTTGACATATATGGTATGTTTTGGATTGATTGCAACTTATAATCTCTTTTCATTTGTAATTGTAATGCGAATTTTTTTGGAAAATTGGGTTTGAAAAACACAGCGGAAAATAAATTTAGGGAAAACTAGGGTTTTAATTTTTTTTTTCAAAATAAGAACTTGATTGTGATATCTAAAGTAATAAACACTTAATCAAAATTGTACATTTTTTATTCGTTTAATATGAATGCTTCGATCAAGTAGTCTTCTCTGCCATCCTCAAGCTCACGTTTACCGAGTGTGAGCTTGTTTCGAATTAGAAAATTTTTCACAAAAATTACTAATGGGGTAATTTCGTAATTTCTCTGAACTTTTGGGCCAAGTTGTAAGTAAAAAAAATATCTTTAGAAATTTTCTGAAATAATTTATTTAAAGAATTTTCTCTCTACAACTTTCTCTTTAATTCAGGTGTGTGTAAATAATGACCTAAAACTCTTTTTATATAGAGAGAGTTTAGAGAGTTCAACTATGGTTAAACTTAATCACTTTAATATTAAATTAATATAATATTTATAAATATTAGATTAAATTTAATATCAAATATTATTAAATTAATAGAATATTTATCTACAAGATAAATATTAAATTAAATTAAATATTAAATCTTTTAAAATAATATTATTTTTGGAATGATTAATCTAAAATCAAATTCTTTGGTAGAGTATCAGTAGGAGTCTAATTCTTTCACTGCTTAACCACCAAAGACCCACCGCCGCTAACCATTTTTTGGCCACCGGAATGCCACCGTCGCTGCTGCTGACACCCTGAGCTGGTTCGATTTCTGTCGGTTCTGTCCAAGCCAGTGATGGCCCGACCTGTCCGGTCCCACCATAGTTGGACCGTCGGTCCGGTTTCACATACCAGGCCTAGTTTGATTGGTTTTTGGGTATTGGTCTCAGTTTTAGACTCTCAGGTGCAATTTACGATCTGAGGTCCAATTTTCAAGTTCAATTACACATTGGGCCAATTGTCTGACTTGAAAATTAATTCCTAAAAATATCATATTAATTTTAATTAATTTGATTAATTTAATTTTACTTGATCAAAATTAATTTTCTAAAAAATCACTTAGATTTTTCAAATTAATTTAAAGAACATTTTTTAATCAAATTCTCTAGTTGAACAATTCTTACGACCCCCCAATTTAATTCCACATCAAAAAATCGACTCAATTAAATTATTTCCAAAGGTGTAGAATTTACTTCTAATTCAAATGCAGTCTGATCGAGCTTTTGTTGAGCTAGCGGAGGACCAATTGGACATATACAATTAGGCTCTAGTAATTGCAATTATGTCCAAAAGCATCGTTCCGATAATTCACAATTAATTAATCATGGAGTCAGTCCACAATATGTACCATGATTAAAAATAAGTATCATGATTTAAAACTCCTTATTGTATACTATTTACAAAAGCAATTCATCCAATTGCTTTGTCCAACAACCTCGTCATGTGTGTGTTACCCTCATATGATATCCCTTGTTCCTTTGAGTTAAGTCCATTCACTTAATACAATCTTATTTTATCTTACTGTCACCATTGTGTCTTCTTGATAATTAATATGATCACTGAAAACAAATGACTGTGATAAATTGTTCGTTCATGAACAAGTAAGCCGTGGCCACGTTCCATATTTATCAATCCACACAATGCTAATGAGAGGATATCGTTAACACTTTAATTGAGCTATGAATTCCACTATTGCTAGTAAAGCCATGCCATACGCAGATCATGTACTCAACATACAGCTATCGGCTCGATCATCTTTAGAGCATAAGCCTCCACTTATATCAAATTACATGAGTTACATACGCATGGTCAATCACTAACTCAGGATTTAGGTAAATCACACCATGGATGTCACAAGTGAATTAATTCACAAACGGATTTAGAATTAACTCATTTTGGGTCCAGTCCAATATATCATTATGCCAATGAATACATCTATGTCTCTACCTGTGAAGTCAACTGCTCCGATAGCCAAGACTAGTCATCTCCTCAATTGAATTTGTAGACAACATAATAATCCTTCTCAATATTTGAATCAAATACTCACTTTGATTCTTTTATGGGATTATGGACTCGTTTAGATTATCAACTGAAGTTAGTTGTCTTTCTTACAATGCCACTTATCATTAGTTTGAACTTAGACAATCAATGAGCTAATATTTGCTTGTCACAATTTCATTATGCATGCAAAATAAGAAAGACAAATACAAAAGACATAACAGTGAAATGTGAAATTTATATTTTTCATCGTTCAAATACAGTTTTGTTATTACTTGACATATATGGTATGTTTTGGATTGATTGCAACTTATAATCACTTTTCATTTGGAATTGTAACGTGAATTCATATGATATAAATGATAATACACTTACATTTTACTTGCCTAGTGTTTTGATCCAATGTGTTAGTGGCCATGATTTTTCATGTTCTAAACTTGTTTTCATATGTTAAATATGTATAATGTATTGCATTGGTTTGGTTAAATGTTGTTCTTGTTTAGGGTCATTTAAAGCCTCATTTGCATGATTTGAAATGCTTAATTTCTACAATTCTAGGCATATGTCTCGAGACATCAGGAAAATATCTTAAGACCCCCAGAATATTTTTATGTTGTTCATGCATATCCAAATGCATGTCTCGAGACTTGGACATGAGGTCCCAAGTTTCAAGACATTGTGATATTGTTTCAAGACATAAAACATTGAATCTAAGGGTCTTAATTTAGAGGCCAATGTCTCCAAACATGGTCCCATTGTCTAGAGATATGAAACTTAAAATCTAAAATTTGAAATATGGGAGGCATGTCTCGAGACATAGACTTGCATTTAACTCATTTTTCTTAGGATATATAACTTGGATCCATGATTGACTATCTATGACCTTGAATTATTTTATGCGGTCCCATTTAACTTTGTTTAACCCTCATGACACTTCATAATTGCATCATTTTATTTGACTTGCTCTAATTCAACTATTTTATATGTTTGTTAAAACTTAGTGTTTGTTTGAGTTGCTTTGGCAACAAATGTGACGTCTTACCTCTGATTGAATTTTCGGTAGAGTATAGGATGTTACATTTATTGGTATCAGGACATGTTTCGGGTTAGTTAGTTTTAGGCTTGGAATATGTTGTTGTGTTTTGTTTTGATGGCTTGCCATTAGGTGTTGAGTCGAATTTTGTTGATAATTGAGACTTAGATGTTGAATTTTTTTTGTTGTTACTTGTGTTTTAGAATATGATGTCAGAAGAATCCAAAAATGTCATGGACGAGGAGATTGAAAGTTAGATCATTCAGGCTCTCTAATAAGTCTAAATCATATAGATTTTTACAGTACATTTTTACTTGGTATTTATGCAAATCCCGAACATTTTAATATCTAATTGTGTAATTTTAGTTCATATTGAGACATTGGGCATAATTTAAGTAAAGTTTGTAATTTTACATAATTAGGTAGTGATTTTACATAATTTCACTTTATTATGTTACATGTTAATTTATTGCTTAATTTGCTACATTTTGGACCATTGAATTGCTAAAGGTTGAGAGCTAATAAAGACACACATGCATGTGAGCTAATTATCTACTTCATCTGGATGACTAGATGACAATTTGGACCCAAAAGAGTTGATTAAAACCAGTTGAAAGATGTTTGCTGAGAAGGGCTAGCCTGCTAATTAATTGGGGTGCCAAATCGTCCATTAGAGGGGGAAGAGCCAAAACTCGACAAGACATGAAGAGCAGCCTAAATAAGCTTTGGAATAATTAAAATGAAGGCCCCTACATGTATGAAAAATAAAAAATTAGCCCCCAACTAATGCCTTGCTTGTCGTCCAACACATTGCATGAATCAAGCAAGAACCAAGCTTAAATCAAGTAACCAACAAACCCCTCATTCCACAAATCATGGTCGACCATGCAAGGGTGATTATCAAGGAATGTGCATGCTATTTTTAGAAAACTCTCAAGCTCTCCCTCAAGTATAAATAGACTCTTCCATTCACCTTTCATATAATTCCTCACATCCCACACATCCCTTAACACAAAACATTCTTTCATCTTTCTCTCCTCTCTTCCACGCATAAAGCCATCCATCCTTCCATTTCCTTTTAGCTAGCATTTCCTTGAGAAAAACTCTTTTGGCCAGCCATCTTGAGGAGTAATTTGTGAAGGAGCAACCACAAGAATTGGAGGAAGCCACCACGACCAGTTTTCGGGAAATCACTGAATTCATCAAGAGTTTTTTCTTCATTTATCTTTAAATTATTCTTAGTTATTCAAACATGATTGTAGATTATCTAATTGTTTTTCCATTAATGATGATGACTTAATTTGTTTTAGCTAGAATAATTGCAATGATTTTATTAAATTTACTCGATTCATGTTTATGTTGTTCTGTGCCTTAGTTGTTCATGCTTCCAATTAAAAGCATTCATGTTATTCATGCATCAAAATATGTTTGGATGCATTAGAATTAGTTGCTTGGAAGGTGCATGCTTAATTTATATCTGACCCAGAATAAATAAAGTGTTCGTGGTGGTGGTCTGAAAGCTTTAATATTTATATAATGAATGATTGAGCCTAGAAACTAATTATCACCACGATTAAGGCAAGCGCACCTATCGAACAGTAGTATAGTTTAGTGGTAAGACCAGAATGTCGAACCCAAAGGAACCAAAAGTACTAGTACTAACTTTCTTTTTATTATCTAGCCTAAAATAAAGGGGATTGATATTTATCTAACTAATTACTAAACTAAGGATGCTAAGACACAGAGAATGAATTGGGAAAATACTTTTGAGAAAACCAATTGATTAAGGCAATACCCGAGGAAGAATCCACCTAGACTTCACTTGTTATTTAACTCTGAACCAGATGATTTATTCACTTGACTTGATCCGTAGGATTCCCTAATTTATATTAATACCTCTTTCGAGGCTACTAACGTCTAACCCTAGGTTGATTAATTAAAATCTTTTTCTAATTAAAACCCCTAGTGTTGCATTAATTCAATCTATGGACTCCCATATTAGGTTCGACCCTAATCCAGTAGATTTTCGTCGTCCTATCTCTAGGAGTGCGATCAACTCTGCTTATCTATGCTAGAGCTACTCTTAAACAGGGACTTTTGCTCCTCTAAATAAGCACATTAATACTTGAATCAATATCCTGAAATATTAACACAAGAATTAAGAATACATAATTAAGAACAAATCAAGTATTTATCATACAGTTCAAAAAACAATAACAAGATCAGTCTTAGGTTTCATCCCCCTGAGGTATTTGAGGGGTTTAGTTCATAATTATAAAAGAATACATCTCAGAATTAATTAAATAACAAAACATAAAGAAAAACCCTAAAACCCCCTGAAGAAAATTGAAGGGAAAATCTTCAGTCTTGAGCGTGATTCTGGCTTCTGAGATGGATCCACTAGCTTTCTTGGAGTAATTCCCCGTATTCAACCCTCTCTGGCTTCGCTTCCGTCAAAAGCCCTGACAGAGGCCTTCTGTCAAACTCTCTATCGGACTCTGACCAACTCTCCTATTAGGTTGCCCTCTAGGGTGTTTATATAGGCTTTTGAAATGTCTTTCTTTGCCTCTAAGTATCCTTTTCTGAGTGGAATTAAAACATGTCACGGCAAGGACACGCCCGTGTGGCACGCCCATGTGAATTGAGCCCTGGGCCGTGTTTGAGTTTGATAAAGTGGTACGGCCGTGTGGCGAACTCCAAGCCGTGTGGATTTCTTACTTTGGCCCATTTTCTCCGTTTTTGGCCCGTTTCTCATTTTTTTCATCCTCCTATGCTCTTCTAAATATAAAACATGAAATTAAAGGATTAGGAGCATCAAATTCCACAATTCAAGGGATAAATCATCCAAAAGTATGCCAAATGTGGGATTAAAATATGTATATGTTATGGTTTATCAGTTCGTAATAATTCGAGAGAACACTATTACCTTGCATAAATTTAGGTTTATGTGATTAAATTGTTTCAAACCTAACCCATCCTTCTTACTTCACATAAATTCTAGGGAATCCTTAGTTAAATATGGACAGAGAAATATACATGTTTTTCTAAGTATAAGACTTCGAAAGAACTCATATGAGATTACAATTTAAAGAATGATTGAGTTGCCATGGAATATTTTCCAGGACATTGTTTGTAACACCTTTAACCCGTCTCTGTTGTAGGATTAAGGTTATAGATCATTACTGTACAATCAAAAAAAATTTATCATCATAATATTAAATAAAAGAAAACTTATTATAAACCAATCAATCATATGCACTTTTTCCCTAAATCGAGCCTTCGAGGCCTTAAAAATAACTTAGAAGCGATTCGGGATTAAATCGAAACAAAACAGAAGTTTTAAGAAAAAGATGCAAAAATGTAAAAACAGGGGTCACACGACCATGTGACATAGCCCAGGCTTTGTAACAATTGAGTTAGGGACACACGGCCATGTCCCAACTTGTGTCCTCACCTGTGTAACTCACTAAGTAGGGTCACATGGCTGTGCCGTAGGCAGTGTAACTTTCTAATTGCCACACACGCCCATGTGTGTCAGGCTGTGTGCTAGGCTGTGTAAAGCACTAAATTTAAACATTAAAGTTTTACAAATGACACATGGTTGTGTCGCCAGGCCGTATGAACCCAAAAACTTACCTAAACTCAAGCCATTTCAAGTCCAATTCATACCTAACTATTCATGTAATAGCTCGATTTTGGGGCTAGACAGAATAATGGTTTCGGGACCACTAATCCGAGGTTGAAGAAAATTATTTTCATAATATTTTATAAATTATAGCATGATAGTAAGGTTGCATAGAAATTTTGGTGCTTTAATTTTAGCAATTGTGTGCTTAATTGTGAAAAAGGACTAAATCGCATTAAACGCGAAAGTATTGTTTTACAAGAAAAAGGTGTCTAATAGCTGTAGATTTTAATTGAAGGTCCCTAATATGCAAATAGACCTTTCTAAAGTTAATAGCTGGTCATAGGGGACAAAGAATTAAATTTTCAAAGCATTAGGTGAGATTTTGGTGGTAATTTGTCTAGTAAAATAATAAAATAAGGAGAAGAAAAGATATCATCTTTTCCCCTTCTTCTCACCACCAAAATTCCCAAAGAAAAATACCATGGGAGCTTGAAAATTTTCAGCAACTTCTTATCTCTACAAGTAAGTGATCTTAGTGGTTTTTATTGAGAATTTTTGTACTTTTGGAGTCCCCAAAGCTTAAGCTAGCTAATGAGGGGACTAATTTGCAATATGGTTGAAAGTATAGGGAATTTCCATGAGAGAGTTTATGTTGTTTGCTGAGTTTTTATGGAAGAAAATGAATGATAGTGAGTTAAGGAGCAACTTTTGTGAAAGGTGTTAGCATGAAAACACCTAAATAGGACTTGAATGCAAAGGTTGAAAATGTGTAATAAATGCATGAAATAATTGGAATTATGAGTAGTTGTAGTTCATCTAGGCTTGTTTAATGATAAAATGTGATGAAAAATGATTTACGAGCCTAGGGGCAAAATCATAATTTTTGCCAAAGTATAAGGGCAAAATGGTCATTTTTGCCTAAGTAAAGATTATGATGTATTATGATCATGAAATGATTGAATGAATGAAATTTTGTTGTTATAGATCAAGAAGAGCGCAGAATTAACCTTGACCGGGGAAAAGGCAAGGTTTCGGTTTAAACCGCAAATTAACGCATTTTGCACCGACGTAAGTTTATGTGTAAACGATGTATCTTAAATACACATGTTATTGTTTATTCGGGTATTGTGTGATTGAGGTCATTTATGATTTAAATGAATTGGACTTGTTAGAATATGAATGTTGAAATAGATATGTAAGTGTAGAATATTATCCGTAATAAATTATGGTGGGCTATATGCGATACCACCGTAAATATTCTTGTTGGTGGGCTATGTGCGTTACCACCCTGTTTAAGACAAATGGTGGGCTATGTACGATGCCACCTTAATTATTCTTGTTGGTGGGCTCTGTACGATACCACCTTAATATTTATTCACAAAGGGCTGTGTGTGATACCATCGTTTATGTTATCAATTGGTGGGCTATGTGCAATACCACCGTAAATATTCTTGTTGGTGGGCTATGTGCGTTACCACCCTGTTTAAGACAAATGGTGGGCTAAGTGCAAAACCACCGAGTGTTTGATATTTCTAAGAATGACTTATCATGAAATTGTGTTGTGTTGTTTCATGTGGTCTTGTGGTGATAAGTGCAGGGATGTATGTTAAATAATAAGAGCTTTTGGTTGTGATATGGTTGGAATGTGGTAAGAAAGAATGAGTAAGCATGATCTTGGATTGTTGGATGCTTTTACTTATTGAGAAATTTATTGATCAGCATATGTTATGATATTTATTGTTACATGTAAACTTACTAAGCTTTAAAGCTTATTCCCTTTCTTTTCCTCTTGTTTTATAGAGTCAAAAAGCCGGGTCGGGATACGAAGATAATTGGAAGATTACCCACACTATCAGCTCGTCTTGGTATATTTTTGAATTAGCATTTTGAGTATGGCATGTATAGGGGCTAGGCTAGGTGAAATGTTTGTTATTTTGGCCAAGTGTGTATTGGCTCCTTATAGATGAATTCTTTTGTACATGGCCATAGTTAATGGCTCAATACTATTAATCAATGAAAAGATAAGGTTATTCATGATTGTGTAGGGTATATGATTGGGTTGTTTGGTTATGAATTATGTTGGAATGAATTAGGGTGATGAAAGAGCTTGTTGAATTAGGGTGTGCCCAGGCCGTATGAAGTCTGCACCTTGAAATTGAAATTTAATTCGACACACAGTCTCAGGACACGGGCGTGTCTCCGGCTGTGTGAAATAAGGCAGTGTCGACCACGGGTGAAGGACATGGGCGTGTGTGACCACACGGCCTGTCCACACGGGCGTGTGTGAGCACACGGCCTGTCCACACGGGCGTGTCCCATTTCACACGGGCGTGTGGCCCCTGTTTAGGTAAAATTTTTCTAAGTGTGAAATTTTTTTCAAATTATCTCCGAAACCTTCTAGAAGCATGTTTAGGACCTTGTAGGCCCATTATAAGGATGTTAGAGTTGTGTATGGAAAAGTTTTAATTTGGAATGAAATTTGATAGCCCGAAGTTGTATGACCATGTGTGTTAAGTACGGAAACGCCTCGTATCCGGTTCCGGTGTAGACTATTGTTAAGGGGTGTTACAATTCAAACATCATTCAAACACACATAAATGTGTCATTCTAAACACCCTAAATCACCTAACCAATATGCCATTCAAAGGGACCACAATTGTATCAAAGCATCACTTACTAAAAACAAGTCAATATTGCATATCCCCAAGCATAATAACCTAGATCAATTAACAACCATACATGACCATTTGCAAGCCATCAAAATATACCAAAAGAACCTTATTTACAAGCACTTAATAATGACCAATATGACATATCTTTGTAAGGCATTAAAGTGCACCAAACCAATATAACCTTAAAAGCTTAAACATACCAAAACATACATTACAAAGATCCTATACATGCCATTATTAACCTTGGCCAAAATACACAAAATCTACCGAAATGATTGCTGGATAGTGTGATAGGTCTCCGAAGAGTTTCCAATCGATCGAGTTTTTGATAATCTATAAAATAAAGGAAAGTAACTACGTAAGTAACGAATGCTTAGTAAGCTCGTATAAACTTAAATATAACTTTCTATTTCATTACTATAATTCATAGATTAAGCATAAATCATTACCAATTCCATAAGCTTAGTATAAGCCTATACAACATCATCAAACTCACAAGTTAGTACACTTTTCATGATACAAATGAATTCAAACATAAGATAAGTAGATTTCCATATGTAAATACATTATTTAGCTCATAAATATTTTCATAAGGTCATGATTCATTCCATTTGAAAACTTACCATTTCATTTCCTTTTCTTACCCGTTGAACCATCTAGAATTACATTAGATACTAGGAAAAATCACACATAGTGTGCCTTTACATATAACCGTAACCTTCCCTTTACATCAATACTCACACTATGTAACACCCCTCACCCGTATTCACCGTCAGAAGAGGGTTACGGTGTAATATCCCGGGTTAGGGGCTGTTTTGTTGATGCATGTTATTGCATGTGTTTAGTGTGCTGTGTTGTTGTTTGTGTAGTATCGGGGCTTAATTGCAGCCTAGGTGTATGCCTGAGTGAATGGGAAAATTTTGGTTTTTGGTTGTTAAGTCAGGGGAGCTGTTGGAGCTAGGGTATAAGGGTTTTCTTGGTGTTTTATTGCACAAGTGAAGAGCTGGCAGAGTGGCAAGGGAGGAGCTTGGTGTGGCGTCATCTTCAGGTGAGGGAGGTCCAGAGTTCAAGTCGTAGAGCTCCCATTTTGGCTCCCATTTTAGACGGCATGGAGGAAGGGGTAGAAGGCAACTAGAATTCTACCTTGGACCAAGTCAAACCGTTCAAAAGAAAGGTGGAGAGTGATTGTAGGAGTAAGACTTGGTAAACACATTTGAAATGTGTGGAGTGGAGTGTTTGGGGGGATATGGCCGAATGTTGGGGAAGTGGGGAGTGTATGGCCGGTTTTGGGAAGTGGGGAGTGAGTAGGCCGATTGTTCCTTTTGGAATGTGATGCATATTCGGTCATTAGGAGACCAAACCAAACTCTTTCTTTTTTTTGAAACACCGAAGCCGAAGTTCTAAAGAATTCTCTCATCTTTTTCTTCACTTCTTGAACCGAAATACCAAGTCCCTTTAGTTTCCAAAAATTGTCTTGTTCACTTGGTTTGTGTGTAGCCGAATACACTCTTGCATCTATCCTTCTTTCTTCATTTGTGTAAGCTGAATCGGGTATCCTTTCTTCTCACACTTTCATCCATTTTCTCTTGTCATACTTGTGCCGAAATCATACTACTTCTAAACCAAGTTCTCTATTTTGATTTCTCCATTGCTAGTGAGCCGAAACCATACCATCTTCTTCCCTCAAACTCTCATTTGCTTTTCTCAATAATCCTAGCCGAATCTTTCATTTGTGCCTTACCATTTCATTAATCCGTTTTCTTTCAAAACCGTAAGTATTTGTCCCCATCCATTTCATATATTTTTATCTTCCATTTCAAAAGCGCTTGAGCCGAATGTTCCTTTGTTTTTTCCTAGGGGTTCTTGTGGCCGAATTCTTGGTGGTTGGTGTTGGGGTAAGTCCTTGGCCGTATGGTCATGTTTTCTTTCTCTAGTTTTATGATTGATTTCGGTTAGATTAAAGCTTATGATGGTTGTGGATTGAAGTGAGTTAATCGTTGTTAATCTCTTCATTATAGGACATCAAAGGTTTTAAAGCAAGCAAGAGGAGCCGTTTTCTTCTGTCAGTTGATTAGTAAGTGGAGGTTAAGTGATTGGTTGTTGTTAGTTCATTCTCTTAGTTCTTGGTTAGTCAAAGCTTCAAGAGATTAATGTTTCCTTCTTGATAGGTGGGCCGATTGTCTAAGGGAACCACTTTTTGGTTCGGGATTTGGTAGGAAACCAAATTAGGTGAAAGGTAAGGGCTTTCGACAAACCCTTTTTGGTCTAAATGGTGTTGGCCGAATGCTATAAATGCCTAACCCCTATGTTTGGCCGATTCTAGGAGCAAGTCAATCGAGGGACATAGATCGTTCGTTGGGATCTTTAGACTCGTATTTACCAGGTGTGTAACTAACACACCCATACTTAGTGATATTATTATTAAACCTATTTGCCTATTAAAATCATGGCAGTTTGATGGATTGATATGATACCCTTTTGGGTATGATCTTGGACTCGGGTAAGTCAGTATTGTTACAAGTTTACTGATGATCTGTATGGTATCATGACTATGTATGTATGTGATATGGGGTATGAGTCAAACATATTAGCATGATAGGCATGACTTGTATGATATGCATGATTACATGAGTATGGTATGTTGATGGGTGATATGAGTGGAGGGAGCAGTGATATTTAGTGCTGACGAGCACCAGTGTTTTGGTAACACAACTTTGTGACTTTGGGTCACCAGAGGTTTGGCACCTCCAGAGGTTTGGCACCTCATTGCGACTTGTCCCTGTGGTTTGACACCACCGTGGGTTGGCCCCACTTGAGATATGGGATCGTCTGCTAGTGATTGGGTATCACACGATGGGTTGGCCCCATCACTCGATTATTGTGACTACGGTCACCAGTGCTTTGGTAGCACATTTGTGTCTTTGGGACACCAGAGGTTGGGCACCTCATTGCGACTCGTCCCTGTGGTTTGATACCATCGTGGGTTGGCCCCACATGAGATATGGGATCGTCTGCTAGTGATTTGGTATCACACGATGGGTTGGCCCCATCATTGGATTTGTGACTTCGGTCACCAGTGCTTTGGTAGCACAAACGTGTCTTTGGGACACCAGTGGTTTGGCACCAAATTGACGGATATTGTGTCTTTGGGACACCAGTGTTTTGGTAACACATTGTGACTATATGTCACCAGTGGTTTGGCACCACCAGTGGTTTGGTACCACACGGGGTAGAAAAGGCGATACGGATGGTTAGGATCGGGTTGCATTAATTATGTTGCTATGTATGATGTGTGTTAGCATGTTGTTTTATTGGGAGCGGGATTTATGCACTGAGTCACTCAACTCACCCTCTCCTTTGACATTTCAGGTGACTCGTAGACGCGGACATGGAGCCGGGATGGACTCGGGGTGCTCATGCCATGCTAAATAAAAGTTTTGCTCAGACTATTCAATTTGGGTACTTTAGCTTAATTATTTTTATTTGGGTTTTAATTTGGATTTATAAAAGGCCTTTAATTTATGTTTTATGATGGTTATGTTTTAATTAGATTCTTAACATGCTTAACAAAATAAGTTGGTATAAATTTTACTAAAACTTGGAAAGACAACGTTTTTAAAATTATATCGCAATGTGTTTTAAATTATACCATCGGGTATTACACAATGTTTTTATATTAAGTAAACTCAAATGATTTTCAAATCAAACTCAATTTTCTACTAAGTCGAAAATGTTTTAAGTAACACTAAGAAACTGTTGGAATTATTAAATGGAATAAACTCGTTTTAACTACACATTTTGGTTAAGTTTTCAAAAATGTCCGGGTTTCAAATACACCATTTGATTTCAAACAAGTCTACTCTAATTTTCTTCAAGTTCACTATGTTTTCACCCCGCTTTTAAATGAGAAATCTAAACCCCTCAAGTACGTTTTTCCCCGTAACATACCAGATTCGGACGTGGTGTCTTGTCCGGGTTTGGGGTGTTACAATTGTGGTATCAGAGCCAGGTTCAAAGGCTCGGCTGTGGGCCCGAGGCCCAAAATGTTTTCAAAAGATTGTTTTGTTAGTCTTTGTTATGAAAGTATGGGTTGAAAGGCATGGCACCGAGTCTCCGGCACCAGTTCGCCCAGGTAAGTACCCCGTACCATTACTTGTGATTTGGTTGGATGTGATATGATTTGATGAATAGCAATAGTATACTACTTTAGAGATTGAAACTGATAGGATTCTGTGAACTCGCGAGAACAAATCCTCTTTAATATTCATAAGACTTGCTTTAAAACAGTGGAATAAATACTGATGCATAAAATTCTTAATCAGATACGTAGAAAGATTAGTCATGAGCACTCGAGGCGGACGTGGTCGTAATACTCGTGGTAGAGGTAGGGGTAGGATGACAGTCTCTGAGCCCGTAGGATCTGGTCAGGGGTCAGAGAATGAGATACCGGTTCCGCCACCAGCTGGAGGTGGTGAGTTCCAAGATCAGACTGGGGACGATGCAGTGTCACAGGCGATGCTGCGAGTGTTAGAAAGAGTAGCAGGAGTAGGCGGTGGTGCAGGAGTTAGGAAATCTGTTCCTGAGCGACTCCGGGCAAACGGGGCCGAATTCTTTCGAGGTGTATCTGGTGTTGCTCCCAGCACTGCTGAATACTAGCTGGAGGCAACTGAGCGGATCATGGATGATCTGGACTTGACAGCTGAAGAGAAGCTGAAGGGCATCGTATCGCTTCTCCGGGATGAGTCATACCAGTGGTGGCTCACGGTTCGGGACAGTGTGACAGCAGAGGATCTAACATGGGAATATTTCAGGGCTGCATATCAAAAGAAGTACATCGGAGCTAGTTACATTGACTCCCAGCGGAAGGCATTCCTGAGGCTTGTTCAGGGGAGTAAATCTGTTGCTGAGTATGAGGCCGAGTTCTTGAAGCTGAGTAGGTATGCCAAGGGCATTGTGGCCACTGAGCATGAGAGGTGTGTTCGTTTTGAGGATGGTCTGCGAGACGAGTTGAGACTGCTGATTGCTCCACAGCAGGAGCGCGAGTTTGCTGTCTTAGTTGAGAAGGCTAAGGTAGCCGAGGGTGTTAAGGAGTCCGTGAGGCAGGGCATGGACAGAAATAGGCATAAGAGGAGCTTTGGGTCTTCTGGATCGTCGGGTAATCCGCAGAAGAGGGCTAGACCGAGTGGGCCGAATCAGTCTGCTAGGTTTGTTGCTGCTAGGCAGGGACCGTCGCAGTGTAATCAGTGTGGGAAATCTCATTGGGGTGGTTGCTGGACTGGAGGTAAAGGGTGCTTTGAGTGTGGTTCTCTGGAACATCGTGTGAGGGACTGTCCGCGTAGGTTGGCCAGGATTCAGTCTGAGAGTCAGGGCCATAATCAGTTCAGGAGTAGTGGACCGCCACCGCAGAGGGGCCGTGGTAATGGCAGAGGTGGTAATGGTTCTGGTCGGGGCCGTGGAGCACCGGGCAGAGGTGCGGGTAGTTCTGAGGCCAGACAGCCTGGATTAGTGTATGCAGCAAGGCGCCGAGAGGAGGGCGACGCACCGGACGTCATAACCGGTACATTTTTGATCTTTGGTTCTCCTTATACTGCTTTGATTAATGTGGGTTCGACGCACTCTTATGTTGCCAGTAGTATAGTAGAGACCATGGACTTAGACTCTGAGATATCTTCTAGGCAGATGACTGTGATTAGCCCTCTAGGTCACTCTGTAGTAGTAGATAAACTGTTTAGAGAGGTACCCCTAGAACTCCAAGGGGTAGTGTTTGCTGCTGATCTGATGGAACTGCCGTTTGGGGAGTTCGATCTGATTCTTGGGATGGATTGGTTGGTCAAGTACCAGGCGAGGTTGGATTGCGCGGCCAAGCGCATGGTTCTTAAGACGGTTGATGGTGATGAAGTGGCTATGATAGGTAATAGGAGAGATTACCTGTCTAATGTGGTATCTGCTCTAAAAGCAGAGAAGATGGTCAGGAAGGGCTGTGAAGCGTATGTAGTTCACGTGTATGCCTTGGAAGCTAAAGAGTCTGCTGTAGAGAAGGTTCGTACTGTTAAGAAATTTGCTGATGTGTTTCCTGAGGAGCTTCCGGGTTTGCCGCCAGATCAAGAGGTAGAGTTCGGGATTGATTTGTTACCCGGGACTGCGCCAGTGTCTGTTGCTCCGTATAGGATGGCACCAAAAGAGTTGGTGGAGCTTAAGGCTCAGATCCAGGAGTTGTTGGATCGAGGTTTTATCAGGCCAAGTGTTTCACCGTGGGGTGCGCCGGTACTCTTTGTTAAGAAGAAGGATGGCACAATGCGGATGTGTATAGACTACCGCCAGTTGAACAAGCTGACGATTAAAAACAAGTATCCGTTGCCACGGATAGATGACTTGTTTGATCAGCTGAAGGGTGCTGCGGTATTCTCGAAGATCGACTTGAGGTCTGGGTATCATCAGTTGAAGGTTAAGGAGGCTGATATCCATAAAACAGCGTTTCAGACTCGGTATGGGCACTACGAATTTCTGGTAATGCCGTTCGGGTTGACTAACACACCGGCAGCGTTTATGGATATGATGAATAGGGTGTTTCAGCAGTATCTGGATCAGTTCGTCGTGGTTTTCATAGACGACATCTTAGTGTACTCAAGGACAGAGGAAGAGCATGATAAGCATTTGAGAGTGGTGCTGCAGATTTTGAGGGAGAAGCAACTCTATGCTAAGTTCAGTAAGTGCGAGTTCTGGCTTAGAGAAGTGACTTTCTTGGGTCATGTAGTGTCGGCTGAGGGGATTCGAGTAGATCCTCGTAAGATTGAGGCAGTTTTGGATTGGAAGCCACCTAGGTCAGTGGCTGAGATTCGGAGTTTTCTGGGTTTGGCCGGATACTACCGAAGGTTTGTTGAGGGTTTTTCGTTGATAGCAGCGCCGATGACCAAATTACTGAGGAAAGAAGTTCCATTTGTATGGACTGAGAAACAGCAGGAAAGCTTCGATAAGTTAAAGAAGATTTTGACTGAGGCTCCGGTTCTAATTCAACCTGAGGCTGGTAAGGAATTCACAGTGTATTGCGATGATATGCTGATGCAAGAAGGTAAGGTTGTGGCTTACGCTTCTCGACAGCTGAGGCCACATGAGGTCAACTATCCGACGCACGATTTGGAGCTAGCGGCTGTAGTCTTCGCCTTAAAGATTTGGAGGCACTACTTGTACGGGGAGAGATCGATAGTCTACACGGATCATAAGAGTCTGAAGTATCTTCTGACTCAGAAGGATTTGAATTTGAGGCAGCGTAGATGGGTTGAGTTGCTGAAAGATTACGACTGCTCGATCGAGTATCATCCGGGCAAGGCTAACGTGGTGGCAGACGCGTTGAGCCGTAAGGTTGTTTCGGACTTAAGAGCTTTGTTTGCCCATTTGAGTTTGTATGACGACGGGAGTATTCTGGCAGAGTTGCAGGTTAAGCCTACTTGGGTGGAGCAGATCAGAGAGAAACAGCTAGAGGATGAGGTTCTGAGCGCGCGGAGGTTACAAGTGCAGAATGGTGGTTTGGAAGGTTACAGCTTGTCTAATGATGAGGTGTTGTGTTTTCAGGGTAAGGCTTGTATGCCTAAAGATGTTGAGCTGAGGCAGAAAATTCTTCAGGACGCACATAGCAGTCCTTATGCTATGCATCCTGGAGGTAGTAAGATGTATAAGGATCTTAGAGAGCAGTTTTGGTGGCCTGGTCTGAAGAAAGAGGTGACAGAGTTTGTTGGGAAGTGTCTGACGTGTCAGCAGGTCAAGGCTGAACACCAGTTGCCATCAGGTTTGCTTCAGCCTGTGAAGATTCCTCAGTGGAAGTGGGAAAGGATAACCATGGATTTCGTCAGTGGGTTACCGCTTACGCCAAGCAAGAAGGATTCAGTTTGGGTAGTGGTGGATCGTCTGACTAAATCAGCTCACTTTATTCCGGTGAGGGTTGACTACTCACTTCAGAAGCTAGCGAAGCTGTATGTGTCAGAGATAGTGAGGCTGCACGGTGTGCCAGTTTCGATAATCTCGGATAGGGATCCCAGGTTTACGTCAAGGTTCTGGAAAGCATTGCATCAAGCGCTGGGTACTCGTTTGGATTTCAGCACAGCTTTTCACCCGCAGTCTGACGGTCAATCAGAAAGGGTCATTCAGATCTTGGAAGATATGCTGAGAGGTTGTGTCCTGGATTTCAGAGGTAGTTGGGAGGAGTTTCTACCATTAGCTGAGTTTACCTACAACAACAGTTACCAAGCGAGCATCAAGATGGCACCGTATGAGGCGTTGTATGGTAGGAAGTGTCGCTCACCTACGTGTTGGACGGAGTTGGGTGAACGCCAGTTGTTGGGACCCGAGTTGGTAG
Organism: Gossypium australe; assembly: GCA_005393395.2. NCBI lineage: Eukaryota > Viridiplantae > Streptophyta > Magnoliopsida > Malvales > Malvaceae > Gossypium > Gossypium australe. The sequence goes on from CM016615.1 coordinate 76,944,609, forward strand.
CTGAGACTGAGGACAAGGTTAAAGTGATTCAGGCTCGATTAAAGGAAGCTTCGGACCGGCAGAAGTCTTATGCCGATCTTAAGCGAAGAGACATAGAGTTTGCTGTGGGGGATCGAGTTTTCCTGAAGGTCTCACCTTGGAAAAAGGTGTTGAGATTCAGAAAGAAAGGCAAGCTGAATCCGAGGTTCATTGGGCCGTATAAGGTACTGAGACGAGTGGGACCAGTAGCGTATCAGCTTGAGTTGCCAGCAGAGCTTAGTCAGATTCACGATGTTTTTCACGTTTCGATGCTTCAGAGGTATCGTTCAGATCCGTCACATGTGGTAGCAGTGGAAGAGATCGAGGTGAATCCAGACTTGACTATGGAAGAGGAACCTGTGCAGATTCTAGATCGGGATGTGAAGGTTCTGCGTAAGAAGTCCGTACCTTTGGTTAAGGTACTTTGGCGGAATCATGGCGTGGAGGAAGCTACGTGGGAACCCGAGGATATGATGAGACAGCAATAGCCGCAACTCTTTTGACCAGGTAATTTCGAGGTCGAAATTATTTTTAAGGGGGGGTAGAACTGTAATATCCCGGGTTAGGGGCTGTTTTGTTGATGCATGTTATTGCATGTGTTTAGTGTGTTGTGTTGTTGTTTGTGTAGTATCGGGGCTTAATTGTAGCCTAGGTGTATGCCTGAGTGAATGGGAAAATTTTGGTTTTTGGGTGTTAAGTCAGGGGAGCTGTTGGAGCTAGGGTATAAGGGTTTTCTTGATGTTTTATTGCACAAGTGAAGAGCTGGCAGAGTGGCAAGGGAGGAGCTTGGTGTGGCGTCATCTTCAGGTGAGGGAGGTCCAGAGTTCAAGTCGTAGAGCTCCCATTTTGGCTCCCATTTTGGACGGCATGGAGGAAGGGGTAGAAGGCAACTAGAATTCTACCTTAGACCAAGTCAAACCGTTCAAAAGAAAGGTGGAGAGTGATTGTAGGAGTAAGACTTAGTAAACACATTTGAAATGTGTGGAGTGGAGTGTTTGGGGGGATATGGCCGAATGTTGGGGAAGTGGGGAGTGTATGGCCGGTTTTGGGAAGTGGGGAGTGAGTAGGCCGAATGTTCCTTTTGGAATGTGATGCATATTCGGTCATTAGGAGACCAAACCAAACTCTTTCTTTTTTTTGAAACACCGAAGCCGAAGTTCTAAAGAATTCTCTCATCTTTTTCTTCACTTCTTGAACCGAAATACCAAGTCCCTTTAGTTGCCAAAAATTGTCTTGTTCACTTGGTTTGTGTGTAGCCGAATACACTCTTGCATCTATCCTTCTTTCTTCATTTGTGTAAGCTGAATCGGGTATCCTTTCTTCTCACACTTTCATCCATTTTCTCTTGTCATACTTGTGCCGAAATCATACTACTTCTAAACCAAGTTCTCTATTTTGATTTCTCCATTGCTAGTGAGCCGAAACCATACCATCTTCTTCCCTCAAACTCTCATTTGCTTTTCTCAATAATCCTAGCCGAATCTTTCATTTGTGCCTTACCATTTCATTAAGCCGTTTTCTTTCAAAATCGTAAGTATTTGTCCCCATCCATTTCATATATTTTTATCTTCCATTTCAAAAGCCCTTGAGCCGAATGTTCCTTTTTTTTCCTAGGGGTTCTTGTGGCCGAATTCTTGGTGGTTGGTGTTGGGGTAAGTCCTTGGCCGTATGGTCATGTTTTCTTTCTCTAGTTTTATGATTGATTTCGGTTAGATTAAAGCTTATGATGGTTGTGGATTGAAGTGAGTTAATCGTTGTTAATCTCTTCATTATAGGACATCAAAGGTTTCAAAGCAAGCAAGAGGAGCCGTTTTCTTCTGTCAGTTGATTAGTAAGTGGAGGTTAAGTGATTGGTTGTTGTTAGTTCATTCTCTTAGTTCTTGGTTAGTCAAAGCTTCAAGAGATTAATGTTTCCTTCTTGATAGGTGGGCCGATTGTCTAAGGGAACCACTTTTTGGTTCGGGATTTGGTAGGAAACCAAATCAGGTGAAAGGTAAGGGCTTTCGACAAACCCTTTTTGGTCTAAATGGTGTTGGCCGAATGCTATAAATGCCTAACCCCTATGTTTGGCCGATTCTAGGAGCAAGTCAATCGAGGGACATAGATCGTTCGTTGGGATCTTTAGACTCGTATTTACCAGTTGTGTAACTAACACACCCATACTTAGTGATATTATTATTAAACCTATTTGCCTATTAAAATCATGGCAGTTTGATGGATTGATATGATACCCTTTTGGGTATGATCTTGGACTCGGGTAAGTCAGTATTGTTACAAGTTTACTGATGATCTGTATGGTATCATGACTATCTATGTATGTGATATGGGGTATGAGTCAAACATATTAGCATGATAGGCATGACTTGTATGATATGCATGATTACATGAGTATGGTATGTTGATGGGTGATATGAGTGGAGGGAGCAGTGATATTTTGTGCTGACGAGCACCAGTGTTTTGGTAACACAACTTTGTTACTTTGGGTCACCAGAGGTTTGGCACCTCATTGCGACTTGTCCCTGTGGTTTGACACCACCGTGGGTTGGCCCCACTTGAGATATAGGATCGTCTGCTAGTGATTGGGTATCACACGATGGGTTGGCCCCATCACTCGATTATTGTGACTACGGTCACCAGTGCTTTGGTAGCACATTTTTGTCTTTGGGACACCAGAGGTTGGGCACCTCATTGCGACTCGTCCCTGTGGTTTGATACCACCGTGGGTTGGCCCCACATGAGATATGGGATCGTCTGCTAGTGATTTGGTATCACACGATGGGTTGGCCCCATCATTGGATTTGTGACTTCGGTCACCAGTGCTTTGGTAGCACAAACGTGTCTTTGGGACACCAGTGGTTTGGCACCAAATTGACGGATATTGTGTCTTTGGGACACCAGTGTTTTGGTAACACATTGTGACTATATGTCACCAGTGGTTTGGCACCACCAGTGGTTTGGTACCACACGGGGTAGAAAAGGCGATACAGATGGTTAGGATCGGGTTGCATTAATTATGTTGCTATGTATGATGTGTGTTAGCATGTTGTTTTATTGGGAGCGGGTTTTATGCACTGAGTCACTCAACTCACCCTCTCCTTTGACATTTCAGGTGACTCGTAGACGCGGACATGGAGCCGGGATGGACTCGGGGTGCTCATGCCATGCTAAATAAAAGTTTTGCTCAGACTATTCAATTTGGGTACTTTAGCTTAATTATTTTTATTTGGGTTTTAATTTGGATTTGTAAAAGGCCTTTAATTTATGTTTTATGATGGTTATGTTTTAATTAGATTCTTAACATGCTTAACAAAATAAGTTGGTATAAATTTTACTAAAACTTGGAAAGACAACGTTTTCAAAATTATATCGCAAGATGTTTTAAATTATACCATCGGGTATTACACAATGTTTTTATATTAAGTAAACTCAAATGATTTTCAAATCAAACTCAATTTTCTACTAAGTCGAAAATGTTTTAAGTAACACTAAGAAACTGTTGGAATTATTAAATGGAATAAACTCGTTTTAACTACACATTTTGGTTAAGTTTTCAAAAATGTCCGGGTTTCAAATACACCATTTGATTTCAAACAAGTCTACTCTAATTTTCTTCAAGTTCACTATGTTTTCACCCCGCTTTTAAATGAGAAATCTAAACCCCTCAAGTACGTTTTTCCCCGTAACATACCAGATTCGGACGTGGTGTCTTGTCCGGGTTTGGGGTGTTACATACGGAGCATTACCGAACTTACAACACTTTTAAACATACATTTCATATACAATTTATCAATTCAAAAATAATTCAATCACAATCAGTCAAAATGTCCTTTAAATGAGCCTACAAGGCCCTAAACATGCATTGAGAGTGGTTTGGGACTAAACCTGTAACACCCCTAACCCGTAACTAAACCTGTAACACCCCTAACCCGTAACCGTCACCGGAATAGGGTCAAGAGGCATTACCGGACATAACGTAACTTTTACAATCATTTCTCATTTATAAGTACGTTATTATCATATCATAGTATAACATAAACATAAAGTCCCTTAAAATAGTCTACAAGACTTTAAACATGCATTAGAAAGGGGTCAGGACTAAACTGAGCACATACAAAATTTTCTAAAAACTTAACATTTTTCAAAGTTACAGAGGTCACACGCCCGTGTGCCTCACACGGCCTCAGACACACCCGTGTGTCCAAGCCGTGGCAAAACAGGGCATACATACTAACTTATCCACACGGTTGAAGACACGCCCGTGTGCCTTAGCCGTGTTTGACACTGACTTGCATCACACTGCCTGTCACACGCCCGCGTGTTTGGCCTGTGGTCGACATTGACTTGCATAACATGGCCAGTCACATGCCCGTGTGTCCAGCCCGTGTGCGAGCCTGACTTGAATCAATTTACAATTTAAGGGACACGGTCGAGCCACACGCCCGTGTGCTCAACCGTGTGGGCAAATATAGGCCACATGCAAGGCCAAATTGCCACCTAAACTTTGGGTTACACCTATGAGCACAAACAAGCATATTTCATACTCTCAAAAGCAACTAAATCATACCAATAATGACCATCTTTTCTAACCATTCATAAACATAACAAATATATCAACTTGTGCACAATTTATCTCATAACATTCACAAGTATTTCTCAGCAAAATCCATCCAAAAACTTATCAATTCATTATATCAACCTTTCATCAAAATATACTAACTTTGCATCACAAAGCATAAACTAATATTTACCATACTCATATCTCATTTACAAGCCATATCACATGGCTTTATATACATCTTAAACATATTCCAAAACAACTAGCCTATACATGCCATATTTAACTATGTACACATTCAAAAGGTACCAAAATAGAGTTTGATAGTGTGGTGATGATCCTTGATGATTCTCGAGCCTTCCATAGCTTTAATGATCTATAAAACATTGCAAACACACACAAAAAGTAAGCTTTCAAAAGCTTAGTAAGCCATATACAAATAAACTTATCATATAAACATTTATAACCAAATCAAATACAAGATCATTAGCATATGTCAATTGCAAATTCATATTTCTTCTTTTGCTCAATTATTCCAACCACTTTCTTATCAACCAAACACATATACATGTAATTCATTTGAACATAGCACATTTGGTTTATACCACATCTTATCTTATTTACTCATACAAAATCACAAATCCTCAAACTCACATATACTTACTTTTCATACTCAAACTTTGCATACATATTAAACGTACCTGCATCGGATACACATTTCACATAATCATTCATTTCTTGGAATGCCCATTGAACCCTTTGGAATCAAATAGGATACTCAGATAACTTGGAACACTCATACAATGCCAACGTCCCAGACGTGGTCTTACATGTAATCAAATATCGATGCCACTGTCCCAGACAGGGTCTTACACGAAATCATATACGATGCCGATGTCCCAAACATGGTCTTACACGTAATTCTCAAATCAATGCCAACGTCCCAGACGTGGTCTTACACGATATCACATATCGGAACCCTATGTCATGACATACGTATCCTAGCTACTCCTAAGGTTCGAACGGGACTTATCGGAGATTGACACATTGTCGATACTTTCTCGGATTTCACATGTATATCTTCCATAGTCATTCATCACAATTCAATTTCATATAAACATGAATAAATCAACTTAAATACATTTATTTGTATATAGACTTACCTCGTACGGATATAAACGGACAGAAACGACTACTCGATCACTTTCGACTTTTCCCGGCCTAAATCCGTTTTCTTTGGTTCTTGATCTAAATATATTCAAATTTATCTATTTCATTCACCAAATCATTCAATTCAATCCAAAAACACACAATTAGGGCATTTTACAAATTAGCCCTCACATTTTCACATTTTGACATTTAAGTCCCTATTTCATAAATTCACAAATTACACAAAATTTCAATATTCTTATGCTTGGTCGAATATTCCTCATATTCATACAAGCCCATATATTTCATTTATTTAACATTTTAGTCCTTCAATTTTTCATTTTCACAATTTAGCCCAAATTACTCAAATTCATCAAAAATCCAAAGACAAAATATGTTAATCTTTCACATATCTTTCATATTTCATCATCAACTATCGCAAAGCTCAAGCATTCATCAATGACACATCTCAAAATCTTCATCAAATTCTAAAATTAAGACATGGGCTTGATAAAACACAAAGCAACGATCACAAAAACATAGAAATTATCAAAAATCAAGCAAAATACTTACCTCAATTAAGCTATGCAAGTGCCGAATATCAAACCCTATTTTTATCTATCTTCTTTGCTTCATTCGACTATGAAAGATGATAATAATGGCCATCTTTATGTTTTTATTTTATTTAATTTAGCTTACTAATTCATTTACCAAATTAGCCTTTTAATTAACATATAAAACATATATATATTAAAGCCATTAATGTCCATTATCATTCATAATGGTTTAATTACCTCATAAGGCCACCACATTCAAAAGCCAACTCAATTAAGCACATTAACATATAGAATGTCACCTTTACCTTTTATGCGATTTAGTCCTTTTATCAAATCGAGCACACAAATGATAAAATTAAACCACGAAACTTTCACACATGTCAATTCACATGCTATAAGCACAGAAATAATATTAAAATATTTTTCTAACTCAGATTTGTGGTCCCAAAACCACTATTCTGACTAGGGTCTAAATCGGACTGTTACAAAATCGATAATTTAAATTTTTTTCAACACTTATATAATTTTTCTCTAAAACAGGGGACACACGCCCGTGTGTCCCACACGGCCACCAGACACACCTGTGTCACAGGCCTTGTGAACATTCAAAATGGGAGCACATGGCCGTGTCCCAGCCCGTGTCCAAACAATTGAGCTTACTAACTTGGGTCACACGGCCAACCACACGCCCGTGTGCCCTTCAAAGTGGCCACACATGCCCGTGTGCCGGGCCGTGTGCTAGGCCGTGCCAAACATGTAGGGTATACTGACTTATGCAATACGGCCAAGTCACACGCCCGTGTGCTAGGTCGTGTGCCAATTATGAGGTATACTGATTTGTGCCACATGACTGAACACACGTCCGTGTGTGAGACCGTGTGGAGCATACTGAATTCATTTCAATATCAACACCAGGGGACATATGGCAATGTAACATGACCGTGTGTCACACACAGCCGAGACACATGCCCGTGATTCTGCCTGTGTGGACAAAAAGAGGTTATTTACCAAGCCATTTTGCCACCCCATTTGGTTCACATCTTCACCTATACAAATGACACCAAACCATAGCATAAAATACCATCCAAAACAACCAAACCAAGTCTAAATCTTACCATTTCAATACTAATCAATTCAAGGCAGATAAGTACCACAATATGCTATCTAAAATCATATTAATCCTTATATTCTCAAATTATTAAAATGACCATTATCAAAGATGCATTATTTGGCCTAATTTCACAAACATACCTCTATCCACAAATCATCAATTTACCATTTATAGTACCTATTATCATCAATCATGTAACAACCCGATTTAGGGCCTAGTCGGAATAGAAGTAGAAATATGTGTTTTTTGATTTTTATGAGGCTTATGATGTGTTTTCATGTTTGTGTGAAAAATTCATGAGGAAATTTTATTTATTAGTGACCAATTTGTCCCATTTGGACTAAATTGCAAAGATTATAAAATTTGAGATTTTAGAATATTTAAGTATGAAATAGAATTATAAAAATTACTAGAGGTCCTTATTTAGCAATGAAACCATTAAATGTTAAGATGGACAAAAATGGACATGGGAAGGAAAAATCTTAAGGAAGGGGCCTTAAGGGCAATTTAGTCATTTGGTTAATTAATGTATTAAAAAGGAAAAAGAAGTAAAAAATGAGTGTCCATCTTCTTCACCATAGCCGAATTTTACAAGCCCTCCATAGCTAGGGTTTCTTCAACTTTCAAGCTTGATTGCAAGTACCTCTTAGCCTCATTTTTAATGTTCTTCGTATTTTTGAAATCCTCGTAACTCGACTTAGCTATTTCTAGCTATATTTTGAGTTAGGGTTCATGTTCAAAAATTTACCCATGTATGACATGCATGTATTTTGATGAATTATGGTAGAATATGGAAGTTTGATGTATGATAAACATCTTTTTCTAAGTGATTTTCATGAAAAATGCGTAAAAGGACCAAATTCCAAACGTTATGAAATTTGTCATACATGAGCGAAATAGAAGAAATTAAGGGCTGTTGTAGTTAAGAAAATGATTCGACTAGGCTTGAAATATAAGAAAGTTGAATGAAAATCATTTTACGAGCCTAGGGGAAAAAGTGTAATTATGAGAAAGTCTAGGGGCAAAATCATAATTTTGCCAAAGTGTGATTCATGAGTCAATTTAGTCAATGTGAGTATTAAACAAGTGAAATTGTTATTATAGATCAAGAGACATGAAGCCCGGACCGAAATCGAGGCAAGGACAAAGTGTTGGACTAAATTGAACATCCACACACAGTTTGTGTACCGAGGTAAATTTGTGTGAAATTAATGTTACGTATGTTATCATGTTTAAATTACTTATTATTTGGAGAAATTCATATCATTTCCATAAAATTCATTGAAGATGACTTAATGAGAAAATGATGAGATTACGCTAACTGAAGTCCCGGTTGAAATTTCAGAATAATGAGGATACTTATGTCACGACACGAGAAAAGGACAGTCCCGTATAAGACCATGTCTGGGGCATGGCATCGGCACCAAATGTAGGTCTCGTATAAGACCATATTTGGGATATGGCATCGGCACTGAACGTAGATCCCGTATAAGACCATGCCTGGGACATGGCATTGGCATCGAATAAGGAAGGTCCCGTATAAGACCATGTCTGGGACATGGCATCGACATCTATGTACGATATTGTATAAGACCATGTCTAGGACATGGCATCGACATCGAGCTAAGAGATCCTGTGAAAGACCATATCTGGGATATGGCATCGACATCAAGAGGTGATCCCATGTAAGACCACATCTGGGATATTGCATTGGCATCGTGATACATGTATGATAAGATTGAGTATCCTTTGCTATTTTCGAGTAGTTCAACGGGCAAAAGAGCTAAGTATGTAAAGTTATAAAGAGCTAAATTATACAAGGATGGCAAAGAATTCAATTTAAGTTAAGGATGATAATGATTTAAGTTTATGTTCAAGATAGCATAAGTGCTAAATTATGTGCTGAAGTGATACAGGTACCATGAGTAAAATACGAGATATGAAAATCGTAATGTGATATGTGTTGGGTAAGAATAAGTATGAGTAAGTATGTCAAAGTACTTGAGAACTTGTGTTGTTGTTATTTTAAGAGATGAATAAATTTTACTATGAGTACATATATTGCTACTTTAATTCATGCAAACTAATTAAGCTATATGCTTACCCCCCTCTTTTCCCTTTTCCTTGTAGTATCGCCAAGCTAGCTCGGGAATCGTAGAACGTCGGAGCTCGGATCACACTATCAACCATTCTTTTGGTATAGTAAAGTTATCTGTTTTGAGTATGGCATGTATAGGAACTTGGTCATTTTGTGTTATATCATATTTGAAAGCCAAAGTGTTGGCTATTAATGTTGAACACTCATTTTGTAAATGGCCATTGGGAAATGACCACTATTGTGAAGTTTATCATGTTTCAATAATGATGAGTTTTTATGAAGTGAATGGATGATGCTTAGTGATTCTTCATATGGTATTATTGCCATGTCATGCATTGCTTGTGTTGGCATAAGTGTGTTTATGTTTCAGGGTGGCAATTGGCTTGGAAAATAGCCTTCTAATTATCCACACGGGTAGACACACGGGCATGTGTCTAGGCTGTGTAAGACACACGGTCAACCCCTATGGGTGTGTTGATAGGCCGTGTGTCCCCTGCATCAAATTTCTGAGAATTCAGTTCGTCACACGGGCCAGCACACGGGCGTATGCCTTGGCCGTGTGCCCCTTAAGAGTTGCTGACGCCATAAATAGAAGACCCAGGTTTTCACACACGGGTGAGGACATGGGCGTGTCTAGGCCGTGTGAGGGACATGGGCCAAAGACATGGGCGTGTGCCCGGTCGTGTCCCATTTCACACGGGTGTATGGCCCCTGTTTAGGCAAACATTTTCTAAGTGCAGAAAAGCTTCCAGTTTAATCCCGGAACCTTTTGGACGTATACTTAAGGCCTCATAGGCCCATAATAAGAATGTTATGAATATGAATGAAAAGTTTTAAGTTGAAATGAAACTTTATAGCCCAAAGTTGTGTGTCCAAGCAAGCTAAGTCTGGTAATGCCTCGTACCCGATTCCGGAGTTAAACACGAGTAAGGGGTGTTACATTTAGTGGTATCAGAGCTACGGTTTAGTCGATTCTTGGACTAACGTAGCGTATGCATGAGTCTAGCTATACATGCTATACACATGATTATTTATATTATGATAGTGTGGCGACTCCTGGCGATTTAAATCGTGTTTTCCTATAGTAAATGGATCCCGATAGAGCTGTGGTGGATGATGTTGAAAGAAACGTGCTGGCTCCTTCCGAAGGGACGGTGCCAAATAAAAATGAGAATAGACCTATGATTGTAAGTTAGAGAGGAGGAGAGAAGGCTAGGGAAACCTTTCTCCACATGATGAATGCATGGTATACGTAGTTCGTTCGTATTATCCCGAATGCACAACCCCCTCCACCCACACCTATTCCTCAACCTACCCAGTAGCTCCCCAAGTGATAGAAGTGGTGAAAAGAGAAAATCCTCCAGGTGATAGAATCCGGAAGCAAAGGGCTGAGGAATTTTGAGCTAGTAAAGATGATGATCCAGAAAGAGCAGAATTTTGGCTTGAAAATACCATCAGGGTATTTGATGAGTTATCGTGCACACTTGAAGAGTGCATGAAGTGTGTAGTTTCTATTCTGAGAGATTTTGCTTATCAGTGGTGGAATACCCTTGTGTCAGTTATACCAGGGGAAAGGATCACATGGGAGTTTTTCCAAGAAAAATTCCGGAAGAAGTACATTAGTCAAAGATTTATTGATCAGAAGAGAAAGGAATTCCTTGAACTGAAACAAGGCAAGATGACAGTAACTGAATATGAGCGTGAGTTTGTAAGGCTGAACAAATATGCTCAAGAGTGTGTATCCACTAAAGCTGTCATGTGTTAACGGTTTGAGGACGAATTAAATGAAGATATCAGATTATTTGTCAGTGTCCTAGAATTGAAGGAATTTGTTGTGCTAATGGATCAAGCTTGTAAAGCTGAGGAATTGGTGAAAGAGAAAAGGAAAGCTGAGATGGAGTCTCGTGACTTAAGAAAGAGACAATTGAACAAGTCGTTTCAATCCTTTTCCAAGAAGTCAAGAGATTTCCCTACTCGATCAGCTACTTCAGATGGGTTTTCGAATAGAAGTTAGAGTAAACAGTACTCAGGGATTAAAGCTCAGACTACTTCAGTTGCTAATGTTGGGAACACTCGACCTAATAGACCGGAATGCCCACAGTGTGGTAGACGTCACCCCGATGAGTGTCGAGCGCATGAGAGGGCCTGTTTCAAGTGTGGTTCCCAAGATCATTTTATTAGAGAATGCCTCGAGATGGTTGAGAAAGAGAAAATTTAGAGTGCAATATCGGGAAGCACTATTAGAGGGAGACAACAAAGAAACCCCGGTAGTGGAACGAGTAGTAAGAATACACCCAGAGAGTAGGCTGCGAGATATGAGGGTAGAGCGCCTGCGAGGACCTATGCCATTCGTGCTCGTGAAGAGGCATCATCCCCTGATGTAATTAAGGCTACATTTTCTCTCCATGATGGTAATGTTGTTGCTTTAATTGATCCGGGGTCTACCCATTCATACATTTGCATGAAATTAGTATCTAGTATGAGCATGCCTGCAGAGTCTACAGAGTTTATGATAAGAGTGTCCAAACCTTTAGGCAAATATGTACTAGTTGATAAGGTATGCAAAGAGTGCTCATTGATGATTAGAGGTCATTATTTTAAGGTAAACCTCATGCTATTGCCATTTGATGAATTTGATATAATTCTCGGTATGGACTGGTTAACTGCTCATGATGTGACAGTAAATTATGGAAAGAAATACATTGAATTGAGATGTGAAAATGGGGACACTCTTTGTGTTGAATCAGATGAACAAGACTGATCGCCTGTAGTGATCTCTCACATGTTTACTCAGAGGTATGTATGGAAGGGGTATGAAACATATCTTGCTTTTGTTATGAATGATAAAGAAACTAAGTTAAAGATTGAATCAGTGCCGATAGTGCATGAGTACCCAGATGTATTCCCAGAAGAATTGCCAGGGTTGCCTTCGGCTAGAGAAGTTGAATTTGGCATTGAGTTAGCTCCTGGTACTACACCTATATCGATTGCTCCTTACAGAATGGCTCCAACCGAGTTGAAAGAATTGAAGGTGCAGTTGCAAGAGTTGATGGATAATGGTTTTGCAAGACCAAGTTATTTTCCGTGGGGTGCTCCAGTGTTATTTGTGAAAAAGAAAGATGGTTCCATGAGATTATGCATAGATTACCGAAAGCTTAATAAAGTAACTGTGAAGAACAAATACCCATTGCCAAGAATTGATGATCTGTTCAATCAATTGAAGGGAGCCACTGTGTTCTCCAAGATAGACTTGAGATCGAGATATTACCAGTTGGGAGTAAAAGACTCAGATGTGCCGAAGAATGCATTTCAGATGGGGTATGGACACTACAAGTTTTTAGTCATGCCTTTTGGCTTAACTAATGCCCCTACTATGTTTATGGATTTAATGAACCGTATATTTCAGCCATATTGGATAAGTTTGTTATGGTTTTTATTGATGACATATTGATATATTCACGTGATGAGCATGAGCATGCTGAGCATTTGAGAACGGTCTTACAGATTTTATGAAATAATCACTTGCATGCCAAGTTTAGTAAAAGTGAATTTTGGCTTAAAGAGGTTGGATTTTTGGGGCACATTGTTTCGGGAGATGGAATTCGAGTTGACCCAAGCAAGATTTCATCTATTATTGATTGGAAACCACTGAGAAACGTATAGAGGTTAGGAGTTTTTTGGGCCTAGCTGGCTATTATCGACGGTTTGTCAATGGATTTTCCACGATAGCTACTCCGATGACGAGGTTGTTACAAAAAGAGGTGAAGTTTGAATGGACAGAAAAGTTCCAATAGAGTTTCGAGAAAATAAAGGCATTGTTGACAGAAGCTCTAGTTCTAGTGCAACCTGAGCCGGAAAAAGAATCTGTGATCTACAGTGATGCATCCTTGAATGGATTGGGCTGTGTACTTATGCAAGAGGGCAAGGTGATAGCATATGCCTCTAGACAGTTAAAGCCACACGAGAAGAATTACCCGACACATGATTTAGAGTTGGCTGCTATTGTGTTTGCATTAAAGATATGGAGACACCATTTGTATGGTGAAAGATGTCGGATATTCACCGATCATAAGAGCCTAAAGTACTTGATTACTTAGAAGGAGTTGAACTTAAGGCAACAAAGATGGTTAGAGCTGATAAAGGATTATGAACTGGTCATTGACTACCACCCAGGAAAGGCGAATGTAGTCACTGATGCTTTGAGTAGAAAATCCCTATTTGCATTGAGGGCTATGAATACACGAGTGACTCTATCAGATGATGGTTCCATTCTAGCCGAGTTTGGGGCTAGACCAATGTTCCTTCAAGAGATTTATGAGCCTCAGAAAGATGACAGTGATTTGTAAGCCAAAAGAGTTCAGTCCGAGTCAGGTATTGATTCCGACTTTCGGATTAATCCTGATGGATGTCTGATGTTCAGAAATAGAGTCTGTGTACCGAGGAATGATGAACTTATTCGAAAGATCTTACATGAGGTACATAGTGGGTGTCTATCTGTACATCCGGGCAGCACAAAAATGTATAATGACTTGAAGAAATGGTATTGATGGCCGAGTATAAAGAAAGATATTTCTGAGTTTGTATCAAGATGCTTGATTTCTCAGCAAGTAAAGGTCGAACACCAAGTACCTTCGGGTTAGCTTCAACTTATTATGGTTCCCGAGTAGAAATGGGACCGTGCTACCATAGAATTTGTAACGGGTTTGCCGTTGACACCAAGCAAGAAAGATACCGTATGGGTTGTGGTAGATAGACTTACGAAGTCGACTCACTTCATACCGGTACGTATTGATTATTCACTTGATAAGTTGGTAGACTTATATGTTTCTGAGATTGCGAGGCTACATGGAGTGCCTTTTTCGATTATATCGGATAGAGATCCGAGATTTACATCCCAATTTTGGAAAAAGTTGCAAGACGCTTTGGGCATAAAGTTGAGTTTTAGTACAGCTTTTCACCCACAAACCGACGGACAGTTGAAAAGATTAATACAGACACTTGAGGATATGCTCTGGTGTTGTGTTTTTGAGTTTCAGGGTAGCTGGGAAAAGTACTTACCGTTGGTAGAGTTCGTATACAATAACAGTTTTCAATCGAGTTTAAAAATGGCGCCTTATGAGGCTTTGTATGGGCGTAAGTGTCGAACGCCTTTATATTAGACTGAACTTAAGGAAAAATCAGATACACGGGGTTGATCTGGTCAGAGAAATCGAAGAGAAAGTAAGAGTGATTCGAGATTGATTAAAAGCTACTTCTGATAGAAAAAAAATCCTATTCGGATTTGAAACGAAAAGAGATCGAGTTTCAAGTCGATGATAAAATGTTATTGAAAGTGTCACCATGGAAGAAAGTTCTCAGATTTGCCCGGGAAGGCAAATTGAGTCCACATTTTATCGGACCATATGAGATTACCGAGAGGGTAGGGTCGGTAGCCTATCGATTAGCTTTGCAATCTGAGTTGGAAAAGATACATGATGTGTTTCATGTGTCTATGTTGTGACGTTACAGATCAAATCCTTTGCATGTGATTATACCGACAGAGGTTGAGATTTAACCCGGCATGACATATGCCGAAGAACCGATTAATATCCTAGCACAGGAAGTCAAACATTTAAGAAATAAAAGTGTAGCCCTTGTGAAAGTATTATGGCAAAGACATGGGGTAGAAGAGGCTACATGGGAGCCCGAGGAGGCTATGAGGAACCAGTACCTAATCTTTTTTGCTGGTAAGATTTTCGGGGACGAAAATCCCTAAGGGGGGAGAATTGTAACAGCCCGATTTAGGGCCTAGCCGGAATAGTGGTTGCGAGACCACAAATTAGAAGTAGAAATATATGTTTTATGATTTTTATGAGGCTTATGATGTGTTTGCATGATTGTGTGAAAATTTCATGAGAAAAATTTTATTTTTTAGTGATCAATTTGTCCATTTGGACTAAATTGCAAAGATTAGAAAATATGAGATTTTAGAAGATTTAAGTATGAAATAGAATTATAAAAATCACTAGAGGTTGTTATTTAGCAATTACACCGTTAAATGTCAAGATGGACAATAATGGACATGGGAAGGAAAAATCTTAAGGAAGGGGCCTTAAGGGAATTTTAGTCATTTGGTTAATTAATGTATTAAAAGGGAAAAAAAGTAAAAAATGAGTGTCCATCTTCTTCACCATAGCCGAATTTTACAGGCCCTCCATAGCTAGGGTTTCTTCAACTTTCAAGCTTGATTGTAAGTACCTCTTAGCCTCGTTTTTAATGTTCTTCGTATTTTTGAAATCCTCGTAGCTCGACTTAGCTATTTCTAGCTATATTTTGAGCTAAGGTTCATGTTCAAAAATTTATCCATGTATGACATGCATGTATTTTGATGAATTATGGTAGAATATGAAAGTTTGATGTATGATAAACATCTTTTTCTAAGTGATTTTCATGAAAAATGCATAAAAGGACCAAATTCCAAAAGTTATGAAATTGGTCATACATGAGTGAAATAGAAGAAATTAAGGGCTGCTGTAGTTAAGAAAATGATTCGGCTAGGCTTGAAATACAAGAAAGTTGAATGAAAATCATTTTCGAGCCTAGGGGCAAAAGTGTAATTATTAAAAAGTCTAGGGGCAAAATCGTAATTTTGCCAAAGTGTGATTCATGAGTCAATTTAGTCAATGTGAGTATTAAACAAGTGAAATTGTTATCATAGATCAAGAAACACGAAGCCGGACCGAAACTGAGGCAAGGACAAAGTGTTGGACTAAATCGAACATCCACACACATTTTGAGTACCTAGGTAAGTTTGTGTGAAATTAATGTTACGTATGTTATCATGTTTAAATTACTTATTATTTGGAGAAATGCATATCATTTCCTTGAAATTCATTGAAGATGACTTAATGAGAAAATGGTGAGATTACGCTAAGTGATGTCCCGGTTGAAATTTCGGAATAACAAGGATATCTATGTCACGACATGAGAAAAGGACGGTCCCGTATAAGACCATGTCTTGGACATGGCATCAACACCAAATGTAGGTCCCGTATAAGACCATATCTGGGATATGGCATCGGCACCGACCGTAGATCCCGTATAAGACCATGTTTGGGACATGGCATCGGCATCGAATAAGGAAGGTCCTGTATAAGACCATGTCTGGGACATGGCTTCTGCACCAAAGGAAGATCTCGTGTAAGACCATGTCTGGGACATGGCATCGACATCTATGTACGATCTCGTATAAGACCATGTCTGGGACATGGCATCGACATCGAGCTAAGAGATCCCGTGTAAGACTATATTTGGGATATGGCATCGGTGTCAAGAGGTGATCCCGTGTTCCATATCTGGGATATGGCATTGGCATCGTGATACATGTATGATGAGATTGAGTATCCTCTGATATTCCGAGTAGTTCAACGGGCAAAAGAGCTAAGTATGTAAAGATGATAAAGAGCTAAATTATACAAGGATGGCAAAGATTTCCATTAAGTTAAGGATGATAATGATTTAAGTTTATGTTCAAGATAGCATAAGCGCTAAATTATGTGCTGAAGTGATACAGGTACCATGAGTAAAATATAAGTATGTCAAAGTACTTGAGAACTTGTGTTGTTGTTGTTTTAAGAGATGAATAAATTTTACTATGAGTACTTATATTGCTACTTTAATTCATGCAAACTTACTAAGCTATATGCTTACCCCCCTCTTTTCCCTTTCCCTTGTACTATCACCAAGCTAGCTCGGGGATCGTAGAACGTCAGAGCTCAGATCACACTATCAACCATTCTTTTGGTATACTAAAGTTATCTGTTTTGAGTATGGCATGTATAGGAACTTGGTCATTTTGTGTTATATCATATTTGAAAGCCAAAGTGTTGACTACTAATGTTGAACACTCATTTTGTAAATGGCCATTGGGTAATGGCCAATGTAACACCCCAAACCCGGTCAATACGCCACGACCGAATTTGGTATGTCACTAAGGAAAATATTTTTGAAAGAATCGAATTAACAAAAATATTTGTGAAAAACTCTTTGAAATTCTTTATTTGTAGAAAATAAGTTAAAACTGAAATTTACTTTGAAATTACATAAAACTTTAAAATAAGTAAATAAATCATAAGTTAGAAAAGATTTATATCGTTTTAAGAAAACTCGAATTATTACTTTGAAAACCATTTGCATTTGATTATAGAAACTTAATTTTTTTAAAAATCCTTTAAATTATCGAAAGCACTTAAGTTGTTAAAATTATCAAATGATTTATGTTACCCGATGGTAACGTTTTAAAAACCATCGCGTTGTGTAGTTTAGAAAACTTTGTACTCAATTTATTATAATAATCATGAAATTTATAAACCATAATAAACATGTTCAAAACATAAAAATAAATAATCCAAAACATAATTAAACATGCCTTATTACAAATCCATAAAATATAAAAACCAAATTAAAATTTAATACCCAAATGGAAGTTCATATAAACCAACTTTTATTGCATGGCCTCCTCGAGTTCATCCGGCTCCTTATCCGCAATCTCACGAATCACCTGAAAAGATAAGGGAGAAGGTGAGTCACCAAGACTCAGTGCATATTCCCTCTCCCGGGTAAATACCACATACTTACATAAATTATAACAAAGCAACATATATGTATAATGCACCCAACCTAGCCATCCATATCTCCTTTTCTACCCCGTGTGGTACCAAACCACTGGTGGTGCCAAACCACTGGTGTCCAAAGACACAATTGTGATACCAAATCACTGGTGACCATAGTCACGAATAAACCATCTGTGCGGCCAACCCACGTGTGATACCAAATCACTGGCGACGATCCCATAACTCAAAAGTGGGGCCAACCCACGGTGGTGTTAACCACAGGGACGAGACGCTATGAGGTGCCAAACCTCTGGTGTCCGAAGACACGAATGTGATACCAAATCACTGGTGACTGAAGTCACGAATTATCAAGTTGTGGGGCCAACCCACGTGTGATACCAAATCACTGGCGACGATCCCATATCTCAAAAGTGGGGCCAACCCGCGGTGGTGTTAACCACAGGGACGAGACGCTATGAGGTGCCAAACCTCTGGTGTCCGTAGACACGAATGTGATACCAAATCACTGGAGATACCAAATCTCTGGTGTCCGAAGACACAAATGTGATACCAAATCACTGGTGACCGAAGTCACAATATCAATCTTCCCCCTCCTCTCATGTTGCCCATACCAATGCAATAAACAAATCATGTCAATATACTTTGATATGAATCACATAACAGAAATATCATAAATCGTAGATCATGATTTCAATCCTTATGTATAACAACATATCAAAACGGACTTACCCGAATCCTCATTCATACCATCATGGTATCATATCAAGATCTCATCGTTTCCACTTTAACAACATGAATAGTTATTTAACACACATATATACAAATATGAACCAAGTTATAAAGTGTGTAAGATACACACCTTTCACCAACGCAAATACTAACTTCCGAAGATCCGATCTACTGCACTAGATCCTTGTCCTACAATCGGCCAATACTAAGATTATGAACAAAGGCCATTCGGCCATACCACAAAATCCCAAAGAGTTTCACTTGTAAAACCAAGTCTTACCTATCCTTACCCAAAACGATTGACAAAGATACGAGGCTTAGGTTGATTGCTTCCAACGTCCCGAGGAGCCTAAAAGAAATCGGTTCCTAGAATGATTAAAACCTTGCAACAAATGCCCATAAGTTCGACTTTTGTCCACAAGAAAATAACATAGAGAGGAGAAAAGATATAATAGGAAAATCGGCCAAGAATACTTACTTATTAACCAAAATTGATTGAAGAAAGCAAAGGAAAATCTACCCTTGAATATTCGGCCAAAACAAAACAATAAGAGAAAGGGAAAGTTTCAGCAAAATGATCAAATGGTCTAAGAAATTCGGCTATGGTTGATTGTATTGACAATTAGGATTCGATTAAAGTTGAGAAAGAGAAAGGAAAACAAAAGAAGAAGATGGAAGAGATTTCAATGGGAGAGGAATGTTTATGACTTTGAATAAAAATAAAAGAAAGTAAAGAGAGATGGAGAGATGAAAGTTTCGGCCAAGAGAAAGTAGGAGAAATATGATTATGAACCAATGTCAAAGAAGAAAAAGAGAGAGATGTGGGAGAGAGAGAGGTTCGGCCAAACTCTATTTTGCCAAAGAAGAAAAGTGCACAAAAATGCACAAAGTGCAAATTGTATTTTCGGTTTCAAAAGAACAATGAAAGAAAGAAAGATGGTATGATTTGGTTCAACAAAATGAGGCTAAAATCAAAAGAAATTTGCACCAAAAGCACAATAGACATTCGGCCAAGGTGGGAAGTTTTTGGAGAGAAAGAAAAACAAAGCCAAAGATGCACAAATGCAAAAGTTGGCCAACAATTCCCCCCCAAAACATCTAACAACATTCGGCCACCCCCTAGACACCCATACCGTCCACATACATGCAATCAAGCCTAGGAAAACTTTCCAAAACATCTTCCTTATATCATGCCTTATGCTCTCCCATCATCCTTTAATCACTTGATTTCCTTCCCAAACATCTAACTTACCTTAAACTAATATTCAACTTACCGAAAGAAGAATTTGAAAGTCCAACTTTCCATATGTGAAGCTTGACCGTCCATCAATGCAAGAATGTACAAAAATACAATCCTCAAAATGCTTTCCAAGCTACTCGAACCACTTCCCTCAAGCAACCTTTCAAGCTCCTTAACCACTATGCCATTAACTCCCTTATGCTATAATTTAACACTTAAATTAACTTAAGTGTCAAGCTCACTTACTCCACTTCATTAAATAAACTATACTAAAAATTATTCTAGCTTCCTAATATTTCCAAGCCTTTACACAAATATACTAAGCACACAATAACATTCATATCCAAGCTAACACAAGAAAATACTCAAATTTTAGGATGTTACAATTCTACCCCCTTAAGAAAATTTCGTCCTCGAAATTACCTGATCAAAAGAGTTGAGGATACTGCTGCCTCATCGCATCCTCTGGTTCCCACGTAGCTTCTTCCACGTCATGATTCCACCATAAGACTTTCACTAAAGGAACTGACTTCCTACGCAAAAATTTTACATCTCGCTCTAGGATCTGCACAGGTTCCTCCTCCACCGTCAAATCTGGATTCACCTCTATTTCCTCTACTGCCACGACATGCGATGGATCAGAACGATAGCGTCTAAGCATGGAAACATGAAACACATCGTGAATCTGACTCAGTTCTGCTGGCAACTCGAGTTGATAAGCTACTGGTCCCACTCGTCTCAACACCTTAAAGTCCAATGAACCTTGGACTTAACTTGCCTTTTCTCCCAAATCTTAACACTTTCTTCCATGGCGAGACCTTCAGAAAAACTTTGTCACCTACGGCAAACTCTATATCCCTTCGCTTGAGATCGACATAAGACTTCTGCCTATCCGAAGCTTCCTTCAGACGAGCCTGAATCAACTTCACCTTATCCTCAGTTTCCGCAACCAACTCTGGTCCTAACAACTGACGCTCACCCAACTCTGTCCAACATGTAGGTGTGCGACATCGCCTACCATACAACTCCTCATATGGAGCCATCTTAATGCTTGCCTGATAACTATTATTGTACGCGAACTCAGCTAGCGGCAAAAACTCTTCCCAGCTACCTCGGAAATCCAAAACACATCCTCTCAACATATCCTCTAAAATCTGAATAACTCTTTCCTACTGCCCGTCAGACTGTGGATGAAATGCGGTACTGAAATCCAACCGCGTACCCAAAGCCTGATGTAGCGCTCTCCAAAACCTCGACGTAAATCTGGGATCTCTATCTGAGATGATCGACACTGGCACACCGTACAACCTCACTATCTCTGCCACATACAACTTAGCTAACCTCTGAAGCGAATAATCCATCCTTACCGGAATGAAATGAGCTGACTTAGGCAGACGATCCACAATCACCCAAACTGAATCCTTCTTGCTAGGCGTAAGAGGTAATCCACTGACAAAGTCCATAGTGATCCTTTCCCACTTCCATTGTGGAATCTTTACCGGCTGAAGTAACCCAGATGGCAACTGATGTTCAGCCTTGACTTGCTGACACGTCAGACATTTACCCACAAACTCAGTTACCTCCCGCTTCAGACCTGGCCACCAAAACTGTTCTCTTAGATCTCGATACATCTTGCTACCTCCAGGATGCATAGCATATGGGCTGCTATGTGCGTCCCGAAGAATCCTTTGCCTCAACTCTACATCCTTCGGCATACAAGCTCTCCCTTTAAAACACAAAACTACATCACTGGACAAACTATAATCCTCTAAACCACCATTCTGAACCCGCAACCTCCGATCATTCAAACCATCATCCTCTAACTGTTTCTCCTTGATCTGATCTAACCAAGTCGGCTTGACTTGCAATTCAGCCAAAAGACTCCCATCGTCATACAAGCTAAGACGAGCAAACATCGATCTTAAGTCTGACAAAACCTTACGGCTCAACGCGTCTGCCACTACGTTAGCCTTGCCTGGATGATACTCAATCGAACAGTCGTAGTCCTTCAACAACTCGATCCATCTACGCTGCCTTAAGTTCAAATCCTTCTGAGTCAAAAGATACTTAAGACTCTTGTGATCCGTGTAGACTATCGACTTCTCTCCGTACAAATAGTGCCTCCATATCTTCAAAGCGAAAACCACTGCTGCTAATTCCAAGTCATGTGTCAGATAATTAACCTCATGTGGTCTCAACTGCCGAGATGCATAAGCTACCACCTTCCCTTCCTGCATCAGCACACATCCCAAACCAGTATGTGATGCATCACAATAAACCGTGAATTCCTTGCCTACCTCAGGTTGAATCAAAACCGGAGCTTCAGTCAGAATCTTCTTCAACTTGTCGAAACTTTCTTGCTGCTTCTCGGTCCACACAAATGGAACTCCTTTCCTCAACAACTTGGTCATCGGTGCGGCGATCAAAGAAAATCCTTCCACAAATCTTCGGTAATACCCTGCCAGACCTAGAAAACTCTGAATCTCAGCCACTGACTTAGGCGGCTTCCAGTCCAACACTGCCTCAATCTTCCGAGGATCTACTCTAGTCCCCTCGGCTGCTACAACGTGACCCAAGAAAGTCACCTCCCTAAGCCAAAACTCGCACTTACTAAATTTAGCGTAAAGCTGCTTTTCCCTCATAATCTGCAACACTACTCGCAAATGCGCATCATGCTCCTCCTCTGACTTTGAGTATACCAAAATATCATCTATAAATACCACAACAAACTGATCCAAGAACTGCTGGAAAACCCGATTCATCATGTCCATGAATGCTGCTGGCGCGTTAGTCAACCCAAATGGCATCACCAGAAACTCGTAATGCCCATACCGAAAGCGAAAAGCCGTCTTATGGATATCAGCCTCTTTCACCTTAAGCTGATGATACCCAGACCTTAAATCAATCTTGGAGAAAACCGCTGCCCCTTTAAGCTGATCAAACAAGTCATCTATTCTCGGCAAAGGATACTTGTTTTTGATTGTCAGCTTATTCAACTGGCGGTAGTCAATACACATCCGCATCGTACCATCCTTCTTCTTGACAAAAAGTACCGGCGCTCCCCAAGGCGAAACACTTGGTCGAATGAAACCTCGATCCAACAACTCCTGAATCTGAGCCTTCAATTCCATCAATTCTTTTGGTGCCATCCTATACGGAGCTATAGACACTGGCGCCGTTCTGGGTAACAGATTTATACCGAATTCGACTTCACGATCCGGAGGCAGTCCCGGAAGTTCTTCAGGAAATACGTCAGCATATTCCTTTACAGTTCGAACATTCCCTACCGCAGACTCCTTAGCATCCAAAGCACACACATGAACCACAAACGCCTCACAGCCCTTCCTGACCATCTTCACAGCTTTCAACGCAGATACCACGTTGGATAGATAATCTCTTCTATTACCTATCATGACTACCTATTTACCCTCAACTGTCTTCAAAACCATGCGCTTAGCAGCGCAATCCAAACTTGCTTGGTACTTGACCAACCAGTCCATCCCAAGAATCAGATCGAACACCTCAAACGGCAGTTCCATCAGATCAGCTACGAACACTACCCCTTGGAGTTGTAGGGGTACATCTCTATACAGCTTATCTACTTCTACAGAGTGACCTAGAGGACTAAGTACTGTCATCCTCCTAGAAGCAGTCCCAGAATCTAAACTCATGGTCTCTACAATGCTACTAGCAACATACGAGTGCGTCGAACCCACATCTATCAAAGCAGTATATGGAACACCAAAGATTAAGAACGTACCGGTTATGACATCCGGTGCGTCGCCCTCCTCTCGTCGTCTCGCAGCATACACCAAACCAGGCTTTCTCGCATCAGTGTTGCTTGCACCTTTGCCAGATGCTCCGCGGCCTCGACCAGAACCATTACCTCCTCTACCATTACCACGACCTCTCTGCGGTGCTGGTCCCTCCTTTCTGAACTGAGCACGACCTTGACCTTCAGATTGATTCCTGGCTTACTTACGTGGACAGTCTCTCACACGATGATCCAGCGAGCCACACTCGAAACATCCTTTTCCTCCGGTCCAACATTCACCCCAATGAAACTTCCCACATCGATTACACTGTGCTGGTCCCTGATTAGCAGTAACAGGCCTGCCAGACTGATTCGGCCCATTTTGCCTAGCCCTCTTCTGAACATTACCGGCTGACCCAGATGATCCATATCCTCTCTTATGCTTATTCCGGTCGTAGCTCTGTCTTCCAGATTCCTTTATTCCTTCGGCTATCTTAGCCTTTTCAACCAACGCAGCAAATTCTCGCTCCTGATGTGGAGCAATCAGCAATCTCAGCTCGTCCTTCAAACCATCTTCAAATCGAACACATCACTCGTGCTCCGAAGACACTATACCTCCAGCATACCGGCTCAATCTTAAGAACTCAGCCTCATACTCTGATACGGATTTACTCCCTTAGACCAAACTCAGAAATGCCTTACGCTGCACATCAACGTAACTAGACCCGATATATTTCTTCTGATACACTGCCTTAAAGAAGTCCCAAGTGAGATCTTCCGCCGCAGCACCATTCCGAACCGTGAGCCACCACTGATATGACTCATCACGAAGAAGCGATACAATTCCTTTCAACTTTTCCTCAGCATTCAGATCCAGATCATCCATGATTCGCTCCGTCGCCTCTAGCCAATATTCAGCCGAGCTGGGAGCTACGCCTGAAACACCTTGAAATACCTCGGCTCCGTTGGCTCGGAGTCGCTCAGGTACTGACTTTCGAGCTCCCGTGCCTCCACCTACTCCAGCTACCCTTTCAAGAACTCGCAGCATCGCCTGAGACACTGCGTCATCCCCCGTTTGATCCTGATGCTCAACTCCAACCGCTGGTGGTGGAACTGGTGGTACTTCATTCTCGGATCCTTGACCAGACCTCACTGGCTCAAACACAGCCATCCTACCTCGACCACATCCACGAGTAACACGACCTCGACCACGAGTACTCATGTCTAACGTCTCGACTTATCTAATTTAAAAGTTTTATGAATTAATCAATATTCCACTTTCTTTAAAGCACAGTTTTATGAAAAAGTTTCTATAAGTGGTTGTTTCGCGAGTACATCCAACCTATAATTTTGGGTCTCTAGAGTAGTCCCTACTACTATATAGTCATATCAACATCACTATAATCATATCATCAAAATCAACAGTTTTGATGTACTTACCAGGGCGGATTGATGCCGGAGACTCGGGGCCATGCCTTTCAAACCATATAATTTTCAACAATAACATTTTAAAACCATACTTTAAAACATTTTGGGCCTCGGGCCACAGCCGAGCTTTTGAACTTAGCTCTGATACCAATTTGTAACACCCCAAACCCGGTCAATACGCCACGACCGAATTTGGTATGTCACTAAGGAAAATATTTTTGAAAGAATCGAATTAACAAAAATATTTGTGAAAAACTCTTTGAAATTCTTTATTTGTAGAAAATAAGTTAAAACTGAAATTTACTTTGAAATTACATAAAACTTTAAAATAAGTAAATAAATCATAAGTTAGAAAAGATTTATATCGTTTTAAGAAAACTCGAATTATTACTTTGAAAACCATTTGCATTTGATTGTAGAAACTTAATTTTTTTAAAAATCCTTTAAATTATCGAAAGCACTTAAGTTGTTAAAATTATCAAATGATTTATGTTACCCGATGGTAACGTTTTAAAAACCATCGCGTTGTGTAGTTTAGAAAACTTTGTACTCAATTTATTATAATAATCATGAAATTTATAAACCATATTTAAACATGTTCAAAACATAAAAATAAATAATCCAAAACATAATTAAACAGGCCTTATTACAAATCCATAAAACATAAAAACCAAATTAAAATTTAATACCCAAATGGAAGTTCATATAAACCAACTTTTATTGCATGGCCTCCTCGAGTTCATCCGGCTCCTTATCCGCAATCTCACGAATCACCTGAAAAGATAAGGGAGAAGGTGAGTCACCAAGACTCAGTGCATATTCCCTCTCCCGGGTAAATACCACATACTTACACAAATTATAACAAAGCAACATATATGTATAATGCACCCAACCTAGCCATCCATATCTCCTTTTCTACCCCGTGTGGTACCAAACCACTGGTGGTGCCAAACCACTGGTGTCCAAAGACACAATTGTGATACCAAATCACTGATGACCGTAGTCACGAATAAACCATCTGTGCAGCCAACCCACGTGTGATACCAAATCACTGGCGACGATCCCATAACTCAAAAGTGGGGCCAACCCACGGTGGTGTTAACCACAGGGACGAGACGCTATGAGGTGCCAAACCTCTGGTGTCCGAAGACACGAATGTGATACCAAATCACTGGTGACCGAAGTCACGAATTATCAAGTTGTGGGGCCAACCCACGTGTGATACCAAATCATTGGCGACGATCCCATATCTCAAAAGTGGGGCCAACCCACGGTGGTGTTAACCACAGGGACGAGACGCTATGAGGTGCCAAACCTCTGGTGTCCGAAGACACGAATGTGATACCAAATCACTGGAGATACCAAATCTCTGGTGTCCGAAGACACAAATGTGATACCAAATCACTGCTGATCGAAGTCACAATATCAATCTTCCCCCTCCTCTCATGTTGCCCATACCAATGCAATAAACAAGTCATGTCAATATACTTTGATATGAATCACATAACAGAAATATCATAAATTGTAGATCATGATTTCAATCCTTATGTATAACAACATATCGAAACGGACTTACCCGACTCCTCATTCATACCATCATGGTATCATATCAAGATCTCATCGTTTCCACTTTAACAACATGAATAGTTATTTAACACACATATATACAAATATGAACCAAGTTATAAAGTGTGTAAGATACACACCTTTCACCAACGCAAATACTAACTTCCGAAGATCCGATCTACCGCAGTAGATCCTTGTCCTACAATCGGCCAATACTAAGATTATGAACAAAGGCCATTCGACCATACCACAAAATCCCAAAGAGTTTCACTTGTAAAACCAAGTCTTACCTATACTTACCCAAAACGATTGACAAAGATACGAGGCTTAGGTTGATTGCTTCCAACGTCCCGAGGAGCCTAAAAGAAATCGGTTCCTAGAATGATTAAAACCTTGCAACAAATGCCCATAGGTTCGACTTCTGTCCACAAGAAAATAACATAGAGAGGAGAAAAGATATAATAGGAAAATCGGCCAAGAATACTTACTTATTAACCAAAATCGATTGAAGAAAGCAAAGGAAAATCTACCCTTGAATATTCGGCCAAAACAAAACAATAAGAGAAAGGGAAAGTTTCGGCAAAATGATTAAATGGTCTAAGAAATTCGGCTATGGTTGATTGTATTGACAATTAGGATTCGATTAAAGTTGAGAAAGAGAAAGGAAAACAAAAGAAGAAGATGGAAGAGATTTCAATGGGAGAGGAATGTTTATGACTTTGAATAAAAATAAAAGAAAGTAAAGAGAGATGGAGAGATGAAAGTTTCAGCCAAGAGAAAGTAGGAGAAATATGATTATGAACCAATGTCAAAGAAGAAAAAGAGAGAGATGTGGGAGAGAGAGAGGTTCGGCCAAACTCTATTTTACCAAAGAGGAAAAGTGCACAAAAATGCACAAAGTTCAAATTGTATTTTCGGTTTCAAAAGAACAATGAAAGAAAGAAAAATGGTATGATTTGGTTCAACAAAATGAGGCTAAAATCAAAAGAAATTTGCACCAAAAGCACAATAGACATTCGGCCAAGGTGGGAAGTTTTTGGAGAGAAAGAAAAACAAAGCCAAAGATGCACAAATGCAAAAGTTGGCCAAAAATTCCCCCCCAAAACACCTAACAACATTCGGCCACCCCCTAGACACCCATACCGTCCACATACATGCACTAAAGCCTAGGAAAACTTTCCAAAACATCTTCCTTATATCATGCTTTATGCTCTCCCATCATCCTTTAATCACTTGATTTCCTTCCCAAACATCTAACTTACCTTAAACTAATATTCAACTTACCGAAAGAAGAATTTGAAAGTCCAACTTTCCATATGTGAAGCTTGACCGTCCATCAATGCTAGAATGTACAAAAATACAATCCTCAAAATGCTTTCCAAGCTACTCGAACCACTTCCCTCAAGCAACCTTTCAAGCTCCTTAACCACTATGCCATTAACTCCCTTATGCTATAATTTAACACTTAAATTAACTTAAGTGTCAAGCTCACTTACTCCACTTCATTAAATAAACTATACTAAAAATTATTCTAGCTTCCTAATATTTCCAAGCCTTCACACAAATATACTAAGCACACAATAACATTCATATCCAAGCTAACACAAGAAAATACTCAAATTTTAGGATGTTACAGCCAATATTGTCAAGTTTCTCATGT
Organism: Gossypium australe; assembly: GCA_005393395.2. Classification (NCBI taxonomy): domain Eukaryota; kingdom Viridiplantae; phylum Streptophyta; class Magnoliopsida; order Malvales; family Malvaceae; genus Gossypium; species Gossypium australe. The sequence goes on from CM016615.1 coordinate 76,973,086, forward strand.
TTCAATAACGATGAGTTTTTATGAAGTGGATGAATGATGCTTAGTGATTCTTCATATGTCTTGCATTGCTTGTGTTGGCATAAGTGTGTTTATGTTTCAGGGTGGCAATTGGCTTGGAAAATAGCTTTCTAATTGTCCACACGGGTAGACACACGGGCATGTGTCTAGGCTGTGTAAGACACACAGTCAACCCCTATGGGTGTGTTGATAGGCCGTGTGTCTCCTGCATCAAATTTGTGAGAATTCGATTCGTCACACGGGCCAGCACACGGGCGTGTGCCCCTTAATAGTTGCTGACGTCATAAACAGAAGACCCAGGTTTTCACACACGGGTGAGGACATAGGCCAAAGACATGGGCGTGTGCCCGGTCGTGTGAAAACCCCTGTAGGTTCAAAAAGAAAAATAAATTTTGCACAGGCTAGGGACATGGGCGTGTGTGACCACAGGCCTGCCCACACGGGCGTGTGGCCCCTGCTTAGGCAAAAATTTTCTAAGTGCAAAAAAGCTTCCGGTTTAATCCCGGAACATTTTGGATGTATACTTAAGGCCTCATAGGCCCATAATAGGAATGTTATGAATATGAATAAAAAGTTTTAAGTTGAAATGAAATTTTATAGCCCAAAGTTGTATGTCTAAGCAAGTTAAGTCCGGCAATGCCTCGTACCCGATTCCGGAGTTGAACACGGGTAAGGGGTGTTACAAATCATCATACAACCATCAACCAACTCAATTCACAAGACTTAACTACTCATGTATGTACATTATTCAAACATACCCAAACCAAAATGGTCCATCACACATGACTATATATTTACATACTAAACATAAACATTTACAAGCCAATTCATTTGGCCAAAGTCATTTCCAAAACATAACTAACATGACTCAAAGTCCCTATACATGCCATATGACCCAAAACATAGTTTCAAAAGTACCAAAGTGACAGTGGATAGTGTGAATCGATCTCCAACGATCCCCGAGTTCGAGCTAGCTTCGATTTCACTATAAAACATGGAAAATGCACAAAGTAAGCTATAAAGCTTAGTAACCTCGTATGTTAACAATGAGAAAATATCACCATTCACTAATCATTCAAATAATAGAAAAAAATATACAACAATTCTATTAAATCGCAAAGCTATCAAATGATCATTCACATAACTTACCAAGGAACTCATCAATTCCATAGTTTCAATACTTAATTCATTACCATACGTACCTATACCATCTCGTACCAATCTCATACTCGACCACATTCTTCATTTACCCGTTGAACCATTCAGAATAGAAGTCGGATATTCAAGGTCTCACTCAATAAGTACCTATACGATGGCCTGAAGCCAAATCAAGGTAACTTATCCGAAATTCTGATATCATGGCCCGAAGCCAAATCGGCCGATATGCATGGCCCAAAGCCAAATCGATATATTTCGCACCCGAAGTGCTAAATCATGACCCAAAGCCAACTCAAAGTATACCTAATGACATGTCACTAGCATCCTAAACTATTCCTAAGGTTCAACCGAGATTCCAACTATCGAATCTTCATTGAATCATTTTTGAACTCGTCTGTAATCACATAATCACAATTCATGCTATATCAAAGCATTTAAAATACATTTGAAACAAAATTATAACATACAAACTTACCTCGGATGTTAAAACAACAAATCAAGTTGATTAGTCGATAACTTTAGTTTTTCCCAAATCTAAATCCTAATTCCGCTTTTCTTGATCTGAATATATTTAAAATTAACTTATTTAATCAATTATTCATTCAATTTAGTCCAAAACACACTTTAAAACACATTTACACTTTTTCCCCATATATTTCACATCTTTCACAATTTAGTCCTTATTTCATAAAATCAAAAATTCATGCAATTTAGTCACCACCCATGCGAGCCGAATTTCTCTAGTACTCATATTAGCCCATATTTCTCATTTATTTCACATTTTAACCACTAACTATACACAATTCTCAATTCAATCCCTATTTTGCATTTTCACTAAAAATCACTTAACAAAATTTGTATATCTATTAACAAACATTCATAATCTATCAAGAAACTTCAAAACACATGATTATTCATCAATGACATCATTCAAAATCTTTAAAATTTTTGCAAATTAGTCCCTGGGCTGGCTAGTACTAGTTGCAACGATCACAAAAACATAGAAGTCATTAAAAATCGAGCAAAAATCATACCTTAATAGCCAAAAGAAGTTGCCGAAACTTCAAACTCAACAATGGATAGGTTTTTCTTTTATTTTCGATGGTGAAAGGAGAAATAAAAGATAAAGACTTAATTTGGTTTTGTTTAATATAACATTATTCATAAATTACTAAATTAACCTTAGTAATATAACTTAAAAATCATTTAATGGTTGTCCAAAATTACCCGCTCACCTTTCAATGGTTTAATTACCATTTAAGGCCACCATATTTAAAAGCCAAAGCTATTTGACATCTTAAACTAATAGGATATGCATTTTACACTTTACGCGATTTAGTCATTTTTATCAAATTGACCAATCAAACAATAAAATTTCAAAATGAAACTTTCACACAATCATATATTCATACTGTAGACATTAAAATAATAATAAAATAAATATTTTGACCTTAGATTTGTGGTCCCAAAACCACTGTTCCAATTTGACCAAAAAGGGGATGTTATAACTCTCCCCCTTAGGGATTTTCGTCCCCGAAAATCTTACTAGTGAATTGGTTAGGGTACTATTTTCTCATAGCTTCCTCGGGCTCCCATGTAGCCTCTTCAACACCGTGTCTTTGCCAAAGTATTTTTACGAGAGCTATGCTTTTATTTCTCAACTGTTTCACCTCACGTGCTAGAATTCTAATTAGTTCTTCGTTGTATGTCATATTAGGTTGAATCTCAATCTCTTACGGAGAAATCACATGTGTGGGATTCGATCGATATCGGTGTAACATCGAAACATGAAATACGTTATGAATCTTTTCTAACTCTGATGGTAAGGCTAATCGATATTCTATTGGCCCTATTCATTCGATGATCTCATACGACCCGATGAATCGCAGACTCAATTTGCCTTTGAGCACAAAATGAAGTATTTTCTTCCACGGAGATACCTTCAAGAACGCTTTATCACCAATCTGGAATTTAATGTCTTTTTATTTTAAATCTGCGTACGATTTTTGACGATCTGAAGCTGCTTTTAAACAGTCGCGAATTACTTTCACTTTCTTTTTAGTTTCTCTAACCAAATCAACCCCATGAATTTGTTTCTCACTCAGCTCGGTCCAATACAATGGAGTTCGGCATTTATGACCATATAAAGCTTCATACGGTGCCCTCTTAATGCTCGTCTGAAAACTGTTATTATACGCAAATTCAACCAACGGCAAATATTTCTCCCAATTACCTTCGAACTCTAAAACACAACATCTGAGCATATCTTTGAGAATCTGAATTACTCTCTCAGGCTAATCGTCAATTTACGGATGAAAAGCTGTACTGAAATTCAACTTCGTACCCAGAGCTTCTTGCAATTTCTTCTAAAATCGCGATGTGAAGCTTAGATCTCTATCTAAAATAATCGAAACTGGCACTCCGTGCAATCTAACGATCTTTGGAATATATAATTCAGCTAATCTATTGAGTGAGTAGTTAGTACATACCGGAATAAAATGTGCTGATTTCGTCAGTCGATCAACGATAACCCAAATTGCATCTTTCTTTTTTGGAGACAGGGGTAATCTCGATACGGAATCCATAATCACTCTATCCCATTTCCATTCCAGAATCATCACAGGCTGAAGTAAACCTAAAGGTACCTGATGCTTGGCTTTCACTTGTTCACAAATCAAACACTTCGATACAAACTCAGAAATGTCTCGTTTCATACCTGACCACCAATGCAATTTCTTCAAATCATTGTACATTTTAGTATTTCCAGGATGAACGGATAAACAACCACTATGTGCCTCGTATAAAATTTTCTGAATCAACTCTGGATTTTTCGGTGCACAGATTCTATCATGGAACATTAAACAATCATCGGATTCGATTTGGTACTCTGAATCACTAGTCGACTCGCATTGCATTCTTTTAGCTTGCAGTTTAGTATTACATTTCTGAGCTTCGCAAATTTGCTGAAGAAATATTGGTTTAGCTTTTATCTTAGCCAAAATTGAACCGTCATCGGATAATGTCAACTGTGTATTCATTGCTCTCAGGGCAAACAACTACTTTTTACTCAAAGCATCCATGACCACGTTCGCTTTCCCCGGGTGATAATCAATTACTAACTCATAATCTTTCAATAGCTCTAACCACCTCCGTTGTCGCAAATTCAAATCTTTCTGAGTCACTATATATTTCAAGCTTTTATGATCAGTAAAGATGTAACATTTTTCACCGTATAAATAATGCCGCCAAATTTTCAATGCAAACACTATTGCGGCAAACTCTAAATCATGCGTCGAATAGTTCTTTTCATGTTGTTTCAACTATCTAGAGGCATAAGCTACAACTTTTCCCTCTTGCATCAATAAGCAACCCAAGCCATTCAGTAACGCGTCGCTGTAAATCACAAATTCTTTGCCCAGTTCAGGTTGAACTAACACTGGTGCCTCAGTTAACAATACTTTCAATTGATCAAAGCTTTGTTGACATTTTTAGGACCATTCAAACTTTACATCTTCCTGAAGCAGTCTGGTCATCGGTGTAGCAATCATCGAGAATCCTTTAACGAACGTCAATAGTAACCAGCCAATCCCAGAAAACTTCTGACCTCCGATTCATTTTTAGGTGGTTTCCAATCAATAACTGTAGAAATCTTGCTCGGATCAACTCTAATGCCTTTCGTAGAAACAATGTGCCCCAAAAATCCAACTTCCTGGAGCCAAAACTCACATTTGCGGAATTTAGCATACAATTGCTTATCTCTCAAGGTCTACAATAGAATCCTCAAATGCTTGGCATGCTCAGACTCATCTCGTGAATAGATCAATATATCATCAATGAATAAAACAACAAATCTATCTAAATACGGTCTAAAAAATCCATAAAAATGGCAGTAGCATTAGTTAGTTCAAAAGGTATAACAAGGAATTCATAATGTCTGTACCTCGTTCTGAACGCAGTTTTCAGCACATCTAAGTCTTTAACTCGCAATTGATAATAACCCGATCTCAAATCAATATTTGAAAACATTGTTGCACCTTTCAACTTATCAAACAAATCGTCTATTCTTGGCAACAGATACTTATTCCTTATTGTAACTTTGTTGAGCTGACGATAGTCAATACACATTCTCATTGACCTGTCTTTCTTCTTAACAAACAATACTGGCGCACCCTAGGGCGAAAAACTCGGTCATGCAAAACCTTTATCTGTTAACTCTTGAAACTGAGCTTTCAACTCTTTCAACTCGGGCGCAAGCCATTCTATACGGAGCTATAGATATCGGTGAAGTTCTCGGTACTAATTCAATAGCAAACTCAACCTCTTTGACTGGTGGCAACCCAGTCAATTCTTCTAGAAATACATCTGAATATTCACAAACTACAGACACTGATTCAATCTTCTTTTCAGATACTTTGGTATCTAAAAAATATGCTAGATACAGATCGCAACCTTTTCTCACATATCTCTGAGCCGACATCAACGAAATCACTATAGGCAACCCACTCGACTCATCAAATTCAATCCAAAGAATTTTATTATTTCGACATTTCAATTCTATAATCTTTCGTCTACAGTTCACAACGGCATCATGTAGAGTCAACTAATCCATACCTAGAATCACATCGAACTCATCAAATGGTAAAAGCATCAAGTCAGTCGAAAAATAGTAACCCCGAGTCATTAAAGGACAATTCTTGCATATTTTGTCAATTAACACATACTTGCCTAAGGGGTTCGATACTTTAATTATCAATTCTGTAGACTTAACAGGCAATTTCTTACTAGACACTAAATTCTCACAAACATACGAATGTGTCGGTCTAGGATCAATTAAAGCAATCACATTAGTGTCATAAAGATGAAATCACATTAGTGTCATAAAGAGGGAAGGTACGAGTAATAACATCTGGCGACGACGCTTCTTCGCGAGCGCGAATAGCGTAGGCTTTAGCAGGGGCTCTAGGCTCAGATTTCATAGTGGAGTCCCTTGTCGCCCCTCGACTACCACTCACATTCCCAGCATTTCTTGGTGGTCTTCCTCTAGTCGACATATTACTCGGTCTCACATTCTGAGGTCTATCTTTCTCAACCATCTCAGGATAGTCTTTAATAAAATGATCCGGCGAGCCGCATTTGAAACAAGCTTTAGTACTCTTATTCCAGCATTCACCAAAATGTCTTCTCCCGCACTGTTGACACTCGGGTTTGTTATTTCTCACACTGCCAACACTCGAGACAAAAGTAGCTTGAGCTTTAGACTTCACAGGTTGATTTCTGCGATCTTTATTCTAGTATCCCAATGATGCATTAGATCTACTGTACGAATCTCAGAATTTCTTTGATGAAGAATGAAAAGGTTTATTCATCAGTATTTTCCTGGAATCTCTAGCCTTTGAATCGGCTTTCTTCTTTTCTCGGCTAAAGTATTCAGTTTTGCAAGCCCGGTCAACTAACACAAAAAATTCTTTTAAATCTAAAATCCCAACCAGAAGTTTAATGTCCTCGTTTAGCCCATCAACAAACCACTTGCACATTATCTCTTCAGTAGAAACATACTCTCGAGCATACTTGCTTAACCGTACAAATTCTCTTTCATATTCGGCTACAATCATGCGGCCTTGTTTCAATTCTAAAAACTCTTTATGCTTTTAATCCAAAAACCGTTGACTGATGTATATCTTTCAGAATTCAGTCTGAAAGAATTCCTAGGTAACTCTCTCCCTCGGCACCACGGATACTAACGTATTCCACCACTAATATGCTGTGTTTCTCAGAAGGGATATAGCACACTTTAAACATTCAGTCGGTGTGTAGGAAAGCTCATCAAACACTCGGATAGTATTTTGAAGCCAAAACTTAGCTCTCTCAGGATCATCATCAACATTAGCTCTAAACTCTTTAGCCCCGTGTTTACGGATCTTATCAATTGGAGGTTTATTATAACATCCCGAAACAAGGCCTAAACGGAACAGTGGTTTCGGGACCACAAATTCGATGTTGAGAAATTTATTTTATTTATATTTTTATGGTCTACAATTTCACGGAATGATTTCATGAAAATCTCATTCAAAAATTTTGACGTTTGGGCACTCAATTTAGTCAAAAGGACTAAATTGTAAAAAGTGCAAAAGTTGAGTTCTACATGTTAGAGGTGTCCAATTGTTATGAAATTTAAAATTGGAGGTCCTTAAATGATTATTGGTTAAGTTGGTGGACAAAAATTGATATGGATGGGTATGTTTCAAAAGAATTTTTTTTAAGGGGCATTTTGGTAATTTAATGAATTAAATGAATTAAAAACAAAATTTAAATGCCAAATATGTCCATCTTCTTCATATGGACGAAATTTACCAAGAGAAGACATGGCTAGGGTTTTCTCAACTTTTCAAGCTCATGGTAAGTCCGTTCTAGCCCCGTTTTTCAAGTTATTTACGGTTTTGGAGTCCCGGTAGCTCGATTTAGCTTATGCTACCAATAATTCATGCTAGGGTTCATCTTTGGAAAATTACCCATAGGTGAAAAGTGTGTATTTTGATGTTTTATGATAGAATATGAAGGCTGAAATTATGTTAAACAACTTTTACTAAGCGGTTTTACGTGAAAACGAGTAAAACGTCATAATCGGTAAAAATACCTAATGTTCATAAGTACATGTTAGAGTGAGAATCTGATGTTGCCATAGAAGAGAAAAATGATCAGCATGTTATAAAACAGAAGATTAAGGGCTGAAGTTTAATTTTTGAGTATTGGGGAAAAAGTGTAAATATGTAAAAGTTTAGGGGCAAAATCGTAATTTTGCAAAAGTTGAGTTAAGGACTGTTTTGAATAGTACATTAATTAAATAAGTGAAATGTGATGTTTTAGACCCCGAAAAACGAGATTTGGAACTAGAATTGGAGGAAAATGAAAATCGGGAAAGTTGGCAAAATGGTCGTTTCGGCATTCGAGGTAAGTTGGTGTGTTAATAATAATGCAATAATGTTGTAATGTATATTTGAAACCTAAATTGTGGTATTAAATTTATTTTTCTGAATTACATGTTTAGTATATTATGTTGGTGAATTGATTTAATAATATGTTTATGATAAAAGGTGACATAGGTGACATGGAAAATGGGTTGAAATGTTGTGCTTAAAGGTGTTTTCTATGACTATGGTTATTATGTGAAATGGAAAGTTTATATGTAAATAATGCATTTATTTTACTTGTTCAATAATTATTTTGCTAGATATTATGGAAATCATTGGGTGATAACTACAATATGAAAATGTATGGAATGCGAAATTCTGGATTGAACCTTTGGAAAATCGAGAGATACGGACAATATGTAGCTAGGTCACACGAGTGATAAGGGAACTTCACCGTGTGCACAAGATGGCAAAATTTGATATGTAGCTAGGCCACATGGATGATAAGGGATTTCCACCATGTGTGCAAGAAAGCTACGGGATAATAATTTCATATGTAACTAGGTCACAAGTGTAATACTGTGTGTATACCATGTGTACAAGAAAGTTACGGGTTATGAGTAGTTAAGTCACATGAGTGGTTCCTAGTGTTGGACACCATGTAGACAAGAGAGCTACGAGATGGAATGGCTAGGTCACATGGGTGATAAGGGACCTTCACCATGTGTACAAGAAAGCCGAATTATGTGTGGGTGGAGCTATGTGTTGAGACCACCGAGTATCGGGCGTTTTCCGAAGGGGTTCAACGAGATAATTTACTAATGATGATTGGTGCGATCATGTTATGAATAAGTGCAAGTGTGAATGTGACCAATTGAGAAATGTGGCAAATGTACGTAGAACAATATGCTCGATATGTAATCGGAAATTGGAAAGATTGGTATAGGCAAGTGATGAACACAACTAAAGTGAGAGAAAGCAAAATTTTACAATAAAACTGTTTTGGACAGCAGCAGTGAGGTGAATTTGAAAAATCACCAAAAATGGTAGAAATTGAATTATAACTTGTATGAGACATTTATTTAAATCTTATTGAGTATATTTTTATATAAAAGAAACAGAGAAAGCAAAGGATTGGTATATTTTGAGATATTTAGATTTTTGTAAGACTGGTTCAGAGTGATTTCGAGATCCCCTGTTCTGACTTGGAAAAATCATTGAAAATTGTAAAAAAATAATATTGGGACATAATTTATATGATTAGATTCCTTATTGAGTTTATTTTTAGAATAAGCAAACTAGAACATCATTTGAATTCTGTAAAAAAAGATAATCAAATTTTAGCAAAGAATGGTCGGAATTATTGGACAGCAGAACTGGGGAGACTTTGAAGAATAAACTGTACTAATTGGATAAACCAAAAATTCTGAAAATTTTATGGTAAAACGATATTGAGTCTAGTTTCATAGAAAATTTACGGATCTTAATTTGGAGTTCCGTAACTCCAGATATAAATAATTTAATTTCTATTACTCAAGAAAACAGCTTAACTGGAATTTGAATAAATAGGAAGAATATGAAAATAACATGTTATCACATTGCTTATTATTTTCATGCGAGCTTACTAAGCGTAAAGCTTACTCCCTCCTTTCCATTTCTTTTAGTTTTGTCAGGCCAGCTCAGCGTTGGAGATCGTCGGAGGCAGTATCACACTATCGGGTCATTATCCTTGGAGTATTGGCATGTGTATGTTAAATGTTTTCAAGTGAGTGGCATGTATAGGGACTTAGTTTTTCTATGATGGATGTTGTTGTGATTAGCCAAATGTATTGGCATATAGTTATTTGTTGATTATGGCCATGAGATGTGGCTTATAATGATTTTGGCTTATAAGCCTATTTGTCCATGGTATGTGTTAATGTCTTGTTATGTGGTATATAAGTGATTAAATAGATGACAATGTCAAATGCATGTCGTTGAAATTTTTTAAATTTTGGGCGAAATTTGGTAACCTGGTTTTGTATGATTGTGAATGTTGAAGTACGGTAACGCCTCGAACCCTGTTCTGGAGTTGGACACAGGTGAGGGGTGTTACATTTAGTGGTAGCAGAGCTATGGTTTAGTTGGTTCTCGGACTAACATATTAAGTGTGAGAGTCTAGCTATACATGCCACCAATATGTGATAGTGTGATGCCTTCCGACGTGATTGAGGATAATCTTATGAAAAGAGAAGTGCTCTCCAACCGAGCTATATCCGACCATTTAATAGTAATGTTGAAGTATTTGAATAAAGTGTAGCAATGATGAGTTAAACTCGGAAAAGTATGAATAAGAATTCGTAATATGTATATGTGATAATGTGTGAAATGAAAGTTTATACAATAATATGCTTATTCATATTTTTTCTGACCTTCACATACTGTAGCATGCTTGACAAAAATTGATTAGTGAATGTGCTAAGTAAGTTATTCAAATTTTGTAGAATGTATGAATGAGTGCACTTGTTTGAATGAGATAATTGAAAATTTTATGTCAGGCAAATATGAATGATAAATTGTTCGAAGTGGGTCGTATAGTTATAATGACATATGTTGATAATGAAATATGTGTCATATGTATATATATATGTGTGAGAATCGAGTTAGAGGCTGTACGATCTCACCCCCTTACCGATGAGGTGTTTATAACGGAAATTCATGAGAATCATGTTGATTAAGTTCCTAAGTGTGGAATCAAAGAGTTCAGTTATAGAATAACTATAGATATGATCAAAGACTGAGGATGGTTGAAAAATGAAGGACAGGATTACAGAAATATCATATTGACTCAAGAATTATTTGGTTTATACAATATCATAATTAGTGAAAAATTTAACTTTGATAAATCGACTTATTCAAATAAGATACTGAAAGGAAGTATTAACTGAAATTTTTCTGAACTGATTTTCTTTAGTGAAAGAAATAATGTGGAAATTAGTGAGGGCAGAATTAGTCAGAAGAATGATGTTTGACATGTGAAGATGTTTAAATATGACAGTCATAGTTGAACAGTTTACGACTATCTCTTCTGGGCATTTTATGTTTTCGTATCTTTTCAGAGACAATTATGATTGCTTGTTTTCTGAGTAAAGAATCGTCAGTTTGATTGATCTATGATTGGTATTCCACTATCTTTTATTGAAATTTAATTCCATTACGTCTGAGATAAAAGTGACAGTGAACTTATATGAAATTATTCTACTATTTCTTTTGGCTATTGTTCTGTTTATATTTGTATAGAATATGTTTTATCTCTGTTATAATCGACTTTGGAACACAATGGAATTATAATTTTTCAGTGACGCACCAATGAACGGATTTGAATGTGTATATTTTTCTAAAATGTAAAGTAATGGTTCATGTTTTCAGACAGTTAATAATATATTAAAAAGAGATGTTCGATCAGTAATTTAGAGATGGTTATTATTATGTCTGTATTGAAAAATTTGATGATACTGTTTGTTTAACGAGGATTGTCATATGTTTCTTGGTTTCAAGAGTTTAATATATCTGATGGCATAGCAAAATTTGAGTTTAAGACAGTGGTGATGAATTAAGCTATTGAAAGATTGTGAGTGATCATCGATTGATCTGTGGGGAGCCAAGAGAAATGCTAGTGGGTTGTTTTCGAAAGTTTGATGGAATTAGCATAATAATTTCAATATGTATCGATTCTTTGTTTGACAGAATTCACTGAGTTCTATTAGGATTCAGATCGATGACAGAGTGTTTCTAAAAATATCGTCTTGAAAAAAGATTATTTAGTGATGTTAGAAATCATGAGAAGTATATTAAACCTCATTCTGTTAAGATTTTCGGGGATGAAAATCCCTAAGGGGGGAGAAATGTAACATCCCGAAACAAGGCCTAAACGGAACAGTGGTTTTGGGACCACAAATCCAATGTTGAGAAATTTATTTTATTTATATTTTTATGGTCTACAATTTCACGGAATGATTTCGTGAAAATCTCATTCAAAAATTTTGACGTTTGGGCACTCAATTTAGTCAAAAGGACTAAATTGTAAAAGTGCAAAAGTTGAGTTCTACATGTTAGAGGTGTCCAATTGTTATGAAATTTTAAATTGGAGGTCCTTAAATGATAATTAGACCATTGGTTAAGTTGGTGGACAAAAATGGATATGGATGGGTATGTTTCAAAAGAATTTTTTAAAGGGGCATTTTGGTAATTTAGTGAATTAAATGAATTAAAAACAAAATTTAAATGCCAAATATGTCCATCTTCTTCATATGGACGAAATTTACCAAGAGAAGACATGGATTGGGTTTTCTCAACTTTCCAAGCTCATGGTAAGTCCGTTTTAGCCCCGTTTTTCAAGTTATTTACGGTTTTGGAGTCCCGGTAGCTTGATTTAGCTTATGCTACCAATAATTCATGCTAAGGTTCATCTTTGGAAAATTACCCATAGGTGAAAATTGTGTACTTTGATGTTTTATGATAGAATATGAAGGCTGAAATTATGTTAAACAACTTTTACTAAGCGGTTTTACGTGAAAACGAGTAAAACGTCATAATTGGTAAAAATACCTAATGTTCATGAGTACATGTTAGAGTGAGAATTTGATGTTGCCATAGAAGAGAAAAATGATCAGCATGTTATAAAACAGAAGATTAAGGGCTGAAGTTTAATTTTTGAGTATTGGGGAAAAAGTGTAAATATGTAAAAGTTTAGGGGCAAAATTGTAATTTTGCAAAAGTTGAGTTAAGGACTGTTTTGAATAGTACATTAATTAAATAAGTGAAATGTGATGTTTTAGACCCCGAAAAACGAGATTTGGACCTAGAATTGGAGGAAAATCGAAAATCAGGAAAGTTGGTAAAATGGTCGTTTCGGCATTCGAGGTAAGTTGGTGTGTTAATAATAATGCAATAATGTCGTAATGTATATTTGAAACCTAAATTGTGGTATTAAATTGATTTTTCTGAATTACATGTTTAGTATATTATGTAAGTGAATTGATTTAATAATATGTTTATGATAAAAGGTGACATAGGTGACATGGAAAATGGGTTGAAATGTTGTGCTTAAAGGTGTTTTCTATGACTATGGTTATTATGTGAAATGGAAAGTTTATATGTAAATAATGCATTTATTTTACTTGTTCAATAATTATTTTGCTAGATATTATGGAAATCATTGGGTGATAACTACAATATGAAAATGTATGGAATGAGAAATTCTCGATTGAACCTTCGGAAAACCGAGAGATACGGATAATATGTAGCTAGGTCACACGAGTGATAAGGGAACTTCACCGTGTGCACAAGAAAGCTACGAGATGGAAAAATTTGATATGTAGCTAGGCCACATGGATGATAAGGGATTTTCACCATGTGTGCAAGAAAGCTACGGGATAATAATTTCATATGTAACTAGGTCACATGTGTAATACTGTGTGTATACCATGTGTAAAAGAAAGTTACGGGTTATGAGTAGCTAGGTCACATGAGTGGTTCCTAGTGTTGGACACCATGTAGACAAGAGAGCTACGAGATGGAATGGCTAGGTCACATGGGTGATAAGGGACCTTCACCATGTGTACAAGAAAGCCGAATTATGTGTGGGTGGAGCTATGTGCTGAGACCACCGAGTATCGGGCGTTTTCCGAAGGGGTTCAACGAGATAATTTACTAATGATGATTGGTGCGATCATGTTATGAATAAGTGCAAGTGGAATGTGACCAATTGAGAAATGTGGCAAATGTACGTAGAACAATATGCTCGATATGTAATCGGAAATTGGAAAGATTGGTATAGGCAAATGATGAACACAACTAAAGTGAGAGAAAGCAAAATTTTACAATAAAACTGTTTTGGACAGCAGCAGTGAGGTGAATTTGAAAAATCACCAAAAATGGTAGAAATTGAATTATAAGTTGCATGAGACATTTATTTAAATCTTATTGAGTCTATTTTTATATAAAAGAAACAGAGAAAGCAAAGGATTGATATATTTTGAGATATTTAGATTTTTGTAAGACTGGTTCAGAGTGATTTCGAGATCCCCTGTTCTGACTTGGAAAAATCATTGAAAATTGTAAAAAACTAATATTGGGACATAATTTATATGATTAGATTCCTTATTGAGTCTATTTTTAGAAAAAGCAAACTAGAACATCATTTGAATTCTGTACAAAAAGATAATTAAATTTTAGAAAAGAATGGTCGGAATTATCAAACAGCAAAACAGGGGAGAATTTGAAGAATAAACGGTACTAATTGGCTAAACCAAAAATTCTGAAAACTTTATGATAAAAAGATATGTGAGTCTAGTTTCATGGAAAATTTACGGATCTTAATTTGGAGTTCCGTAACTCCTGATATAAATAATTTAATGACTGTGACTCAAGAAAACAGCTTAATTGGAATTTGAATAAATAGGAAGAATATGAAAATAACATGTTATCACATTGCTTATTATTTTCATGCGAGCTTACTAAGCGTAAGGCTTACTCCCTCCTTTCCATTTCTTTTAGTTTTTTCAGGTCAGCTCAGCGTTGGAGATCGTCGGAGGCAGTATCACACTATCGGGTCATTATCCTTGGAGTATTGGCATGTGTATGTTAAATGTTTTCAAGTGAGTGGCATGTATAGGGACTTAGTTTTTCTATGATGGATGTTGTTGTGATTAGCCAAATGTATTGGCATATAGTTATTTGTTGATTATGGCCATGAGATGTGGCTTATAATGGTTTTGGCTTATAAGCCTATTTGTCCATGGTATGTGTTAATGTCTTGTTATGTGGTATATAAGTGATTAAATAGATGACAATGTCAAATGCATGTCTTTGAAAAGTTTTAAATTTTGGGCGAAATTTGGTAACCCGGTTTTGTATGATTGTGAATGTTGAAGTACGGTAACGCCTCGAACCCTGTTCTGGAGTTGGACACGGGTGAGGGGTGTTACATTTATTCAATCTTAAAAGCTCAACTCCTTGAGGAGCTACAGGTACAAGTTAGGGATTAGGAGGGGGTGGAGGTTGTTGAGTAGCCAGGTTCGGACGAATGTATTGAGTGAACCACTCATTCATCATTTGGAAGAAGGCTTCTTTAGCCTCTTCTCCCTAGCTACCCGTTATAGGTCTAGAATCAGATGGCGTTGTCCCTTGAGCAGGAGCGGGCGCATTGCTTTCAACCTCATTAGCTATAGCTCGATTGGGATCCATCTGCTATATGAAAGCACATTTTAAAATGTGAGGAGTCATCACACTATCACAGTTTATATATGGCATGTATAGCTAGATTCTCACACATGTTACGTTAGTCCTAGAATCGACTAAACCGTAGCTTTGATACCAATAAATGTAACACCCCTCACCCGTATTGACCGTCAGAATAGGGTTACGGAGCATTACTGGACTTACAACACTTTTAAACATACATTTCATATACAATTTATCAATTCAAAAATAATTCAATCGCAATCAGTCATAGTGTCCCTTAAATGAGCCTACAAGGCTCTAAACATGCATTGAGAGTGGTTCGGGACTAAACTGATAACTCAGGAAATTTTCAACACTTATAAAATATTTTTCTAAAACAGGCGACACATGCTCGTGTGACCAGGCCGTGTGAACATTCAAAATGGGAGCACATGGCCGTGTCCCAGCCCGTGTCCTACCCCGTGTCCAAACAAATGAGGTTACTGACTTGGGTCACGTGACCAACCACACGCTCGTGTGCCCTTCGAAGTGGCCACACACGCCCGTGTGCCAGGCCGTGTGCTAGGCCGTGCCAAACTTGTAGGGTATACTAACTTATGCAACACGGCCAAGTCACACGCCCGTGTGCAGGTCGTGTGCCAATTAGGGGGTATACTGACTTGTGCCACACGGCCGAACACACGCCCGTGTATGAGACCGTGTGGAGCATATTGACTTCATTTCAATATCAACACCAGGGGACACACGGCTTGTAACATGACCGTGTGTCACACACGGCTGAGACACACGCCCGTGTCTCTGCCTGTGTGGACAAAAATAGGCTATTTACCAAGCCATTTTGCTACCCCATTTGGTTCACATCTTCACCTATACAAATGAAACCAAACCATAGCATAAAATGCCATCCAAAACAACCAAACCAAGTCTAAATATTACCATTTCAATAATAACCAATTCAAGGCACATAAGTACCACAATATGCTATCTAAATTCATACTAATCCTTATATTCTCAAATTATCAAAATGACCATTATCAAAGATGCATTATTTGGCCTAATTTCACAAACATACCTATATCCACAAATCATCAATTTACCATTTATAGTACCTATTATCATCAATCATCAAACAACCATCAACCAACTCAATTCACAAGACTTAACTACTCATATATGTACATTATTCAAACATACCAAACAAACCAAAATGGTCCATCACACATGACTATATATTTACATACTAAACATAATCATTTACAAGCCAATTCATTTGGCCAAAGTCATTACCAAAAAATAACTAACATGACTCAAAGTCCTGATACATGCCATATGACCCAAAACATAGTTTCAAAAGTACCGAAGTGACAGTGGATAGTGTGAATTGATCTCCGACGATCCTTGAGTTCGAGCTAGCTTCGATTTCACTATAAAACATGGAAAATACACAAAGTAAGCTATAAAGCTTAGTAAGCTCGTATGTTAACAATGAAAAAATATCACCATTCACTAATCGTTCAAATAATGGAAAACAATATACCACAATTCTATTAAATTGCAAAGCTATCAAATAATCATTCACATAACTTACCAAGGAACTCATCAATTCCATAGTTTCAATATTTAATTCATTATCGTACGTACCTGTACCATCTCGTACCAATCTCATACTCGACCACATTCTTCATTTACCCGTTGAACCATTCAAAATAGAAGTCAGATACTCATGGTCTCACTCGATAAGTACCTATACCATGGCCCGAAGCCAAATGAAGGTAACTTGTCCGAAATTATGATATAATGGCCCGAAGCCAAATCAGTCGATATGCATGGCCCGAAGCCAAATCGATATATCTCGCGCCCGAAGTGCTAAATCATGGCCCAAAGCCAACTCAAAGTATACCTAATGACATGTCACTAGCATCCTAAACTATTCCTAAGGTTCAACCGAGATTCCAACTGTCGAATCTTCATTGAATCATTTCCGAACTCGTCCCTAATCACATAATCACAATTCATGTTATATCAAAGCATATAAAATACATTTGAAATGAAATTATAACATACGTACTTACCTTGGATGTTAAAACGACGAATCGAGTCGATTAGTCGATAACTTTAGTTTTTCCTCGATCTAAATTTAAATTCCATTTTTTTATCTACACATATTCAAAATTAACTTATTTAATCAACTATTCATTCGATTTAGTCCAAAACACGCTTGAAAACACATATAAACTTTTGCCCCACATATTTCACATCTTTCACAATTTAGTCCTTATTTCATAAAATCACAAATTCATGCAATTTAGTCACCACCCATGCTAGCTGAATTTCTCTAGTACTCATATTAGCTCATATTTCGCATTTATTTCACTTTTTAACCACTAACTTTACACATTTCTCAATGCTATCCCTATTTTGCATTTTCATTAAAAATCACTTAACAAAACTTGTATATCTATTAACAAACATCCATAATCTATAAAGAAACTTCAAAACACATGCTTATTCATCAATGGCATCATTCAAAATCTTTAACAATTTCGCAAATTAGTCCCCGGGCTAGCTAGTACTAGTTGAAACGATCACAAAAACATAGAAATCATTAAAAACCAAGCAAAAATCATACCTTAATAGCCAAAAGAAGTTGCCAAAACTTCAAACTCAACAATGGCTAGGTTTTTCTTCTATTTTCGGTGCTGAAAGGAGAAATAAAATATGAAGACTTAATTTGGTTTTGTTTAATATAGCATTATTCATAAATTACTAAATTAACCTTAGTAATATAACTTAAAAATCATTTAATGGTTGTCTAAAATTGTCCACTCGCCTTTCAAATGGTTTAATTACCATTTAAGGCCACCATATTTAAAAGCCAAAGCTATTTGACACCTTAAACTAATAGAACATGCATTTTACACTTTACTCGATTGAGTCCTTTTTATCAAATTGACCAATCAAATAATAAAATTTCTAAATGAAACTTTCACACAATCATGTATTCATACTGTAGACATTAAAATAATAATAAAATAAATATTTTGACCTCAGATTTGTGGTCTCGAAACCACTGTTCCGATTTGACCAAAAACATGCTGTTACACATGAGCTGTGAAATGGGCTTGCTTACACGAGCTGTGGGTCGAAATGTAAGCTACACGATGCTGCTCACATAAGTTTTGGATAACCCGCAACAAACGCAGGACCTCAGCCACCGGTAGAATATTCAAGACCAATACCCGAAACATGAAATCCCTAATGACATGTCATTCTTATCCTAAGAATTCTTAAGGTTCAATCGGAACTCATTATCCGTCAATTCATCTTAACATGGATACATTTATATATAGAATCATTTATTTTAAGATAACATAGCAATTAGTCAATTTAGCTAACATTAAAATGATCATAATTCATACAAACTTACCTCGATAACTAGGGCGTAGAAGTAGAATCGAACACAAATCCGAAGCTTTAGCTTTTCCTCGATTTAAGTCCGAATGTGGTTTATCTTGATCTAAATAGATAATTTCAATCAATTAAGTACTTCTAGTATTCAATTTAATCCATAGTTCATATTTATGCAAAATTATGAAATTGCCCCTAACATTTTATCTTTTCACAATTTAGTCCTTAAGCTCATACCTAGAAATTTAACCATTTTAATCCTCCATACTAACTAGCTGAATTTCATAGGGACTTATACCAACCCACTTAAACCAACATTTCATAATTTTAATGAGAAATTTTACTATTTTCATAAATAAATTCCTAAATACAATTTCATAAAAAAATCACTAAACAAAACATGTTTAGTTTACAACCAAGATTGATAATCTATCAACTAACATCAAAACACATTCAAAGACATCCATGGAAAGTCCCTCACCCTTTAATATTTTTGCAAATTAACCCCCGGGCTAGCTAGATTAAGTTAAAACGAACTCAAAAACATAAAAATAATTAAAAGCGGGACACAAAATCATACCATGCGAGCACAAGGTGTTGGCTGAACCGTCCTTCTTTCTTAATGGCTATTTTAGGGTTTGAAACTAAAAATGATGAAGACAACATCTTTATTCTATGTTTTATTTACTTAGTTTTTTCTTTTATTTACCAATTTACTACTTTAACCTTATTATTAATAAAAAACTTCAATAAAACCTATCCATGCATATCCACTAAATTTAAATATGGTATATTTACCACTAAAGTCCATTATCTTTCCTTTCCAAAGCCATTTAGCTCTTTTAACTAATAGAACTCAACTTTTTCACCTTTTATGATTTAGTCCTTTTTACCTAATTAACCATTTAAACATCAAAATTTCTCAACGAAACTTTAATATGACCTTAATATAATCCCGTAGACATTAAATAAATAATAAAATAATAATTAACTCATTGAAATTATGGTCCCAAAACCATTGTTTCTGACACCACTGAAAACGGGCTTTTACATTGTTAAACGTAATAAAGAATGAATTGAGTCAAGTGTTGCAATTGTTCTAGCTTATTCATGTTATTGTTATTAAAACTTGTGATTTGTTGCTAAACCATCTCATTGCATTTAGGTTAACTCATTTGCATATAATTTGTAACACCCCTAACCCGTAACCATAGCAGGAATAGGGTTAAGAGGCATTACCGGTTATATCAGAACTTTTACGATCACTTCTCAAACATAAATACATCACAATCATATCATAGAAAATTATATGCATAGAGTCCCTTTAAAAGGTCTACGAGAACTTAAACATGCATTAGGAAGGGGTCGGGACTAAATCGATCTCATACAAAATTTTTCCAGAAACTTAACATTTTTCAAAGTTACAAAGGTCACATGCCAGTGTGGGCAGGCCGTGTGCCTACAAGGCCTCAGACACACCCATGTGCCGTGGCAAAATAGGGCATACATACTGATTTGTCCACACAGCCGAAGACACGCCCGTGTGCTTGACCCGCGGGCAACACTGACTTAATTCACACAGCCTGTCACAGGCCCGTGTGTCTGGCCCGTGTGCGAGTCTAACTTGTTTCAAATTATAATTTTAAGAGACATGGTCGAGCCACACACCCGTGTGGGTAAATATAGGCCATTTGCAAGGCCAATTTGCCACCCAAATTTTGGGTCACCTACATGCTCAATTACCATATCACAAAACATACAGTTAAACCACCATTCCATCAACCAATTCAAGCATAAAACTTACCATTTCCATTCTCACCAATTCATACCACAATCATCATTCACATAAACCACATATACATAATATAATCATCATTTTCACATATCCAAAACATATACTAGAAGCATTCAACTATCAAGCCATATCACATGGTAAGATCTAAACATCTCAAAATATTCCATATACCAAATATACAACTTCCAAAAATACCAAAATAGATGGCCGATAGTGTGATTGAGTCGCTGATGATTCTCGGATCTAAGCTAGCTTTAGTGACACTGTAAAATAGAGAAAAACTTCACACAGTAAGCTTAAAAGCTTAGTAAGTTTGTAATATAATACATTTAGCTTAACAGTTCAAATTCAATAAGCAAAATTACTAACACTTAGTTCAATTCACATCATTACTCAATCTCAACCACAACTGCTACTCACTTACATACCATAACTATCACATGGATCAATTCATATTAATACTCAATTAATCATCCATTTGTTCCATATACAAAATCATCAACCAGATAGGTTCCGTACATACCTGTATCATCACCTAATTATCAATCACATTTACCATTCAATGCTCAATTTCATAATTCATTCGGTCCTCTTTCAACATTCGATGAATCTGCACACATAGTGCCATTTAATTAGCCGAAGCCATAATATTATCGCAAACTTAGTGCCATTACATTAAACAAAAGATGTCTCAATATCGCACACACAGTGCCAACTAATATAGTCGATGCTTTCTTTATCTCGCACACTTACTGCCGGTTATCATTTACCAATTCTATTTACGCACACTTAATGTAACACCCCAAACCCGGCCTAGACGTTACGGTCGAATCTGGCGGCGTCACATGATAGTGTTTTGGAAAACTTAACTACGTTAAATCATTTGTAATACCTTAGGCTTTCGTCAAAATGTGTCATTTAATTATTCATTATCCATTTCAAAATGTTATATGTTGGGGAAGCTTTTTAAAAGTAATTTGCGAATTTGTGTGTTTTTTATAAAACATTTGTTTACTTTGAAAACTCGAGTCTTGTCCTACTGGTAGCGTCTCATAAAATAATAATCCCAAATTTAAAAGAAAAATCCGTAAAGGCCTTATTACATAAAAATTACCCAGATATAATCAAACCATAATTAATAATTAAGATATAAAACCATAGTAAAATGTTCAGAACCGTGGTCATCGCCGAGTCATTCGCCGCACCGATCCGTCTACTGCTGGGGATTACCTGAATAGATTAAGCAGAAAATGGGTGAGTTTTCGCAAACTCAATGTGTAATCCCCACAGAAAACATGCACACAATATCATATCAGAAAACAGTCATGCATTCATAGTTCGGGTCTGAGCCCATTACAGAAACAGTGAGGACCTTAACCTACTCAGGTACAGAATCAGATATATTACAGAGCCTTAGCCATTTCAGTCAGATTATGCAAAAAACAGAGTCCTACCCACCAGCCTCTACGCACCAACTCCGTCCAACCCTACACACCATGTGGGGATAAAATCAACCAACCCAGCCTTACACACCATGTTGTACCAATGCGGCACATAATCAGAAATTTGCAGTTGAGCTGCCAGATAACATGCTTAAGAGCCTTTTAGATACTCCTTCCAATCATAATAAACCCACCCGATGCAATGCAACATACAAGAATGACATGCTATTATGTAATTAAAACTCATACATAAATATTCAGATTAGCATACATGCTTAGTACAGAAATCAGACAGACAGATCATTTATTCAGGGGTCTAAGTATTGCTTACCGACCCTATGGTAGGTCCACAGTTGACTAGGGTGACCCGTGCAACCTTACGAAACATTACAGAAAAATGGCTCACACGCCCATGTAGCCTGCCCGTGTAGGCCCACACGGCCCAAATTGGCCTTGGCCATGTGGATTACACGACTTTGCTCGGCCCTCACTCGACCGTGCGCTGGGCTCGTCAATCACACGGCCTGGCCCAGTTTCCCACATAACGGTGTGGTTCACCGGTGTGGTCCCACACGCCAGTGTGGCCCACACGGCCCAATTGGTCGAGCCCGTGTGTTGCACACGGCCTCGCCCAGCCATCAGACGGGTATGTCGCTCGCGCACGGCCTGGCTCGTCGATCACACGGTCGTGTGGTGACTAACAGTCTTGCATACGGCCTACCACACGGGCGACCACACTCCCGTGTGGCGTTGACAGAAAGGTTTTTGGCTTTCACTAAAACCTCATTTTCTGCATTTTTGGGTACACACCTGGTGCGATTTTGATGCTTAAGCTCCCCTAAGCCTCTAGAACCTAAAAATCAACCAACGAAACACTCATTTAGCCACTTGTTTCGTCATTCAATCAAAGTATCAAAATCCGACGTTGATAATCTAACTAACCCCTTACTGTTAATAACCAAAACCGTAAGTCCTACTCTCTACAGCAGCACCGATCACTTATTGCCTTCCACATGACCAAAAAGAGCACAACAGACCCCTTATCAGATGCCTACCTCAAAGCAGACAAATTAAGTGAAAAGAGACTTACCGTAATAGCACACTGCCATTTCACAAGGAGGAAACAAATCGAGAAAAGCCGAAAAAGAGGGGAAGACAAAGGAATTTTGACAGGGAATTTGGCAGAAAAAGTAAAAAAGAAAGGAAGAAGATTTGGGGAAACAGGAAGATAGACGAAAATTCAAAAACGAAATCTACTAATCCCTTAATCTGTCCCCACTATCAGAATTTTAGTCCATCTCAACCTCTGCAAACGACACAAACAGCAAAAATAAAAATCCCTTGTTCGCACAGGGATTCGAACTCAAGACGTCAACCATAACCAACACTCCCCTTAACCAGCAGACTAGCAGGTCCATTCTGTTAGTTACTTACACACTTTAACTTATAAACCTATTAGCCAGAGTTTAGGCTTTATTCATAAAAGTACCAAAATTTACCCAAGTTGAGACTTGAACTGTAACATTCTGAATTTTTGGGCCTATGAGTTTAATGGGTGAATATGTGTAATGAGTTAACTTGAGGATTAGGGGTCCAAATTGGGCTCAGGTTTGGGCCGAGGCTGTAGTTAAAATTCTTGTTTGAACACTTTAGTGGAAAGCTTGCTAAGTTAGGGCATAACATATATTAGTTGTGTTTTAAAACACAAATGGGCTTGTGGCCCAGTGGCAAAATGGAGCCACCAAGAGGGAAGGGAGTTGGCGTCAATTGAAGGTCCAAGGTTCGAGTTGCCTGGTACCTTTTATTTTAAATATTTTCGGCATTTATAAGAGGAGTAGTGGAGTTCGGCAATGATGTTTAAATTTAGGAATTTATTTAATGTGATAATAAGGTGGATAATGTGCTGATAAAGGAAGGAAGAGGTGGAGTTATCCATGACACTGTGGATGAGTAGCCAGATGAGGATAAGGAGAAAAGATAGGATTTGTCTGCAAGGCTAGGTGGTGGCCGAAATTTTGACTCTGAAGGGGAGGAGAAATCGGTTTCTGATATGGCAAAAGGGTGCCAAAATTTCCCCTATTATTTGATTAACTATTAGATATCAGGAAGGGCACTTTCAGGTTTTCAAGTAAGTGCCGAATTTCTCTATAAATAGGGGTGAGATCTCTTCAATTCTGGCATTTGAACCCTATTCTTTTCTTCACTCTCTGTGCTGAAACTCTGAATCATTCTCTACAATTTCTTTTCTTTTAATTTCTTTAAAAGCCGAAAACTCCATTATTCTCTTCTCTTCTTTCTTCTAAAAGTCGAAAACTCCATTAGTCTTTTTCTTTATTCTTCTAGCCGAAACCCTCTAAAGTCCCATTAACTGCCGAACCTCTGCTAATTGCTTTCTTTTCTCTTCCAAGTGCTTTAGCTGAAATCTCCTTCTTGTTCATCTTGTTCATCTTTTTCGGGATTTTCTTAAAAGCCGAAATCCCTAGATCTCATCTCCTGTGATTGCCGAGTTCTTTCTGTGGTGTCTGCTTGGGCCGAATCTTGAAGAAAACTAAAGGTAAGTGTCGATTCGCAAGATTCCAATCTTTTTCTGGCTTTTAGAGATCTTAGCCGAATGTCTATATGGTTAACTAATCGAGTGTTTTCTCTCATTTGCGGCATTCCAGGATTTGAAGGGGATTCAATCGCTTAGATTTCTAAGCCAGAGTTCAGTAGCATTCGGGTCGTATTACTTTCGGGATTTCAAGGTAAGGAGATCTGTTAATCTAAACATATAATTCGGGTAAAACACTAACCCTTGGCCGAATATAGGAGAGGCCCTATCTTCGCGTTCATCCGGCTTTTGAGCAAGTTATGGACCAAGGGCAGTAGATTTGATTAGTGAGGGTATCGACATAAAGAGTAGTACTACATGTTATCAGGTGTGTAACTTTTCACACCATTTAGACTGTTTGTTAGTATATGCTTATAAATCTGTTATATTTTGTTAAATGCCGAAATACCGGCATGGCTGTTGAAAACCCGAGGAGGGTAAAGACGAATCACCAGGTTAGTGATCTCTGTCATTATAAAGTGAATGGTTCTGTTAATTTGATATGATAAACATGTATGCCGGTTTCTGTAACTGCACGGGTTTGGGGTGTTACAAATTGGTATCAGAGCCTGGTTCAAAACTCGGCTTTGGGGTTTTGGGCTCAAAACATTTTCTAAAAATGGGTTTTTGAAACATGTATATTTATAAATAATACAGGATGGTTCTCTCAGCATGGCATCTGCGTCTCCGGCCCAAGTCCGCCAGGTAAGTATTCTGAACTCACTGTGTGTTATATATGTATGTGGGCTTGATGGGCTTTAAGGGACGTAGATTATCTTAAGTAGAACTTGATGGACTCTAGGCTTAGCTTAAACAACTTCTTAAATCTCATAAGACTTAAGTCAACTAAACAAACCCGTGAATGAGTCGCTGGGTTAGGGTGTGGCAACAGGCATGCGCATGTCTAGGATTGGATTCAGGGAGAGCTTGGTATTTAAGCAGTCCTAGTGACTCACCTCCTCTTCACTAGAATCCTACCTGGGACTAGCCACCCTATTTCACAATAAAAAAAGACCCCCAAGTTTTGTAAAATTTCCAAAGAAATACACTTGATTTGTGAAAATTTCCAAAACAACTGTGATTTTATAAAATACCTATGTTTTGCAAATTTACCAGAAACCCTATATTTACGAGAGTAACTCGGATTGTGAAACTAGATTTTCCAAAGTACCCCTTTTTTTATTAAAAAAAACAACAATAACATCAAAATATCCCTGATTTGTAAAATTACCAAATTACCCCTGATTTGTGAAATGACCAAAACACCCCTGAATTGCAAAATTACCAAAATACCCTTATTTCACAAAATCACCAAGGAACCCTATTTTGGAAAATTACGAAAATACCCTTGTAGGATAAATTACGAAAATACCCCTAGGTAGTGAAATGACGAAGATACCTCAACATGATGAATGTAAGTTCGTGGATGTTACTTGTATGTTGATGTTTGATGATTGAATGTATGTGCTTCCTAGAACTAAGAGATGCAGACTTGAGACTAAATTGTAGATATAATTGCGAATCCGAAAGAACTACTCTTAAACTACTATTCATAAGACTGTTCGTGGTTAATCAGTGGAAGAAAACTAACAATTCATAAAATTTCTAATCAGATAAACGCGAATCGGTAGAATGAGTGCAAGGGGTCGAGGACGTCCGTCGCGTGGACGTGGTAGGGGTAGGACGACGGTACCGGAACCAGTAGGATCTGGCCATGGATCTGGAAATGAGATGCCACCAGCTGAGGAGGAGGAATTTTAGGATCAGACTGCAGGAGATGACGCGGTATCTCAAGCGATGTTAAGGGTTTTAGAAAGGGTTGCTGGGGTAGGCATGGGCATAGGAGCCCGGAAACCTGTGCCGGAGTGACTTAGAGCCAATGGGGCAGAAGTGTTTAGGGGAATTTCTGGTGTAGCCCCGAGTTCCGCTGAGTATTGGTTGGAGGCGGTGGAACGCATAATAGATGAATTGGATTTCACGAAGGAGGAGAAGTTGAAAGGGGTTGTATCTCTCCCGCAGGACGAAGCATATCAATGGTGGCTTACGGTTAAGGATGGTGCAATGGCTGACCGTATCACCTGGGATCTCTTCAAAACAGCGTTTCAGAATAAGTACATTGGATCGAGTTATGTGGATGCGCAGCGCAGAGCATTTCTGAATCTGGTTCAAGGGAGTAGGTCAGTGGCTGTGTATGAAGTTGAATTCTTACGCCTTAGCCGATATACTCGAGGGATTGTGGCCACAGAACATGAATGTTGCGTTCGGTTCGAAGATGGTTTGAGGGATGATTTGCGTGTTTTGATAGCCCTACAGCGGGAGAGGGAATTCGCTGTGATTGTGGAAAAGGCTAAGATAGCCGAGGAGGTTAAGTGAACAGAGAAACTGAATCGAGATAGAGATAGGGACAGAAGTAAGAGGGATGTTGGATCGTCAGGGGCAGCTGGGCGTACTTAGAAAAGGCCTAGGTTAGATGGGCCGAGTCGGGATGAGAGACTTGCTGCTGCTAATCAGACACAGAAGTGTGCTCGATGTGGAAAATTTCATGCCGGTGAGTGTTGGGCAGGCATTGGGAAGTGTTTTAGGTGTGGATCTACGGACCACCAAGTTAGAAACTGTCCGTAGCAATGGGGCAGTGAAGGGCCCACAGATTAAGAGAATGCACCGCCGGGAAGAGGAGGTCAACAACCACCAAGGGCCTGTGGTCAAGTCAATGGTGAAAATGGCACAGGACATGGTCATGGAGGTGCAGGTTATGCTGAGGCGAGGCAGCCAGCTTTGGTCTATGCAGCACGTCGCCAAAGGGACGAGGACGCCGGTGGAACGCATAATGGATGAATTAGATTTCACGAAGGAGGAGAAGTTGAAAGGAGTTGTATCTCTCCCGCGGGACGAAGCATATCAATGGTGGCTTACGGTTAAGGATGGTGCAGTGGCTGACCGTATCACCTGGGATCTCTTCAAAACAGCGTTTCAGAATAAGTACATTGGATCGAGTTATGTGGATGCGCAGCGCAGAGCATTTCTAAATCTGGTTCAAGGGAGTAGGTCAGTGGCTGCGTATGAAGCTGAATTCTTACGCCTTAGCCGATATACCCGAGGGATTGTGGCCATAGAACATGAACATTGCGTTCGGTTCGAAGATGGTTTGAGGGATGGTTTGCGTGTTTTGATAGCCCCACAGTGGGAGAGGGAATTCGCTGTGATTATGGAAAAGGCTAAGATAGCCGAGCAGGTTAAGCGAACAGAGAAACTGAATCGGGATAGAGATAGGGATGGAAGTAAGAGGGATGTTGGATCGTCAGGGGCAGCTGGGAGTACTTAGAAAAGGCCTAGGTCAGATGGGCCGAGTCAGCATGAGAGACCTGCTGCTGCTAATCAGACATAGAAGTGTGCTCGATGTGGCAAATTTCATGCCGGTGAGTGTTGGGCAGGCACTAGGAAGTGTTTTAGGTGTGGATCTACGGACCACCAAGTTAGAAACTGTCCGTAGCAATGGGGCAGTGAAGGGCCCACAGATCAAGAGAATGCACCGCCGGGAAGAGGAGGTCAACAACCACCAAGGGCCTGTGGTCAAGTCAATGGTGGAAATGGCACAGGACATGGTCGTGGAGGTGCAGGTTATGCTGAGGCGAGGCAGCCAGCTTTGGTCTATGCAGCACGTCGCTAAGGGGACGAGGACGCTCTAGATGCGAATGCCGGTGCGTACTCTACCATAGTATACTAAGTGTTTCTTTTGGCTTTAGAATAAGAGTGCGCAACGAAAGAATAGTGGTGAGACTTGGGTAGTACGATTAATAGTTAGTTGGAAATTTCGAGGACGAAATTTCTTTAAGGGGGTAGAACTGTAACATCCTGAATTTTTGGGCCTATGCGTTTAATGGGTGAATATGTGTAATGAGTTAATTTAAGGATTAGAGGTCCAAATTGGGCTCAGGTTTGGGCCGAGGCTGTAGTTAAAATTCTTATTTGAACACTTTAGTGGAAAGCTTGCTAAGTTAGGGCATAACATATATTAGTTGTGTTTTAAAACACAAATGGGCTTGTGGCCCAGTGGCAAAATGGAGCCACTAAGAGGGAAGGGAGTTGGCGTCAATTGAAGGTCCAAGGTTCGAGTCGCCTGGTACCTTTTATTTTAAATATTTTCGGCATTTATAAGAGCAGTAGTGGAGTTCGGCAATGATGCTTAAATTTAGGAATTTATTTAATGTGATAATAAGGTGGACAATGTGCTGATAAAAGAAGGAAGAGGTGGAGTTATCCATGACACTGTGGATGAGTAGTCAAGTGAGGATAAGGAGAAAAGATAGGATTTATCTGCAAGGCTAGGTGGTGGCCGAAATTTTGACTCTGAAGGTGAGGAGAAATCGGTTTCTGATATGGCAAAAGGGTGCCAAAATATTCCCTACTATTTGCTTAACTATTAGATATCAGGAAGGGCACTTTCGGGTTTTCAAGTAAGTGCCGAATTTCTCTATAAATAGGGGTGAGATCTCTTCAATTCTGGCATTTGAACCCTATTCTTTTCTTCACTCTCTGTACTGAAACTCTCAGTCATTCTCTACAATTTCTTTTCTTTTAATTTCTTTAAAAGCCGAAAACTCCATTATTTCACTTCTCTTCTTTCTGCTAAAAGTCGAAAACTCCATTAGTCTTTTTCTTTATTCTTCTAGCCGAAACCCTCTGAAGTCCCATTAACTGCCAAACCTCTACTAATTGCTTTCTTTTATCTTCCAAGTGCTTTAGCCGAAATCTCCTTCTTGTTCATCTTGTTCATCTTTTTCGGGATTTTCTTAAAAGCCGAAATCCCTAGATCTCATCTCATGTCATTGCCGAATTCTTTCTGTGGTGTCTGCTTGGGCCAAATCTTGAAGAAAACTAAAGGTAAGTGTCAATTCACACGATTCCAATCTTTTTCCAGCTTTTAGAGATCTTAGCCGAATGGCTATATGGTTAACTAATCGAGTGTTTTTTCTCATTTGTGGCATTCCGAGATTTGAAGGGGATTCAATCGCTTAGATTTCTAAGCCAGAGTTCAGTAGCACTCAGGTCGTATTGCTTTTGGGATTTCAAGGTAAGGAGATCTGTTAATCTAAACATATAATTCGGGTAAAACACTAACCCTTGGCCGAATATAGGAGAGGCCCTATCTTCGCGTTCATCCGGCTTTTGAGCAAGTTGTAGACCAAGGGCAGTAGATCTGATTAGTGAGGGTATCAACATAAAGAGTAGTACTACGTGTTATTAGGTGTGTAACTTTTCACACCATTTAGACTGTTTGTTAGTATATGCTTATAAATCTGTTATATTCTGTTAAATGTCAAAATACCGGCATGGCTGTTGAAAACCCAAGGAGGGTAAAGGCGAATCACCAGGTTAGTGATGTCTGTCATTATAAAGTGAATGTTCTGTTAATTTGATATGATAAACATGTATGCTGGTTTCTATGATTGCACGGGTTTGGGGTATTACATGAACTTGGGACCTCCCAAACACACCCAAATCACTCAACTACTAAAGCAAATAGGTATTTGTGTCTTGAAATTACAAAAGCTGAAATTAATGGAAAACTGGGCGTTACACTTAGTGCCATATAACTTTAAAATCACAACTCACATTTTTGAATTCCAAACTCACATTTCCATTCATTTCAACACATAAGAACATCATTTAAACAACATGTATTATACACAAACTTACCTCGGACGTAGAAACACGATACAAGTCGATCAATCGAGCACTTTGTTCTTACTTCGATCTAAGTCCGAATTTCTCTTTTCTTGATCTATACACATTCAAATTTACCTCATTCATTCACCAAATCAGTCAATTCAATACAAATACACATATTTACAGCATTTTACAAAGTAGCCTTCACATTTTCACATTTTGACATTTTAGTCTCTATTTCATAAAATCACAAAATATACATAATTTCATTATACATATGCTTAGCTGAATTCTCCCCTAGCTCATATAAGCCCACATAGTTCATTTATCTCACATTTTAGTCCTTCAATTTCTCATTTTCACAATTTAGCCCATTTTTGACATTTTTGTCAAAAATCACTTTACAAAACATTAAAATCTATCAACAATTATTCATTATTCATCATCAACTATCCCAAAGCTCAAACATTCATCAATGGCATCTTACAAAATCACCAACAAATTCATAAATTAGGGCATGGGCTAGCTAAAACACGAAGCAATGATCACAAAAACGTAAAAATACTAAAAACTGAGCTCAAAACATACCTTGATTGAGCTATGAATGTGCCGAAATCATGAAAGCTTCAAACCCTTATTTTGTTTCTCAATTTTGGTGGAAGATAATGCCACTAATTCATGTTT
This sequence comes from Gossypium australe, assembly GCA_005393395.2. Taxonomy (NCBI): domain Eukaryota; kingdom Viridiplantae; phylum Streptophyta; class Magnoliopsida; order Malvales; family Malvaceae; genus Gossypium; species Gossypium australe. The sequence continues at coordinate 77,003,980 of CM016615.1, forward strand.
TTTAATTAATATTAACTTAATTATCATTTTACCATTTTATCCTTTACTTTAAACATTATATATTCATTCATTTAATGGCCATTTATGTCAAAATCCACTATCAATGGTCTAATATTAACATAAGGACCTTTCATTTAATAAGACATGGCAATTAAGCACTTTAACAACTAGTACACAGCTTTTGCATTTTATGTGATTAAGTCCTTTTTCACAAATCGACACACAAACGATAAAATTTTCACACATGCTTAATCACATACTGTAGACACTAAAAATAATATTAAAATATTCTTTTGATCTCAGATTTGTGGTCTCGAAACTACTATTTCGACTAGAGTCTAAACTGGGCTGTTACATAATTGGTTAATTTAATTTTAGCATCCATCACCTTAAAAATATTGTGTTTTCTTAACCAACTTGTAAATATTAATTTTAAAATAATTTATTTAAACACAGTCCTTGTGGAGACGATAACTCTTTTTACTTACTTTGTCACATCCCGAAATCTGGGTTAGTAGAATTGGACATTAGATTATGGGTTGAGAGAAAAATCAGATTTTGTGTAATAGGAATTAAAATAGGATAAAATAAATAATTAGTTAATAATAGTAAAAATAATAATTAAATTAAATAATTATGGTATTAATAATCGGGGCATTAGTAAAAAAAATAATAATAGAGACTAAATTGGGAATAGTTGTTAAAGTAGAGGTTAAATATGTAAATTAAAAACTTGTGGTTAAAAGGGGAGTTATTAGAACAAGGGAGAATAGGGGAGGACTTATAGCCTATTTTTTTAAAATGGTTGGTTGGCAATAAAAAGCCACACCCATCACTTGTTGCTTTTATTTTGTTTCTTTCCATTTCTTTTTCATTTTTAAATTTTGTTAAATCTAGATTGGAGTATTTCCTCTAAATTTTTTTTTGCATCTCTTATATTTTCTTGGCATCCAAACACTCTTTATTCCTTCAATTTTGCAAGAAAATCACTCTTTCTTCTCCAATTTCTCACCTAAACTTAGCTCATTTTTTTCTCAATTGGTGCAAATTCGTGGAGATTTTCTAATTAAAGTTAAATATATTATTTTTTTAAGCATTAAATTTTTATTAGGTGTATTTAATTTGAATTTTCATAGACCTAAGTAAGAAAATTAAAAATCCATGGTTTTAAAGCTATCTTTTGCATAAAAATATAGTGAATGAAGAAATAAAGAGCTAAGAGGAGTTTTAAAAATAATTTTTAGTATATTTTGACAAAATTATGTGGTGTACAAAATTCTATTTAATAAAATCTTTAAGTAATTGAATAAATTAAATGGTTGTCTTTTGAGAATGAGGATGAACGATGGTTTTCGAGAAAAGTAGTGTCTAATAAAATTGAGTTGAATTATCGGTCTAGACCTATAATTATGCACAAGTTAGGGGGTTAGGAGGTAGAAATTAAGGATTTAATTAAATGAAAAAAAGAAAAGCAAATTAAGCGAAATACATTGTACGAAATAAGTCAAATAATTATGTATGAGTGGAGAGCTGTTGTATAAACACAAATAGATAAGTTAGATTGTTTTTGAATGCTTAGTAATATGTATATTTTTGTGTGAAGCTGGAAACGTTGGTGGAGCCTCAACAAACCGGGATAAAGGCAAGCAAAAAGTTGTCTAATTCGACGAGTCGTGGTGAGCTATAGGTGAGGGCATTTGTATGCCGTGCTTTAGCATGGATTGTGAAATCTAGAGAGCCGAAGTGTGACTTGTGAACCTTGACCTCTTCCTTGTGCAAAATCAACACTCTACATCACTTCCTCATATGTGAGTGGGTCATCATTTTCCTATTCAACAGACTCAGTGTTAAAAACACTTTCACCAGATTGGAAAAACTCAGGTTTATGAGAAACCCTCCTACTATGACAAAGCACCCTATGCTACTAATCGTTTGGAAGTTTATTATTAGGAGGTGGTTCTCGAACCGTTTCTATAGTGTTTTGCATATTTCCCTAAATTTCCTTGAATACCTCTTTACTCCAAGGTTTAAAGTCATTCATGTAAATTTCTTCAAGGAAAGTAGCATGAGTTGGCACTGTAACAGTTTGCTATTTTGGGTTATAAAACAAACTACAATTTGTTCCCTTTGGAAATCGTACAAACATGCACAATTCTGCTCGTGAGTCCAACTTCCTCGCATATTTGTCCAATACATGGGCCGGGCATCCCGAATCCTTATATTTTCTAGACTTGGCTTTTTGCCATGCCATAATTCGTATGCAGTTTTTGATGCTGCCTTAGTTGGAAAATCATTCAGAATATATTAAGTCGTTTGGACCGCATATCTATAAAAAGAGGTTAACAGAATAAGTTAACATCGAACATACCATGTCTAACAATGTTCGATTGGTTATTTCGGCCACGCCATTCTGTTGTAGAGTACACGGTGGGGTTATCTGGGATAGAATCTCATTCTCTATGAGGTACCTTAAGAACTCATCAGATAAATATTACCTACCTCAGTTTGACTGAATTGCCTTTATGGGTAAAGATAGTTGTTTCTCCACTTCCATATGAAACTGTTTACATTTATCAAAGGTTTCACTCTTACAGTGCATTAGGTATACATACCCATATCTAGAATAGTCATCAATAAAAGTTACATAATACCCGTAATCACCTCTTGCATTAATGCTCATGGGGTGACATACGTCAGTGTGTACAAGTTCTATGGGTTTTCCAACTGTAACACCCCTAACCCGTATCCATCACCAGAACAAGGTTATAGAGTATTACTAGAGTTTACAGAACAATTACAGGTAATTCAAGACATTTACTATTCAAATCCAAAACTAATCATATCATCCCTTAGATGGACCCTCGAGGCCCAATTTAGGCATTAGAAACAAGCTGGGACTAAATCGGGGACACAAGAAAATTTTCGTGAAATTTCAAAAATTTTCTTATGTACAGGGGTCACACGCCCGTGTGAGTAGGCCGTGTGACATGCCCATGTCTTAGGCTGTGTGGGCATTCGATGTGAGGCACATGGTCGTGTCCTAGCCCGTGTCCTTTCCCGTCTAACTCTCTGACTTGTGCCACACGGCCTGCCACACGTCCGTGTGCTAGGTCATGTGGTCAGTTTAATTTTCAAAAATTAAGTGCAGGATTCACACAGCCAAGACACACGCCCATGTTCTAGGCCGTGTATCACACACGGCTGAGACACACCCGTGTGTCCAATTCTGAGCATTCTGTTTCTCAATTTCAAGATGCAGGGGACACACGGCCAATCCACATATCCATGTGCCAGGCCATGTGTCACACACAGTCAAGACACATGCTCGTGTGTCTATCTGTGTGGAAAAAATAAAGCCATTTCCTAGCTTTATTTCTCACCCAAAACATACCATTATTAGCCATTCCAATGGCTAAATTACAAACAACCATGTACTTGCCAACATTGGCCAAGTTAACCTATACATGCCATTATACAATAATAAGATTGCTTTTTATACCAAAACGGACTGGTGGATAGTGTGATGATTCTCCAACCGATCTCCAACCTTTATGAACTTCCCGAGCACTATAAAACAGAGAAAATAAAACCTAGTAAGAATTAATGCTTAGTAAGTTCGTATAACAGGAATTAAACTTACCAATCACATTCATTACAATAAGTATACAATAACATGCTTTCCAACAAATTGGCAATTTTCCTAATCACATACACTCAAATAAACAAGTTAGTTACATAATTCATATGTACATCAAATAAACATGGTTGAGCTCATCATGCTACAGTCTTTCAGGTATTTCAGAAGTATTCAGGACATAACTCTTCTAATCTTATAGTTTTTGATGTCAGAAGTTTTGTCCATTGAATTATTGAAATATCGATGGAAACTCAGATAGTGCACACAAGGTGTACAAAACTCTAAACCGTCAATTCATAATCAGGAGTACCCATTAGGGCACTTAATCAAGGAGCACACTCTCGAGCCACAGGATGCTCAGATGAGCCATGTAACAGGACACTTATCTGGGATAAACAAGAAACTCATAAGAGTTTTATTCAGGGAGCTCATAGAGCTTAACAGATAGCTCTGAAGGGTTAATATCAGAGAGCACTGGATATGGTAACAGGGAGTTCAAGCGAGCCATGTCTGGAAGCTCATAAGAGCTTATATCATGACGCTCACGTAGAGCTGCATTTGTGTCCGTAATATATGCTGGATCACAACCGATCGAATCATGTAACAGGATACTCACACAGAGCCGCGGTAGTGCACAACACATGTAGAATCACTACCGATTAGGGTGCTCGAGAGGGCTATAACAGGATTGCTCATTTGAGCTATATTCTATCCGCAACATATGCAGGATCACATTCAATACGGGAGATCATATATCCATCGAATTTCATTATTCAAACGAAACTTGTCATTTATCAAGCAATATCGAGCATGTGATTTATTTCATACTTTAAAGATTTATATAATTCACTCAAATACAACATTAAATTCAAACATATTAACATACATAAATAAGTTACATGAATTGACCTTGATATTCGTTTGTATAAGAAAATCTACTAATCTGACACTTTCTGTTTTCCTCGATCCAATTCCGTATTTGGTCTTTTCAGATCTATGTAAATGAATTTAATCATCAATTTAATGCAATTCATATTCAATTGGATTCATTTTACACTCTAGGCAAAATTACCATTTTGCCCCTATACTTTTCATAAATTCCAATTTCGTCCCTGGGCTCGGAAAATGAAATTCATGCAATTTAATACTTTTTCCAAGCCTAACCGAAATTTTCATATAACATTTATAGCACTTGTACTTCACAAAATTTAGTCCCTAAATCATGATTTCATCAAAATTCTCTTTGTAAAAGTTGTTTATCTATCAACAACCTTTCATTTTCTACCATAAATTTCAAATTTTCAGCATATTCATCCATAGAAAAATTTCTATACTTTGATATCTTTACAAATTAATCCCCAAAATAGATAAATTAAGCTATTTCAATCTCAAAAATATAAAAATTACTAAAAACGAGACAAGAATACTTACCCAATTAAGCCAAGAAAGCTTGTTTTCTCTTTCCTAGGGTTTCCATATATATTTTGGGGAAGAAGATGATATATAATGATATTATTTCCTTTTAATTCATTTATCATCTTTTAATTATTTTAATTTCCAATTTAGTCCTTGCCTTTTTCTAATTTTCCATGGATGAATCACCAAAAATATCTACTAACTTTTCTTTAATGGCCTAATTACCATATAAGGACCTCTTATTTTGAATTCCATAGCTAATTGATCCTTTTAGCTAATATAACTCAACTTTTGCATTTTATGCAATTTGGTCCTTTCCATAATTAAACACATAATCGGTAAATTTTTCTTATCAAAATTTTCACATAACATTCCTATCATAATATGGACCATGTAATAATATTAAAATAAATTTTCTTTTTGGCTCGGATTTGTGGTCCCGAAACCACTGTTCTGATTTCACTGAAAATGGGCTATTACACCAGCCCTTGTTCCTTTTGCATTAAAAGATCGCTTAGTCATCTTACCTTTCAAGCAAGATTCACATTGTGGAAGATCAACTTCTTTAAGTGAACTTTATATGCTATCTTTTACAAGTCTAGTGATTCTTTCTTGGTTAATATGACCAAGTCTCAAATGCCAAAGGTATGCCTAATTAGAGTGAGAAGTTTTAAGTATTTTATTCTATATTTCAGTCTCAAATAATGTGTACATCTTTGATTTGATAAAGTAGATATTATTTGGAATCCATCCATTACAAAAAAAAAAAAAATATTGCATTTTTGAATATTGCAGTTCCATTATTCAATATTTCAATCTCAAATAATGTGTACATCTTTGATTTGATAAAGTAGATATTATTTGACATCCATCCATTACAGAAAATATTACCATTATTCGATACTTCAGTCTCAAACAATGTGTACATCTTTGATTTGATAAAGTAGACATTATTTGACATCCATCCATTATAGAAAATATTGCAATTCCATTATTAAAAGTTACGCTCAAGCTGTCTTTATATAAACATGCAACAAAAATTAAGTTCCTTTTAAACTTGGTACATAGAAAATGTCTCTTAAAATAATATTCCTAAAATTATCAAAATAAAGATGTACACCTCCCACTGCTTCAGTTGCCACACTTCTCTCGTTCACGGTCTACAACGATAAGCTCTTATCTCTAACATATTTCGTCTCCTTGAACCTCTATAGAGACACATACACGTGATTAGTGGCTCCCGAATCAATGACCCAGTGGTCTATTGAACCCTTCACTAAACAAGCTTCTATCATAAAGATTTTCATACATTTTCCTTTGGTGGCTAGGTATTCCTTCCACACTATACAGTTTGCCTTAAAGTGCCCTTTCTTACCACAAAAGAAGTATTTAGACCTAGATAAGTCTTTAGGCTTCCTGGTTCTCTTTCTTTCCACCTATGGTGGCCTAGAGACATTAGTCTTGCCTTTCTTAATATGTTTTCCTTTCTGTTTTGAGGAAGTAGTGACAGCTATGTTTGCTTCTGCTTTTCAAACCGACTAACTACCATTCAACATCATCTTATGGGATTGTAATTCCTTCATGAGTTGTGTAAGCCTCATGTTTTTGTTGCCAAGGTTACATGCGACCCAAAAGCCAGTAAAATCTTAGGGCAAGGTTTTGAATACCATCTCAATTTGAGTGTTCTGGTCCAGATTGGCCTCATTGTCCACGACCTCAGCAAAATATTCCAGAAGAGTAGCCATATGATCTTTGACTGGAGTGTCGGGCTTTTGCTGGGCATTCATCAAGATAGTTATAGCATATTGTCGAGCTAAGGAAACTTGGCCTCCAGACATGACTTCTAGCTTATCCAGAGTCGTTTACGCAGTCTTACAACTTTTTAGTTGCTTATATAGGGTGTTGGTCATGCTTGTCAGCATATAGCAATGAGCTATCTCATCAGACTCCTCCCAACATTCTCTAGCCTCAGCTTAGGTTACCAGTGGACACTTATTATCAAGAACTGTTTTAATTTTCTCGCAACTCAGGACAATTATCAGGTTTGTTTTCCATTCATTATAGTTATTTACGTTCAAATTGTTTTCAGTGAATATGTTCAATAAGGGAGTTGGTGTCATTTTCGAACTAAAAATAAAAAATTCATATATTAATAATTTTGTATTAAACAAATGTTTGAAAACATTTTGCAACATTACGATATGCATTAAGATGATGCATGAGTCTTACATTAAACCTTGAAAACATTTGTAAGCCGCTGCAATGATAATTCCTACACCCATTGAATCAAGCCACCTTAGGGTGATCATGATCAACTAGTAAGAACATGGATTTCCATCCAATTAGTACATGAACCTAATTCCTTAGGCATTCACACATACTAATAATATGTAACATTTAGCCATTATTCTAGCTTAAGCATAGCTCCTTAAGGACTAGATGATCTTGAGTGTATAACCATCAACTTAACACCTCTCGCATCGTGCACCCCAAATGAGTCATCTTGGGACAATCTCACTGAGTAGCACGCTGTGACTAGTTGTCCTCTTTAAAGACAGAATTTCATGATGTATCGTATGATAATACCTACCACAGAAGTTGGTCCAACTATCATATGATCATAAGAAAATTTTGCTTACTTTCAAGAAATCTCCTTAGTGAGATCCATATGACAATGTCTACCTTGGGGTAGGTCCGTCAAGGGACCATTGATGAAGGTTGTAGGTCTTATTTATGGACCTTTTTCCCACTCAATATTTTAAAAACATGCAAGGTTTTTAATTTCTTGTTTCAATCATGAATGATCAATATATGCATGACAAGTACATGTGATATTTTTTCCTAAACTATATCGCATGCTTATCTTATATATGCATGACATGCTAAAACAATTTTATAATATTCACATTCATTTATTCATAAAATAAACAATTTTGATTTTCCACAATTTTTCTTTTAAGAGAAAAAAATTGAAGAAATGGGTTGTGAATTATGCACCAAGTAGGGTTCTAGGAAAGGGAGGTGAGTCAAATTTGACCACTTAAAAACCAAGTCTTTCATTGCCAGAGCCAATTCTAAACAAGTACCTTTTCATTACCACATTTTTCACAGCAATCGAATAACCTAAAAACATGAATGGAATAATACAACACATGCATTTTCTCATTACCACACTTCTTATCTTTAATCGATCAATTGTGGATCAACTCATACATATATATCACAATTATGTCTTTAACAATTACTAAACAAATTTATAAGCAGATGAGTAATTAAAAAAAATTGTCAACCAAGGTTTCCATAGTTCTATTTATAAAAATAAATGAAAAACCAAAAATTATATAGTTTTTCACCACAAGGCATTCGTTGTGTCTTCAATTGCGATCGCTCCATCTTCTACTCGTCATAGACTATTTTTCGAAAAAATTATATTTAAGTCCTATATCCATTTCCGGCTCATAAGAATTCTATATATAAAAATTAATCCTACATGGAGATGATAGTCCACGGACTATTTCGTAAGAGTCACAACCTTGGCAAAAAATAATAATTATATAGAAAATATATAATATCACATTCATTCACATACAATCCCTTAGACATGCGAATAATTACAAGAATGCCACATCTTATCACATATCAATCAAATAAGATGAAGAAAGATTTGGTCTCGGTTTACACTATAAACATAACACAACCTAGCTCTAATACCAATTGTTGGAAAAAAAATTCGATTTCAAAACAATTTTCTTGAACATCGAAAAATAAAAATTTTGAAAATCGACCCATTTTATGATATTTATAACAATAAACCTTAGCCAAATTCATACTTGTGTTTTTGGCTTAGCGGACATTTGTTGTTCCCAGCTTTCAAGAAAACAATCTTCTCTAATATTCTCGTACCACGAAATGCTTTCACGTGGGCTCGAACCAATTGAATCGAAACACAAAATTATAAAAAGTTTTCTTTCTTTTATTTAGGTTTAAAATGAAAATTCTCTCTTCTTTAATAGAAATCAGAATAATTTTAATTTTTAAAAATATATTTAATAGTTGAGAATAAATTCTCTATTTTTTGAAAGGGTAACAATCTTTCAAAGTTGTGCTAATAGCTCTATATGAAGAGAAAGTAGAACTCTTGTTGAATTGTAGATGTTTATTTCAAATAGTAAAACAACTTTCTAATCCAACTAGGAAAGGGATAGGGGTTAATAGGATGTGTTTCCCCTCAAATTATTATGATGGAGATTCGGGTCTCTCTCACATCGAGTCCAATTACAAGTACTTCTTAGGCCTTTTGACCCAGTACTTTCTAATGTCATCTAACTTGATTAGGTTTTTCTATTTCTTCAAATAAACTTCAAACAACTTTCTCATTTATTTTCCACAAATCCATGTGGCAAATTAGGCTTTTTCGACACACTTAAGGAGCTTTTTCTTGATCAAAATAGAGCTTTTAGCTTAGTTTTTCATTATTTTTGTATTTTTATATTTTTCGGGTAATGAGTGAAAATCTCTCATTATTGTCTATTTTTTTTTACCCAAATTGGTCAATAGTTCCATTAGGAGGTATAACGTGTGTTTGAGTGATGTATGGACGTGTCAGAGGTCGAAAATGAGCGAAAACGACATCTAGGGCAAGGGTATCGCGATATCCAACCTCTGGAATCGCGATACCTCCAACAGTATAGAAGACCAAAGAGAACCTTCAATGGTATCACAACATCTTCTTTGGGTATCGTGATATCCACCTATCAAGGAAGACCCCTAAGTCCAACATTGTCCGAGACATCGCGATATCCTCTTCTAAGTATCACGATATCGCCTTTGTCAGAGGGTCAGACTTGGACAAAAAGGGCAACCTTTGTCTCCTTGACCCAGCAATCACACAAGGCCCGTGTAGGGGCAATTTTGGCATCAAAAAGTCATTAGAGCACCCTTCAAAATAGCCAAAAAATTTTGAGGAGGAGAGAGACACATTTAGCTTAGTTTTAGGTTTAGTTTTCTTTAGTTTTTCTCTGCATTTTCTTAGGTTTTTATTTTTCTCTTCTTATACCTTAGATTAGAGTTTGTTTTCCTAGATTTACTTTTTGTTTTTGATGTTTTTTATGTTCTTTAAGTTATTTAACATTGTAGCTAAGGTTTATTTATATTTCCAATCCCTATTTTTTGTTTTAAAAACTCTTTAAGCTTTAGTTTAATGTATTTTAGTTTATTGCACTTCAATTATGTTACATGTAACAGACCAATTTTGACCCTAATCGGAATGGTGGTTTCGGAACCACGAATCCGAGCCTGAGAGATATTTTAAATATTATGTTTTGTGTCTGTTATGTGTGATTTAATAAGTGTGAAAATTTTGTGGAAAATCTTAGCCATCTAAGTGTTTAATTTGCTAAAGGTCTAAATTGCAAGAAGAACCAAAGTAGTGGGCATTAATAAAAAGGGGGCTAGGTGGATTGTCCATTAAACATGGGGATTTGCATGTCAAATTCCCCATATTTAAACAAGGTGGACGGCAAGCATGCAAGAATATTATGCTTTCTATGTATATTAAATTTTAAGTATTATTATATGATAAGCATGCTAAATGGATGAGAATTGATTTTAAACAAAAAGAAAATTTCTTTCTTCTTCCCTCACTCATCTCCTACCCGAAACTTACCTTCAAGAAGAGAAGAAACTTATCTTCTTCATTCGGCTGTGCATGTGTCCCTAAGGTGAGGTATCAAGCTCCATTTCTTTGATGGTTTTGCATGGTTGTGTTGGTAGTCTTATATACTATCGAGTTCTTGTGCAAAAATTTGAGATTTAAGCTCTCCTTAGATTCGGCCATGACCTAGTTCTATGGCCTTTTCATGTTTGATGAAAGCATGTTGGCTATGGTTGGTTACATTGTTTGATAGATAGAAAAAAAAAATGGTGGATACCTTAGCTTGATTTAATAAGTCTTATGAAATAGTAATTGTTTGCTTAGGATGCTAATAAAAATCATGTTAAATTTTGGGTTTAAACAAGCTAATATTCGGCTGGAATTAGGATGAATAAGTTGTGGTTATCTAGCTTGTTTCTTGGTCGTATGTTGAAGAAAATGCATGGGTACATTGAATTGGCATATTCGGCCATAGGAGAGCATGAAATTGAGTTATTGAATTCGGGTACATAGGTACACTTTTATCAAGCTAATATATGGCCATAGACAGCAAGATAAGTTTTAAGTTAAAGCACATTGATGAGATTATTATCAAAGTGTTCCCAAATATTTTGAATGCACTTGAACAAAGTAGTGCATGAATGCCGAATGCAAATGTTTATGTCTTGAAATTTATTTATTTTATAATTTTGCTTTCGAATTGAATGGAAGTGTGGTTTAAATGGGTTTAATTGAACCAAATTAGATCAAGATCAAAAGGAGAAGAAGTTGGAGCGAGGAAAAGCTAAACTAAACGAATAGTTGGAGATTTTGAATCTATCTACTTTTAAGGTAAGTCCTTTATTTACAATATGTCCATGAGTTAATTACGGAGTAGGTGAATGATAAACTGTAGAAATTTATAGTATAAATTCATGACCTAGCCGAGTGTAAAAGTATAGTATTGAAGAGAATTTATTTGGCAAATGCAAATGAATAAGTGAGTTCTTGAGCAATCTTATGTTTTGAGGTTGTTTACAAAATCTAATGAATGATAGAAATTGTATGAGTTGGTGTAAAACCATGAGTTGGCCGAATGTGATGATGATGGATTGGGTTGATTTCAAATGTATTTAACTAAATGTGAATAGGTGTATATGGTTCGATATGTGACAATGAAATACGAAAAGTATGTAAAGCTATTTTTGACATTCGGGCTCTATGCCTAGCAGGCCTCGTGCCGGTGACATAATCGGGCTTTATGCCTAGCAGGCTTCGCGCCAGTGACATATTCGGGCTTTACGCCTAGGAGGCCTCGTGCCGGTGTTATTTATCGGGCTTTACGCCTAGCAGGCCTTGTGCCGGTGTTACTATTCAGGCTTTTACGCCTAGCAGGCTCGATGCCGGTGATGTATATTACCAAAGAGAAACTGAATCCTTGTTCAAGACAAATTTTAGAGCTAACTTGTTAATGATACGGTTCAGGTAAGTATGTAAGGTTTGCTATGTTTGATATTACTTGGGTCAAATTAATATCAATGGATGTAATTTGACGGAAGTTGAGCTTAGAACGTGCTATTATGGAACGATTGGTTTTCATGTATAGACGTTAAGAAAGTAGATTTTCATGCGATATGCTTATATGAACTACGACGAAATGTAGGTCTAGGAAATGATCCCTAATTTACCGAGGTTACCGAATTACTAGCATTTGACTTGTGTAAACTATTTACTTACTTGCCATATGTTGATTATTTTCTTTTCGTAAATAATTAAATGTTCTATTATCATGAGAAAGGACTTACTAAGCTAGTAAGCTTAATTATGTGAGATGTTTCCCTCTGTTTTATAGATTAGGAGCAAGCCACAAGCTCATCGGGATTGCCGGAAAGTTGCTCACACTATCAATCTACATTTTGGGTACTCTTTCATTTTGGTGTTAAGCGAAGGCATGTATAGGATAGGCTTGGTTTTGTTTGATGAAATTTTAAGGTTCATGTGTAAACACTAAAAAGAATAGCCATGCGAAAATGGCTAAATTTTTGTTAAGTACGTTGGTGTGATTTGATGTAAGTTGGTTCATGGTGGCAACGCCTATGCATTCCTAATCAAGTTAATCGTTTTATTAAGGAAATGTTTGTATATGAATTGAATCCTTGTATTTGAGAAGTAAGGGAGGTCCGGGTAGAAGCTAGTTTATTTTAAGAATGCAATAAAACAGCTTGTAGTAGCAGCAGTGACGTGACTTAGAAAAATCACCAAAAATAGGGTATAATGAATTTGGAGGTGAGTGAGTTATGAAATTGAACCTTAGTGTGTCTATTTTTACATGAAAGAAACAGAGTAGGTAAAAGATTTGTGTATTATGAAATAATTAAGTTTTAGCGAGACCTGCTCTAAATGAATTCGTGAGCTACTGTTCTGTTTTGGAAAATTTGTTAAAAATGGTACAAAAATAATTAGGAATCATGGTTTATATGTGTAGAATCCTAAATGAGTCTATTTTTCATTGGTATAAACAAGAACATCATAGAAAATTTGTGCAATCAGATAACTGCAGTTTTATAGGGTCAGGTCAGAATTGTCCAGCAGTGTAATAAGGGTAACTTTTAAGAATAAACTGTACTAATTGGCCGCATGAAAAATTCTGGAAAAATTATGGTGAATAGTTATATGAGTCTAGTTTCAAGGAAAATTTACGGATTCAAATTTCGAGTTCTGTAACTCGAGTTATGGCCGATTTAGTCAGCGTGACGCAGTTGGACAGCTTTAAAAATTTTACTCCCCGAGTTAATGGTCACGTCTAGTAACGCCACGTACTCGATTCCGGCGAGGGTTTCGGGTAAGGGGTGTTACATTACAGCTCATTCCTTTTCTATTTCTTGATTTAGATTTCTTTGTTAAATGCTTTTGGTTTTATGTTATTTAAGTTTTCTAGCATAAAAAATATCAACTTTCATATTTTTCTTAAGTTTTACTTTTATGGTTGCTTTATTTTCCCTTGTTATGTTTATTTTCTTGACTTTCAACATGTGTAGCTAAATCCTTAAGAAGTTTGGTTGATGGAGATGTGGATAAACTAAAATATTTAGACAAAGGACTAAATCATAACAAATTGGACTAATTTAATAACTTAGGTAATGACGCCTCTAAGGGAATATTAAGATATAGTGCGACCAGAAGGGAATCTTGTCGTGCACTCATTCGTTAGTCCCGGATTAACCAGCGAGATAAGAAGATAAATCGAACCTAATTTGTCTAAGTCAGTAAAATTGAGATCAGAAGATAAAATGGAGCCACTTGGTAATTTACACGATTTATGTCCCATGTAACACCCCAAACCCGACCCAAACATCACGACCGGGTCTGGTATGTCACTTGGGAAGAATTTGTAAAACTTTCGAGCCTCAGAAAAATTTTTAAATCCCTTTTGGAAAAACTCCAAGTTTAATAGTTCGTTTGAAAAGTCAATAATCATCTAAGGAAAAATTTTAATTAGCCCAATCCTTGTGTTTAGGTGACGTTTTGAAAATACATGTTGTTACATTAGATTAAGCTAGAAGTTCGTCGTCAAAATTCGTTTGCAAATTCGTTAATTAAGTTCTGTGAAAAACTTTCAATTGCATGTTGTAAAAACGTCTTATCAATTGTTTGTATTTAAAACGTTCAAAGTTTAAATCGAAATTAAAACAAATTAAAGTGGCCTTATTACATAACAGAATCCCGAAAATTAAAGAAAAAATGAAGTTCTATTAAATAAAACCGTGCATGGCCACCTCGTAGTCCCCTCCGGCCCAAATCCACTGCACTATGTATCACCTGCAAAAATGTTAAGCAAAAAGGGTGAGTCAAATGACTCAGTGTGCAATTTCCAAACACCATCACTGGGCCCCAGCCCATTTAAAATACCATTTGGGCCTTAGCCCCCTTGCATAATCACATTGGGTGAAGCCCACTCGGAATCGGATTGGGCCTTAGCCCTATAGCACAGTATAGCAGATAGCATATGCAAAATGATTCATAACCCAACCCAGCCTAAATATCCAACCGCTACACACCACCCGTTCCTGCCAATCTCACCAGTGGAGATTTCTACAATCGACCCTCACCGCTACACACCATCGATGGCAGTCATGCTGCAGTTAGCTGCTCATCGTCAGAGTTGTGACAGAGTCACCAGATTATGTGGCATGGCCACCAGAATAGAGTGTGGCAGAGCCACCAGATATTGTGACATAGTCACCAGATACACTTCCCCTTGCAATTAATAGCATATGCCCATTCCTATGCAACATAAATTCATGATGTATGAATGCAGTAGATATCGACATATATAAGATGTTCAGAGTATACATTACATCATGTCAACATAATTGCTTATATAGCATAATCAGAAATCACTAACCTGATGTCTCGTCTTTACCCTCCATGGGTAACCCAACAGCCAATACCGAAGTTTCGGCATTTAATATTGCATACACAAGTTAACAAAACAATAGGCAAAGGTGTGAGAATTACACACCTGTAAACACAAAGAACCAAACTCTCAATCTCGCTGACACCCTCACTTGCAGGAATAACAGCGATCTACCTATCCCGATCTGAAGCCGGCCCACAACCCGGTGGAAAATCCTGAACGGCTGACACTGCGCGCCGTTTGAACTTAGGGGCAGGGACTACGAGTCTAACCCCCTCCCTTACTTGGCTGGCATTTGAATCCATGAAAAGATCTTGGTTAGAAGACCGGGTTAAGACATTGAAGAAGATGAAAGTGAGAATAGATGCTTAAAAGGAAGAAGTTTCTTACCTAGACTGATAGAACCCGAAAGCTAACAAGCTAGTATTAAGAAATTGGCTGAGTCCCTACACAATATGTTAGAATCGGTTATCTACAAGGATTGAAAAGAATGGCCTTTTGGCCAAACAAGCTGATAAGAATCCCTTATGACCTATTCAGCCAACAACACTTACCAAGATCCTCTCCAAAGCAGACCACACAAGGAAGAGATGATGGAGCTACGTCCCTCTACCACTGACCAACGCCCACAGATACGAGTCAGAACCTTCGATTAGCCAAACCAAAGAGAGAAAGAAGAGAAAACAAGAAGAAAAGTGAAGAAGATCCCTTACCGAAACTAAAGTGTACCAAATAGAAGATCTATGTTCGGCTATCAGCAAAGTCGACAGAAAGGGTGCCTACAAGATTCGGCTATGAAGGAGAACAACTTTCAAATAACAACCATTAACGCAGAGAGGAGAAATGGTTTGGCCCTCTTCCAAACGAACGGCCACAGAGATGAGTAGTGACTATGCAACAAAGAAAAGGGAAGGGCTAGGGAGTAGAAAAGGATTCGGCACACAAGGCACAAGTGTGAGATGAATCGAAAAGGGAGATGGGAGGTATGAGAATTTGGCAAAAGGGATGAAAGCTTGAGATATGAAGTAAATAAGAGGAAAAGAGAAAAGAATAAAAGGGAAAAGAGTGCCCAAAAGGTTTTGGCTTTACCAAATAAAAGAATGAACCAAAATAGTCTTAGGAGTTTTCAGCAAACAGAGAAAAATGGTTGAAAAGAAGAGGAACACCAAATGTCGAAAAAGAGAAAACTCACCACCCAAAATTTGCTAAACACACCTTAAAATTTCGGCACCTAAAACTTCACCAAAACCGAATGCCTTCCCCATCCAAGGGACTCCTCTTTGACCGAATTTCCTCCCCCAACACTTCCCAAAATTCAGCCAACACTCTCCCCTACCTCAATCTCCTTGATTTCCTCCTACATTCCCTCTCCTCCCATCATTTGAATCGGTTTGAATGATTCAAACTCCACATTTCTCTCATGGCCACCCATTTAAAATATTTGACCCCTTCAACACTCCTGCTTAAAGTGTCCATGTCGAAATCCACCACTTCTCATCCTGACACCAAAAAGAATTTCCCAAAAAGCAAGCTATGCAACTCGAACCTGCTCCTTCACTGCTCCCCTGTGGCGTCACTTATCTGCATCCTAAGTGGCGTCTCCTTGCCACTTTACCACTCCTTTCCTTGTGTCAACAAACACCAGCAGTAATCCTTAAAGCATGTCCCAGCCAGCTCTCACCAGGGCTTCAGCTTAACCCCGAGCCTTCCCGGGGCCCCCAAACATAACAAATTAACAAATAGAGCACACCAAACACACAAAAACATAATAAATGCAAAGCCCCTAATTCCCGGATGTTACATCCCTAGCCCAAGATTTGGTGAATTACATCGAAGTCAACCGACCCCTATTGGTCATTTTCTAGATAGTCCCTCTAGTTTACATTTCTTACAATTTAGTCCCTAGAGTAGAATCTTTAATTTTCTTGCAAATTTATCTTTTATGAATCATCATAATATAAAATTGTATTAGTAGCCACTCAGCCTCTATTGTGTATTCTAGTTATTACTCAACCGCCTATTCCTTTGGGTTCGATCTTTGAAATACTTTGGTGTTACATTGTAACACTACAAGTATTACAACTAACCTATATACCTACAGTAAAACCGAACTTTAAAATTTTTTTTATAAATTAGTTGTTTTAATGTGCATGCACGCAGCCGGTCAAGTTGTTGGCGTCATTGCTAGGGAAGACAGTGCAAGATTGATTGATTTTTAGTGTACACTTCTAGGTAGAGATAAGTAGCCAAAGTAAGATTTATAGGTACGACTTTATTTTCTATTTATTTTTGTGCTATTCAAATTTTAGTTAACTTTCTTCAATCTCTTGTGCTTGTAGGAATATTGTATGACTCAAACCGATAATGGTGTCTTACCATTTGAGCCAGAACTGAAACGTATCATTACACACGCAAGAAGGACACAATTTATGTGAGATATTCCATTTCCACTAATAGAACAACCTATCGAAGATCCTCAAGGATAAATTTGACAACCACCACAACTACCTATGGAGCAAAGAACTTTGTGTGACTATGCGATGCCCAATTTAGAAACTATTCGAGGTAGCATTAATCGTCCAACGACTAATGCTAAAACTTTGAAATTAAACTGGCAATGTTCCAAATGATACAATTAAACCTTCAATTTTGAGGGTTAATGAATGAGGATCCAAACCAACACCTCAAGCGATTTCTAACCCTTTGTGATACTTTCAAGTATAATGAGGTATCCGATGATGTTATTCGTCTTGGAATATTCCCTTTCTCTCTTACTGACGATGCTTTTATGTGGTTAAACTCAAAGCTAGTAGATTCAATCAACACTTGGGATGAGCTAGTGAGTAAATTTTTGGTAAAATATTTTCCACCAAGCAAGATGATGAAACTTTGGATGGACATTATGAATTTTTAACAATTGGAAGGAGAATCATTATATGAGGCTTGGTAGTGCTTCAAATTGATATTGCGCAAGTGTCTATACCATGGTTTACAAGATTGGTGCAACTTCAAGTCTTCTACAATGGACTTGATGGAAATTTACACTCTAATTTTGATGGAGCATTTGCTGGAGCATTCATGTTAAAGACTTATGCAGAGGATTGTCAACTTATCAAGGACATGGTGATGAACTCTTACATGTGGCCGGATGAGCAGTTCACATATCGAGCTAAACAAGTAACAAAAAACACTGTCACTAGTGAGGATAAATATCAACAAGTCCTCGAGAGGATTAATCAATTGGAGATGAATACGAACAAGGAGCAAGTGCATAATCGATGTGTGCCAAATTTAGAGTCAATTGGATCAAGTTTTACAATTGTTGCAAAACAATCTAGCCTATACCATACCTAGTAATACCGAATCTAATCTGAAGTGGGAAGGAAAAGAGTACTCAAAGGTAATCACCCTTAGATTCGGGGCTGTGGTTAAAGAACCTATCTGAACAAATTGTGGGGAGAAAGAAGTGAGTGAGAAGGACGAGAGCACCCGCACTCCTAGTGTTAGAGAAGGGGTTGCTGAGAATGAAAAACCTAAGAGTGAACCCACACAAGTCAAAACTGATATAGACACTTTTCACCACCACCACCTAGCCCAAAACTTATACCCTTTTCGAGCTGCTTGAGGAAAGAACAAGAGAGATGATGAGGAGTTCATAGATTTCCTCAAGATGTTTAAAGCCTTGAATGTGAAACTCCCTTTGTTAGAACTTCTTGAGAAGTTGCCCAAATATGCTAAGTTTCTTAGGAAGTAATGTCTCGTCAGAAGAGAATAGAGAGAAGAGAGCAAATTGCACTTAATGAAGAATGTAGTGCGGTAGTGTCTAGGAGAGTTCTTCCTAAACTAAAGGATCCCGGTAGCTTTACCATCCCCATTGAATAGGAGGAGTAAGTTTTAGGAAGGCCCTGTGTGACTTAGGAGCCAGTATCAACCTCATGCAATTGTCAATTTATAGGAGGTTAGGTTTGGGAGAGCTTAAGGAAACGAATGTCACCTTGCAATTAGCTAATCGATCTTTAGTATGTCTGAACGGATTCCTTGAAGATATTTTAATGAGAGTTAGGCAATTCATTTTTCTAGTTGACTTTATTGTTCTTGACTTTGAGGAGGATCTAGAAATTTTGGTACTCTTAGAGAGACCATTCTTAGCCACGTCTAGGGCCACCATAGGTGTAGGATGGGGAGAATTGACTATGGACATCGAGAGAGATGCTGAAGTTTTGAAATGTGTCAAGCCTGAGTCTAAGTCTGAAGGGAAACCATCACGAGAGTATAAGTGCCAAGTGATTGAGACGAAATATTATTATGCTAACCAATTTGTAACTTTCATGGAATGGTGTAATTTTCAAGTGTTCGTGGGCCATGCAAGAGAATATGAAAACGAACAATGATAAATAATAAAATACAAATCTCAAGAGGCTCTAGTCGCACACTGAATAAAAGACGTATTCAAGTGTCGAGGACACCGATGAAACACCATTTTGGTGGTGTTAGTGACCGCCCGAAGTTTGATTTTTAATTCGCCACCTGTGGCAATTGAAAAAGAATTTGTAAATAATTAAATGTTTTGAGCATGGACTGTAACCCCTTAAACCGGGCCTAAACGTTATGGCCCAATCTAAGCGATCACATGGACCATGGAAATTACTAAAACATGAGTTAAAATAAATAGGTCTAAATTTTGGAAATACATGCTTAATATTTCATTTGAACATGGTTGTTTTAAATCATAACTTGAGAATAAATCTTATTTTTGAAAAACGTTGCGACGATCTTAAAAATTCAAGTTTAATCAAGAGTTTGCGAAAAACAAATTTTATTACTAAAACACTTAGATAATTCATCCATATTAAAACCCTTGCAAAATGTCTAATTGTCCACAGTTTTTAAAAACAAACATCCATGCCACAATTGTAACGACCCGAACTTGGGCCTAGTAGAATTGGGCCCATTGGGCCTTAGGCGTGGGAGCGTTTAAAATTTTTGAGAACATGAGAACGACATTTATGCAAGTTGGACATGTTAGGTGAGTGATTTTGGAAGGTTAGGGGGCTTCTATGAAGTCCCGGGATCAAACTTGGGCTTTAGGAAAATTTTGGGTGAATAAAACCCTGGGAGTTAGTAGGTAGGCTTTAAGAATAAAATGTGGAGAAATATGACACAAAAGGAGTTGTGGTCTAGTGGCAAATGGCGCCACATGGGAGACAAGGAGTTGATGCCACACAAGGAAGCAAGGGGTCCAAGCTTCAAGCCTTGGCGCTAGTATTTGGCATTTCATTTTGATTTATTTTTAAGTGAACTTTGAGTTTAGCCCATAGATTTATATTTAGTTGCGCATGATGTTAGACACAAGAGGAGCTGGTGGCTTAGTGGCTAGTGGCGTGAATTGGCTGATGGGAGAGCCTGGGTTCGAATCTCATGACAAGCAAGGGAGTATTTATTTTGCAGATTGGACGGCCAGAGTTTGTGTTGGATTTAAACTCTACTGAATGAGGGATTCTACATCGGAAAGCTAGCAAGAGGGAAGGGGAGAAGCTGGCTATATATAGAGCTGTCTGTGAGGAGAGGAAGCATACCTTGGTGGGCGTTTGGGCATAGGAGCATTCGGAGCGCGGATTAGCTTCAGACTCCTATCAGGTGTGTATTTCGCACTACTCTAGCTGTAGAACGGCAAATGCCGAAAAGCCGGTCACATGGTGATGGTAACCACACGAGCGTGCGAGCGCATGTGTGGGAGCTTCGACGCGATAGTCGAGGCCACCATGAGTATTCTTGTGGGTTGATGCTGTTTGGGCCACGATGGGCCGAAGGGGGCCAAGTGGGCCCATATGAATAAATTGTATGATTGTGTAGTAGATGATGGATTAGACTATGTGAATCTCATATTTGTGGCTAGGTTTGGGCTAAATGGGCCACACGAGCGTGTGGGCTCAATTGGGCCGAGAATGGGCCGTAGGCCCATTCGCATCATTATCTCTGTTTAGAATGCTTGAGTCGCTCGAGGTGACTGTAGACCTTCTGAGGGGTTTACAAAATTACTGAAATACCCTTGGTTTACAAAATTACTGAAATACCCTTGGTCTATAAAATTGTTGAAATACCCCCAGTTTGCGAAATTACTGAAATACTATCAGTTTGTGAAAATATCAAAATACCCCTGATTTGTGAAATTATCGAAGTACCCCTAATTTGCAAAATTATCGAAATACCCCGGTTTGTGAAATTACCAAAATACCCCCAATTTGTAAAATTACCGAAATACCCTCGGTTTGTGAAATTATCAAAATACCCTCGAATTGTAAAATTACAAAATACCCTCGATGGGTAAAATCACCAATTACCCCTGTAGGGTAGAATTACCGAAATACGAGGGGTAGGATTACCGCAATACCCTTATAGGGTAAATGACTGTTTTGCCCTTATAGGTAAATGACTGATTCAGATTGTGAGTTTGACTGAGTTGACTGTGATTGTATGACTGTGTTTTAACTGACTTGACTATGGGCGTGTGTCTAATTTGCTGTTAATATGTGTTGAAATGCCTGTTACTAAGCATGGCCATTTTGCATACACGTGTAATGATTAAGCATGACATACACGGCATATTGCATTGGGTTGGGTTTGATGATCAGAGGAAGTGTATTCTGGTGGCCCTGCCACATTCTATTTTAGTGGCTATGCCACATATATTATTTTGGTGGCTCAGCCACATATACCGTTATTAGCTGCTTGGCTGCATTATTGGAAAGCTTAGCTCTGTGCCATCTTGAATATGGCTTTGTGCCAATCGTACTTACACGTGGCTTTGTGCCTAACAGATGTCGATAAATTTGTCTCGATCCCATTTACCCAAGGCTATGTGTCGATTATATTACCGCCACTTATGGCTATGTGCCGATTATGATTTAGGTGGCTCTGCCACATTCTGTTTTGGTGGCTATGCCACGTATATTCTGTGATTCTGGTGGCTTCGCCACAAATTCTGCGATGAGCAGCATGACTGCCATCGAGGTGTGTAGCGGATGGAGGGTTGATTGTAGAAATCCCCACAGGTGTGTTGGGCTGGTACGGGTGGTGTGTAGCGGACGAGTTATTAGGTTGGGTTGCATTGCATGCATTATTGTTTTACCATGCTAATAGGGCTAAGGCCCAGTTTATTTCTGTATGGGCCTCAGGCCAGTTTGCTTCTGTATGGGCTAAGGCCCAGTCTGCTTCTGTAGGCTCAGGCCCAGTTCGTAACCGATTAGGGGATTACACACTGAGTTCTCGTAACTCACCCCTCTGCTTAATCTTGCAGGTGATCCCCAGCATTGAGGATTTGGAGCTGCGGAGTACTCCGAGGTGGCCATATATCAAAATTTTAGTAAATTCCCGTTTTACTTTATTTTGAGATTTATTTTAATTTGGGTTCAATATTTTGCAATAAGGCCATTGGACTTAAGGTTTTATTTAAACTTTCATTTCCGTTATTGCTTATTATTATTATATTTTTTAATATGAGAGTTTTCCCAAAAAAACTTTAACAACTGTTTTCCAAAATCTTACATTTCTGCAATTCACTGGATTGGATTTCTGATATAAACAAAGTTTTCAGAATGAATAACAATAACAATGCTTTTACTAGAAAACCATAAAACAAAATTTGATTTTCACGAACGACAAAGCTCGAGGTTTCAAAAAGAATGCGAACTTTTTAACAAAAGCATAGTTTTAATACAAACCCTTTTTATGCGACATGCTAGATCCGGTCATAACGTCTAGGCTGAGTTTGGGGTGTTACATTTTGTGGTATCAGAGCCCGATTGCAAAATTCGGCTGTGGAATGGGTTTGAAATTTTTTTTCCAAATCTGTTTAAACTTTGGTTTAGAAAAGTGATAGTGTTACTGAAAGTATGGCACACCGAGTCTCCGGCACCAAATACGTTTCCTTACCTTATGCTCTGTTATATGCTATAATGACTGTATTTTGGTATTTATTCTGTGTGTGTTCTGTTTGGATGTGATGTTTGAATATAGAAATTGTATGCATGTGTGAAAAAATACCTGTTTGTTTCTGCGATTAGATGTTTGGTTGTGTGTAATGGGTTTCAAGATTAAGTTAAAAGTGTTTTAGTGTTGTTGGGATGAGAGTGCGCAGTGGCAGTGTAGTATGGTAGTCTATGTTAAACGACTGTTAGTTAGTTGGAAATTTCGAGGAAGAAATTTCTTTAAGGGGGTAGATTTGTAATGACCCGAATTTTGGCCTAGTAGAATTGGGCCCATTGGGCATTAGGCGTGGGAGCGTTTAAAATTTTTGAGAACATGAGAACGGCATTTATGCAAGTTGGACCTGTTAGGTGAGTGATTTTGGAAGGTTAGGGGGCTTATATGAAGTCCCGGGATCAAACTTGGGCTTTAGGAAAATTTTAGTTTTAGGTGAATAAAACCCTAGGAGTTAGTAGGTAGGTTTTAAGAATAAAATGTGGAGAAAAATGACACAAAAGGAGTTGTGGTCCAGTGGCAAATGGCGCCACATGGGAGACAAGGAGGTGACACCACACAAGGAAGCAAGGGGTCCAAGCTTCAAGCCCTGGCGCTGGCATTTGGCATTTCATTTTGATTTATTTTTAAGTAAACTTGGAGTTTGGCCCATAGATTTATATTTAGTTGCTCATGATGTTAGACACAAGAGGAGCTGGTGGCTTAGTGGCTAGTGGCGTGAATTGGCTGATGGGAGAGCCTAAGTTCGAATCTCATGACAAGCAAGGGAGTATTTATTTTGTGGATTGGATAGCCAGAGTTTGTGTTGGATTTAAACTCTACTGAAGGAGGGATCCCACATCGGAAAGCTAGCAAGAGGGAAGGTGAAAAGCTGGCTATATATAGAGCTGTCTATGAGGAGAGGAAGCATACCTTGGTGGGCGTTTGGCCATAGTAGCATTCGGAGCGCGGATTAGCTTCAGACTCCTATCAGGTGTGTATTTCGCACTACTCTAGCTGTAGAGCGGCAAATGCCGAAAAGCCGGTCACACGATGATGGTAACCACACGAGCGTGCGAGCGCATGTGTGGGAGCTTCGACGCGATAGTCGAGGCCACCATGAGTATTCTTGTGGGTTGATGCTGTTTGGGCCACGATGGGCCGAAGGGGGCCAAGTGGGCCCATATGAATAAATTGTATGATTGTGTAGTAGATGATGGATTAGACTATGTGAATCTCATATTTGTGGCTAGATTTAGGCTAAATGGGCCACACGAGCGTGTGGGCTTAATTGGGCCGAGAATGGGCCTTAGGCCCATTCACATCATTATCTCTGTTTAGAATGCTTGAGTCGCTCGAGGCGACTGTAGACCTTCTGAGGGGTTGACAAAATTACTGAAATACCCTTTGTTTTCAAAATTACTTAAATACCATTGGTTTACAAAATTACCAAAATACCCCTGGTTTGCGAAATTACCGAAATACCCCCATTTTGTGAAATTACCAAAATACCCCTGGTTTGTGAAATTATCAAAATACCCCCAATTTGCAAAATTACTAAAATACCCCCAGTTTGCAAAATTATCGAAATACCCTTGATGGGTTAAATCACCGAATTACTCCTGTAGGGTAGAATTACCGAAATACCCCTGAGGGGTAGGGTTACCGAAATACCCTTATTTGGTAAATGACTGTTTTGCCCTTGTAGGTAAATGACTGATTCAGATTGTGAGTTTGACTGAGTTGACTGTGATTGTATGACTGTGTTTTAACTGACTTGACTGTGGGCGTGTGTCTGATTTGCTGTTAATATGTGTTGAAATGACTGTTACTAAGCATGGTCATTTTGCATACACGTGTAATGATTGAGCATGGCATACACGACATATTACATTGGGTTGGGTTTGATGATCGGAGGAAGTGTATTCTGGTGGCCCTGCCACATTCTGCTTTAGTGGCTATGCCACATATATTATTTTGTGGCTCAGCCACATGTACCGTTATTAGCAGCTTGGCTGCATTATTGGAGAGCTTGGCTCTGTGCCATCTTGAATATGGCTTTGTGCCAATCGTATTTTCCCGTGGCTTTGTGCCTAACAGATATCGATGACTCTGTGTCGATCCTATTTACCCAAGGCTGTGCCGATTATTTACCATCGCTGATGACTATGTACCGATTATGATTCAGGTGGCTCTACCATATTCTGTTTCGGTGGCTATGCCACGTATATTCTATTATTCTGGTGGCTTCGCCACAAATTCTGCGATGAGCAGCATGACTGCCATCGAGGTGTGTAGCGGATGGAGGGTTGATTGTAGAAATCCCCACAGGTGAGTTGGGTTGGTACGGGTGGTGTGTAGCGGACAGATTATTAGGTTGGGTTGCATTGCATGCATTATCTGTTTTACCATGCTAATAGGGCTAAGGCCCAGTTTGTTTCTGTATGGGCCTTAGGCCAGTTTGCTTCTGTATGGGCTAAGGCCCAGTCTGCTTCTGTGGGCTCAGGCCCAGTTCGTGAATGAATAGGGGATTACACATTGAGTTCTCGTAACTCACCCCTCTGCTTAATCTTGCAGGTGATCCCCAACATTGAGGATTTGGAGCTGTGGAGTACTCTGAGGTGGCCATACATCGAAATTTTAGTAAAGTCCCATTTTACTTAATTTTGAGATTTATTTTAATTTGGGTTTAATATTTTGTAATAAGGCCATTGGACTTAAGGTTTCATTTAAACTTTCATTTTCGTTATTGCTTATTATTATATGTTTTAATATGAGAGTTTTCCCAAAAAACCTTAACAACTGTTTTCCAAAATCTCACATTTCTGCAATTCACTGGCTCAAATTTCTGATATAGACAAAGTTTTCGGAATGAATAACAATAACAACGCTTTTACTAGAAAACCATAAAACAAAATCTGATTTTCACGAACGACAAAGCTCGAGGTTTCAAAAAGAATGCGAACTTTTTAACAAAAGCATAGTTTTAATACAAACCCTTTTTATGTGACATGCTAGATCCGGTCATAACGTCTAGGCCGGGTTTGGGGTGTTACAATAGTTTAATGATAAACCAAAATTAAAGTCCCAAAATAAAAATTTAAAAGTCCATGAAAGTCCCAAAAATATAAAATAGTCCATAACCATAAAAATTATTTATTTTCGAAAGCCCCTTCGATGGCCGAATCCGAGTCCTAACCATGAGGGTTATCTAAAACACATAAGTAACGTGGGTTAGCTTTAAAAGGCTCAGTGTGAGATCAACACATAATATATATTTGCGTACATATCAAAGTACATACATCAATCATGACATAATCATAATTCATCAAGATCATGGAATATAACATTGATGCTTATGCAAGGACATATCGATGCATATTTTAATTGATGCACATTTTATAAAGTTCCTACCATATCCGCTACACACCAATATCGAGTTCCCCAGAACTTGTCCATCCAAAACACCGTTTGTGGACAAGCCACCATTGATTTGCAAATAATCTGCCACTGATAACACTGATCTGGACAAGCCACAACTGAATTGCAGATATACTGCCACTGCTTTCACCTCTCACAAAATCCCACCCCATGCATGTGATATGGCAATTTTCACTTATAACACATATAAATCACTTATACACTTATGCATGTAAACATGCCCTCATAATCACTTATCACATAATAATCACTTTTAACATGTTTAACATGTTTTTCATAATAGATCATAGATCTTGATTTTTCATACATATATACACATAAATCGTACATTTTTAAATCATCACATATAACATAGAGCCATACATCACATATAATGAGCATGAGTTCTACACAAATATCATAACCACAATCATAAGCATATCACTTGTCATGTACATCATAAATCCACTTGGTTAGAACATGTACTTGGTATCCATCTTTATAAGTTATACAACTCGTCATAAATATTTAGTATATTCATATATTTTAATGTTATTAATCTTTTAATAATAAAATACCGATGTCACACAAATAAATAGTATCAATCCACATCTTAGGTTGTAGATCTGAATTGCCTCAACCATTATTTACGGTTTCACTCGATCTATCTCGCAAGATGATCTATCACATAAGTAACATATATTAGTGTGGATCTTTGAAAATGCTTTGTCACTTAAGAGATCTATCACTAGTAGTCTTTACATCACTTACCCCACGATCTAAGACTCTCGAAAAGAGGATTTCCTTTGTGAAGTTAGGGGTTTCCCCTATGATTATTGCTCGGTCCTTCAAAGCGATATGAATAAGTATTAGTATTATAGTTCATAAATAAATAACAATAACAAAATGCCACTATGATTCATGGAACTATACCATTCAACCATATTAATGAATCACTAGGAGAAGGGTTTTTATGACCCAAAATAATCTTTACTTACATTTGATTAATTCAAATCAATCAATGAATCAGAAAAGAGCGATGTCAAAAAATCGAGCAATCTAGAAACGATCATTATAATGAAAGAATAAGTTTAATTAAAATAAAGTGAGAATCAATACAAGGAGAGGAAAAGAAAAAAAAGAAAGATTTTTTTTGGTCATCGGTGGCAGCTGAAACACCCCAAACCCGGCCCACGAGCCCTGACTGGATCTGGCATGTTCCTTGAGTAAAACGGTTCAAAACTTGTTTGTTTCTTTGGAAAACTTTGGTTGGTTTTGAAGAATAATTGATTCGTGTTGTGTTCGAGTTGTAAACGAGTTTATGTTGAAGTCTAGATTTTGATAAAACTTTATTTTCAAGACCATAAGTTGAAAACGTTGTCGAGTTCTTAGAGTTTACTATTTAAACTGAAAACCATTTGGGTTAAATGTCAAAACATTTCAAGATTTATTTTTAAGAAAAATTACTTAAACTTTAATTTGATAAGAATCGTGTCATAATAGAATAATTAAAAATGCATGCAAAAACAGTTAATAGCAATGGCCTTATTACATCAAAAACAAAACCCAAAATAATTTCAAAGTACTTAAAATAAAAAGTCCAAATAAAATAAATTTCGTGCTGAGCATGGCCACCACTAAGCTCCTGCCGACCCGGTCCATCACTGAGTATCACCTGAAAAGATATCCCACAACGGGGTGAGTCAAACAGACTCAATGTGTATAACCACCAACACTAAGTCCTAACAGTTTATGGCATATCAAATCATACATATACATATAGCACATATAAATAATTATGCATTCCCGAACCCAACCTAGATAACCATCCGCTACACATCACCCGTACCAACCATCACACCGTGGGGACTACTAAGTCGACCCTCCATCCGCTACACACCATCGAAGGCAGTCGCTGCAGACGACGTGCTCATCGCCCTTATATATATTGTGGCATAGCCACCAGATAGTTATTTGTGACATAAGTCACCACATTCAGATTACGTGACATAAGTCACCACATTCAGATATTGTGGTATAAAACCACCAGATCACTTCCCCTTTCCAAATTCACCCATATGCCCCATGTCATACAAATATGCATAAACCATGTCATACTCCTTATTCACATTCTTATAGTTTCACATACGTGTCATAACAGATCATATTATACTCATAGTAGGAGTAGGTAAACGTACTTGAGTACTTTGTACCATTGCATGGTACCCTAGCCATATCTTTCACATTCTTATTAACACATGCATTAAAATAATACCATAAATCTATTAAGACTAAGGGTAGGGCTACACACCTGGTATTAACGCTTTATTGAAATTCCGAAAACCCGATCTAATGCTTTAGATCCTTAATTCCTACATTCGGCCATCACTTAGTATTTTAGCAAAAAGCCTATTCGGCTATAAGATCAAATCCCGAAGGATTTATCGCAACCAAAGTCTTACCTTGTTGTCGATTTGATTACTAATCAAATCCCGAAACTCCGTGATATTCGGCCAACACTAGATCATTTAACAGGTTAGTTTCCGGCTTTTGAATAATTAATAGACAGATTGGAATCCCTAATTGTGGCCTTGGCCGAATACATACTTCTTACCTTGAGTGCCTCAACTCCCGAAAGAACACCTTTACGCTGGTTACAACCAAAAGAAACACATTAATATGGCCTTGAGCATATTCGGCCATCCATAGAAATCAAGGCCTACCCTTGATTTCGGCACACCAAGTAAGAAAAGATAAACCGATTGCTAAGAGGAATACTTACCACCAATGTTTGCTTGAAGAGGCTAAAAGAGGAAAGATTTCGGCTAACTCTTTCGGCTTTTAAGACTTGCGACAAAGAGAAAAGAATAAGGCCACCTTGAGATTCGGCTATGGCTCCTAATGGGGATAGGATATTCGGCTATCTCAAGGAACACAAGAGAAAGGGTTTGAATCTTTTTAGAGATTACAGCAATGGTGGAATAGGAAGAAGAAGTTTTCGGCTAGAATAAAAGAAAAAGAAGATAAAGGTTTCGGAGAGAAAAAGAAAACGAAAGAGAGGCTACAATGCCTTAATGAAATTCGGCTATTCCCCCTTTACTAGCTTGGCCGAAATTCACCTTAAGGGAGTCCCTAGGCCGGCCACACTCTTCCCCTTATCTCATCCCTTATTTCTCTCCTCTTTTCTCTCTTTTTATCCATTTAATTAAATCAACAATTATCTCACCCTTTAGCCGAATTTTAAAAGAAACTAATCCACATCTAAAACTCATCCATCTAGTATTTTAGTGCCGTCCAACACTGCTCCCCTTGGCTGCAAAATAAAACTTCTTTATTTGCTTCCCTTGTGACTCGAACCCAAGCCCTTAAACCCTACATATGGCGTCACTTGTGTGGGCTTTAAGTGGCGCCTTGCAGTCACTTTACCAAGCTGATATTTGTGTCATAAATCCCCTACATATTCTCTTAAGGCCTATCAGGCTTAGCTCCCCTTAAAGACTTAAAATTAAATAATTTCTAAGGCATTTGACTACACACTAAGGTTCACAAAATTCATAATACACATTCACAACACACATAGGCATGCTATTTCATACTTTTAAGCAAAAATGCACAAGCCCTAATTCCCGGATATTACAGCAGCAGTGCTGGTTGATGACGGCGGCTCGATGGTGATTGACGAGTTATAAGGTTTGGATTAAAAAAAGGTAAGAAAGGACTAGCAGAAAGAAAATTAAAAAAATTGAGGAGGAGGACTTGCAGTGGCGCACGGCAGCACTCGCGGCGCGATGGGAGAAGGGAGATGAAAAGAGTGGAGAAGCGATGACCACGAGAGGTGGTGTTCGGTGAAGAAAGTTTGGGTCACAATGGAGGAAGAAAAAGATTAGGAGGATGGTGGTGGTTGTTTGCAAAAAACGAGAGAAAATGGTGAGAAAAGAAAATGAAAAATGAAAAGAAAGTGAGAGGGAGAGGTATGGACGACAATGCAAGGGAGGAGGGCTTGGTCAACCATGGTGATGCGAGTCTCAAGGCCCAAAATCAGACTCATGAACGTGATGAGCTCAAATTTCCTTAAGGCCTAATAACGAGGTCGAATGCCAAGCAAATCCGAGCAAGATTGAACAAGACCATCCAAGACTTTGTTACCAAGGCCCAAGATGCGCACACAATCGTAAAAGAAAATTAAGGTTCATTTTCTTGTTTTCAAAAAATCAAGAAATCAAATCTTAGTCCAATTTTGTTATTTTAGACAATTTCAAGAATCAAGAAAATAAATATTTCAAATATTAGAAACCTTGGTCCAGGCAAAATAGAATCTTGCAGCCAAGGCTCATTGGATTTCATGTACAAGCTTGAACAAGCCAATTTCGAAAGCAAACGGATCACAAGACCAAGTTTTTGAAAAAAATGGCCCATTATGATGTCTTCAATCCCATCTTGAACTTTGGAAAGTAACTGAATATCAAGCTAAATTATCAAAGTGGACAAAATTGTAAAATATTTAAAGTTTAGGTCCAATTTTATTTTAATTGGTGGATCATCATGTATGAATTCAGCCGAATGAGCCCATTTATTTCCTTTGGAAAAATTCCCATTAAAAGTCCACACTTAAATTTATTTTGGTTTTTTTATTTGATGAGTTGTCATGTTAATTAGTCCATTAGGGTTAGGAAAACTTAGTCGCGGGCCTATAATGATACGCGCACGGCCGGGGCACCAACGATTTTTTTCTAATTTGTGGAGCTCGTTATTAGCTCACTCCTAGCTCATTTTAATTAATTAATTGTTGGAATAAAAATTAATTAACTTAGTTTAAGTTAATTAAATAATTTAGCTTGATATGTCCTAGTTATTACGTGTTTTAATATGTTTGTGTTAGTCATAGCCAAATTTAATATGTCTTGTTTAAGACTTTATTAAATTTGTTTTAATTTAGTTTATGAAATAATTAGGGTGTCTAAGTTTTTATTAATATTTGTTTCGGCTAAACATACACATGAATTAAATTGTTTCTCGTATTTTCTTTGAAGGTACGTTGACCGTGGGATAACAAGCTATGGATACATTCCCAAACAAACACCCTTGTCCGAATATTGAGGATGGGAATATGGCAAACAAAGGGAAATTAAGAATTAAACATGGGGTTGAATTTTAAAACTTAAGTGGATGCATGGTTGGGACGTCATGAAAGATTGATGAATGGAAGCAAAGCACAAGTGACATTAAAATAATAAAGTGGAGCCATGAGGGATTAAAATAATGTGACTACCAAGGGATGTTGGACGACATGGCTTTGGAATGAGCATGGTTTTGAAATGAATAAAATACTTAGTGAATTGATTGGAGCCTTAAAAAAAACATGTGGTGCATAGTGGAACAATTGAATAATGTTTTGTTTTGAGGGAATATACACTTGGACGGCACAAGGTGGAATATTAATGGAAGAATAAACAATTCATGGTCTTGAAAGATGAAAGAAGAGCATGTGGGTGAATTAAATAATTGAAAGGCTCTTCATGGCATGATAAAGCATTGGACGGCAAATGGGAAGCATAAATGGTGCCTTGAATTAAATAAACACAAGGATAGAGCATAATGGATGGAATTAAATAATACAAAGCAAGCAATGAAATTGAAGGCATTATGAGCATGGACGGCAACATGTGGTGAATGATTAAAAAAAATGTGCAATTGCTTAGTGGGATATAGGCTTGGACGGCATTGGGAGTATGGGGTTTGATAATCCTTGAATTAAAAAAAATGATTTGATGAAGGCATATATGGTAGCATGTGAGCACTTGTACAAGAGATAAGGGCCATATTATTTTAATAAGCTTGGACGACATGAAGAATATTTCAAAGGAATTGGAGCATGAAATGCATGGAAGATAATGGTGGGACGACAATGCCATTCTTTTGATTAATTTTTCATATCTTGGACATCAAATTGAAGGCACCCATGTGATTAAACAATTGAAGATAAGACACTTTCAAGCTTGGTATTTTGGTCATTCGGCTACCTAGTTTTTAGGCTATAAATATTTTGCTATTTTCATTTGTAGAGACAGAATTTTGATGAATGAA
Organism: Gossypium australe; assembly: GCA_005393395.2. Classification (NCBI taxonomy): domain Eukaryota; kingdom Viridiplantae; phylum Streptophyta; class Magnoliopsida; order Malvales; family Malvaceae; genus Gossypium; species Gossypium australe. Next base: position 77,036,545 of record CM016615.1, read on the forward strand.
TTTTTATGAACATTGTTCATTTGAGTGAGTTTATCTCCTCTCTATCTTTCGTACGAGTTTTGATTCCCACTTATCAAGCTTTGCTTGTGGCATCAGTCGTTTCTCATCCATTTATTTATACCAACAATTCTTATCTTTTTAGGTAACGGGTCTTAGTCCATCTTCGAATTCCATCTTTCCACCTTAACGATATAAGAAACGGGGTGACACTGATATATAGTGTTGAATCTTTCTTAAGTTAAGTTCGTATTTCTGTTTCCATCTTCGATCACCATTTTTCACCTTAAACATTATAGAATCCGGGGTGACACTCTTTAGTGTTGAATCGCTTCTTGTTTAAGTTCTTTTATCCATCTCCATCGAATTATCATTTATCCATTTTATTTTGTCTATTTTATTTTTATTTTATCAAACCGAACCAAATCCTATTTATTTACTTAAAGCTTCCGCAAATTCATCATATTTTCTGATTATTTTTCCGAAGGCTTGATTTCTCCTCGTAGACGATTGGGCAACCCGCATACGTTTCGACATCCTGAGCCGGTTCGTATCATCTGGTATCAGAGCTGGTTAAACCGAGAATTACGAAGCTCTGACGACTAACCCGAAGTCCTTTCAAAGACTCGACATATCAATTGATACCAGATCATATCATCTGGTATCAGAGCTACAAAACGAGGGGCACGACAACGTACGTGAAGCCGGAATAAGTTCGTAAGTTGAAAAAAATTAAAAAAATTCGTGTTAAAAAAAAGTTGTATTTTATTTTCATTGTATTTGGCATATATTGTATTTGAAGTTCAAAAAAAAAAGGTTCAAATATAAAAAAAAGAGAAAAGTCAAAAAAAAAAAAGAAAAAAAAGGGTGTGCTTGGAAATTTTTGAAAGTTTGCATGTCCTTGTTTCGTTTTCATCCTCCTTACCCCATTCCTTCAAAACCACAACGCTCCACACCCCCCCAAAATTTTTTTTTCTTTATTTTAGCCTACCTGAGACCAAAACTTTTCTTTTGTTTAGCCTACCCTATACCCAACATCAAACCCTTGTTACCCACTTTGAAAACTGACCCTCAAGCCACGATTAGTCTTTTCGAAACGAAGTACGAAATTGTGAGACGAGAGAGAGTGGTAAAAGGCACGAGTGTACTCATTAGAGAAAAAAAGCCACAAAACGAGTGAAACACGAGTGTGAGTGATTTTTCTTTGTGAGTGACTTGTGAGTTTTGTGCAACGATAGCATGTCTTTATATTTTGAAAGAAGAAGTACTGTAGATGGCGATTGGTTCAATCCATCATACAACCAAAGCGAAAGGCGACGCGATCAAAGAAACCAAGGCTTTAGAGATCAAGGATGTTTTAATGACGTCAAAAAGAATAACAAGTCAAACATTCCACCGTTTCAAGGTAGAGCCGATCTGGATGCATACCTTGAATGGGAAATACGAGTAGAAATGGTTTTTGGGTACCACGATTTTTTGGAAAGCAAGAAAGTAAGGCTGGCGGAAAATAGTTTCACCGATTATGCTATGACTTGGTGGGATGAATTCACCAAGAGTCGAAAACGAAATGGAGAGTACCCAATATTAACGTGGTCTGAAATGAAAGATGTGATGCGCAAGCGCTACCTCCCATCTTCCTATCATCGAGGGCGAACTTCTTCAACACAAAGGACGGAGTTAAGAACAGCACGGCAATACCCGACCAAGGACTATTCTAGAAGAAATTATTGCCAGAAATCCTACTCAATGCAGCCTTCGAGACGGAGAGAAGAAAGTTGCGAGCTTGATTCTCTTCAAGGCGACAGACAGGAAAGCACAAGTTATTCGACGTATGATTCAAAGAAGTCCTACACGGAGTATTCTTCCCGACGCAATTATCGTGATTCATCTGTAAATAATTTTTCTTCTTTTGGAAATTCTTATTATTATGAATCTTTTGTAACTTCATGTAATAGAAACAAAGAAAAAGAAAAAGAAATAGAAAGAAAAGAGGCAAGAAAGAGAGAAAATGAGCAAGTTTTGAGAAAGCTTGAAAAGGACATTGAGAAGATCATTGAAAAAGAACAAGAAAAAGAGAGAGAAAACAAAAAAGTGTGTGAACAAGAAACGAGAAAACGAGATGAGCAAGTAGAAGTGAGTGTTGATTTAACTAACTCATTTGAAGTTTGTTCTTCTTCTGCTTCTTCATTTCAGGTTCCCGACGTATCGCACAAGAACCTACAACTTCAATACCTCCCGGAAGAGCGACGCATTTCTTTGATTGAAAGAGGTAAAGTTGAAGGTGAAGTTGAACCCCACGAGCCGAAAGGTAAGCGAGGTAAGGAAATTTTAATAAACAAGTCGCAGAAATTCGATTTGACATTTGTCAATGAAATCTTTGGTGACTTAGTTTCTAAAAGCTTTCCTTATTTTCATTCGATCAATTTTTGCTCGTTACATATGGTTGATATTTTTTGTTCTTCTCGACAAAACCCAATGATTTTGCAAAATGACAAGTTTTCACAAAAAGCAAATAAATTGTTCAAATACGGTGATTTAATGAATCAATTTTTGTCTCTTGAAAAATCGTTAAATTTGTGCAATTTTGTTTTGACGAGTACAAAGAGTTTTGTACATATGATGTCGTGTATGGAAAATTCTTTTTGGTTTAACATGTTTGATTTAACAAAACCATTGATACATTTTGACTTAGATAATCAAACGCATATTTTAAAACCGGGAATATGTTTTGTATCATCCGGTATATTTTGTGGAAAAATCAAGTCTCAACAATTGTGTGTGAGAAATTCCCATCGATTCGATACTTGGTTTCTGAATAAGGTAACGAATTTTGTCAACCTTGTTTGCAAGTTTTATTCGTTCCTTAAGCAAATTTTGTGTTTGTACATGCAATTCGTGTACATGGAGTCCCCATTTTGTTTGAAAAATGTTGATTCGCGAATAAAGCATCGACTACATTACATGCCTGAGGAGAGAAGGTTCGTCTTGATCAAGCAAGGTAAATTCGATCTTCGAGTTTCAACTTGTGAAGACAAGGAAGGTAAGAACGGTCTCTGTCTTTTTGCGCCTAAAGGTAAGTCTTCTGAAATAGTTGATATAACTTTGCTCTCTTCGGATGATGACATGCATTATGTTGATGAACTGCATTTTGCAAAGCAATTAGATCATGATATGCTTAGCTATGCCAATTTGCTTCTTTATGATCTATCTGTTTTGAATATTGATAGAACACATGGTGTCGATTTCATTTTTGTAAAGCATTTAGATCTTGATATGTTTAAATGTTACGTTCTGCCTATTAATGGTCTATCTGCTTTAATGATTGACAAAAAGATCCTTGTGTTTGATACTTGTTACAAAACTTGTGCGAATGGTTCCTTATTTCGTACAAAGCAAGGTATGGTTGTTCAACTTCGAGTGCCATATGCACTATCTCCACTACTTGTTTGTGACGAATATATCTATTTGTTGGTGTGCTACCCGCATGGTCATCTTGTCTTGTGGAATCCAATTAGATCGTATGCATGCTTTGAAGCTTATCCATTTTTGTTCCAAAATTTTGACAAGGCCTTGATCCTTTTGTATGATCAAGTGCTTATGCCTGTTCGCATGCAATTTATTTGCTTGGTGTTGTTTTTATTCGAGTTGCAAGTATGTTTAAAACATTGCTTGCTAATTCTTGAATTTTCTGTTCAGATATTGCTATTATCATCCTTCCCATTTGATTGAGGAAAGACGAACAAGGAGTTTTGTTCGAACAACCAACGAGTCGATTCGAGGACGAATCGTCTTGAAGAGGGAGGGGATGATACGAGCACGCCCGGGGCACCAACGAATTTTTCTAATTTGTGGAGCTCGTTATTAGCTCACTCCTTGCTCATTTTAATTAATTAATTGTTGGAATAAAAAATAATTAACTTAGTTTAAGTTAATTATATAATTTAGCTTGATATGTCCTAGTTATTATGTGTTTTAATATGTTTGTGTTAGTCATAGCCAAATTTAATATGTCTTGTTTAAGACTTTATTAAATTTGTTTAATTTAGTTTATGAAATAATTAGGGTGTCTAAGTTTTTATTAATATTTGTTTCGGCTAAACATACACCTAAATTAAATTGGTTCTCGTATTTTCTTTGAAGGTACGTTGACCATGGGATAACAAGCTATGGATACATTCCCAAACAAACACCCTTGTCCGAATATTGAGGATGGGAATATGGCAAACAAAGGGAAATTAAGAATTAAACATGGGGTTGAATTTTAAAACTTAAGTGGATGCATGGTTGGGACGGCATGAAAGATTGATGAATGGAAGCAAAGCACAAGTGACATTAAAATAACAAAGTGGAGCCATGAGGGATTAAAATAATGTGACTACCAAGGGATGTTGGACGGCATGGCTTTGGAATGAGCATGGTTTTGAGATGAATAAAATACTTAGTGAATTGATTGGAGCCTTAAAAAAAACATGTGGTGCATAGTGGAACAACTGAATAATGTTTTGTTTTGAGGGAATATACACTTGGACGGCACAAGGTGGAATATTAATGGAAGAATAAACAATTCATGGTCTTGAAAGATGAAAGAAGAGCATGTGGGTGAATTAAATAATTGAAAGGCTCTTCATGGCATGATAAAGCATTGGACGGCAAATGGGAAGCATAAATGGTGCCTTGAATTAAATAAACACAAGGATAGAGCATAATGGATGGAATTAAATAATACAAAGCAAGCAATGAAATTGAAGGCATTATGAGCATGGACGGCAACATGTGGTGAATGATTAAAAAAAATGTGCAATTGCTTAGTGGGATATAGGCTTGGACGGCATTGGGAGTATGGGGTTTGATAATCCTTGAATTAAAAAAAATGATTTGATGAAGGCATATATGGTAGCATGTGAGCACTTGTACAAGAGATAAGGGCCATATTATTTTAATAAGCTTGGACGACATGAAGAATATTTCAAAGGAATTGGAGCATGAAATGCATGGAAGATAATGGTGGGACGACAATGCCATTTCTTTTGATTAATTTTTCATATCTTGGACATCAAATTGAAGGCACCCATGTGATTAAACAATTGAAGATAAGACACTTTCAAGCTTGGTATTTTGGTCATTCGGCTACCTAGTTTTTAGGCTATAAATATTTTGCTATTTTCATTTGTAGAGACGGAATTTTGATGAATGAATTTTTATGAACATTGTTCATTTGAGTGAGTTTATCTCCTCTCTATCTTTCGTACGAGTTTTTATTCCGACTTATCAAGCTTTTCTTGTGGCGTCAGTCGTTTCTCATCCATTTATTTATACCAACGGTTCTTATCTTTTTAGATAACGGGTCTTGGTCCATCTTCGAATTCCATCTTTCCACCTTAACGACATAGGAAACGGGGTGACATTGATATATAGTGTTGAATCTTTCTTAAGTTAAGTTCGTATTTCCATTTCCATCTTCGATCACCATTTTTTCACCTTAAACATTATAGAATCCGGGGTGACACTCTTTAGTGTTGAATCGCTTCTTGTTTAAGTTCTTTTATCCATCTCCATCGAATTATCATTTATCCATTTTATTTTGTCTATTTTATTTTTATTTTATCAAACCGAACCAACTCCTATTTATCTACTTAAAGCTTCCGAAATTCATCATATTTTCTAATTATTTTTCCGAAGGCTTGATTTCTCCTCGTAGATGATTGGGCAACCCGCATACGTTTCGACTCATCCCGAGCCGGTTCGTATCATATAAGTAGCATGGTCATCCACCCTTATACACACACAATTTATTTATTTTTTTTGAGTTAATAATAATTCTCTTTGAGTTTTTCTTCAAGAATTGCCCTTGAGTTTCTTTCACAATTGATTTATGTTTTTTTTGTGTTAATAATAATTCTCTTTGAGTTTTTCTTCAAGAATTGCTGATAAACCATAATATATACATATTTTAATCTTACATTTAGCATACTTTTGGATGATTTATTCCTTGAATTGTGGAATTTGGTGCTCCTAATCCTTTAATTTCATGTTTTATACTTAGGAAAGCACCAGAGGATGAAAAGAACGAGAAACGGGCCTAAAATTAGGGGTGAGCAAAACTCGATTCGACTCGAAAAAATCGAAAAAAAATCGAATTTCGAGTTAAACGAATCGAGTTATTCGAGTTAATCGAGTTACTCGAGTCAACTCGATTTTTTTTTTTCAAATTTCGAGTTCGAATCGAGTTGAGTTTTTGAATTCGAATAACTCAAATAATTCGAATAATTCGAATATCAAACTGTAATATTTTACATTTTTACCCCAAATTCCCAAACATTTTTACTTTTCCCTCAAAACTTTTACTCCTTCCCGCTTTCGGCCCAAAGCTTTTACTCCCCTCCCATCCCAACCCCCCAATCTAACCAAAATCCATTTCCCACTAGAATTTTACTCTCCCATTTACTTTTTCTCAAAATTTTACTCCCAAAAACCCTCAAAACATTTTATTTTCCCCCAAAATTTTTACTTCCTCCCACTTTTCCCCTAAAACTTTTACTCCCTTCCCATCTCACCTCCCATCTACCCCATACCAATCCCCCCTCCAATTTTTTTTAATATTTTCCCTTCAAATTTTTACTCCCCCCTATTTACTTTCCCTCAAACTTTTATTCTCCAAAACTTTTTATTTTCTCCCTAAACTTTTACTTCTCACCCTTTACTCTCAAATAAAAAATCAAAATTATCCCAAAAAAAAATCACTAAGCATAAATAGTAATAATTTTATTTATATTTACTATTTATATTATTAAATTAAATTTCACATTTTATATTATTTATATTATTGAATTGTTTAGTCATATTGAATATTTATATTAAAATTGAATTATTAATTATGCCATAAAATATTCGTGTTAAAATTTTATATTGGTATCAATTTCACATTTTATCTTTAAAATATCTTTTATTAAAAAATCACATTTTTACATTTAATATTTTTTAATTCCAAAATACATAGTGACAAGAATCTGAAGATAATTGAAACAACTAAACAAGCAAAGAAGCTAACCCGTATATAAAAGATTAATAAATAAATTATTTGGTGATGAAAATTAATAAAAAAATTGGTTAAGGTGGACAAATTTTATTACGATGGGTGACAATGGTTACAAGGACCCAAATTTATTTTTTAAAATTTAACTCGAACAAATATATTCGATTCGATTCGATTCGAATTCCATCTCACTCGACTTGATTCGAGAAAATTTCAAATCAAATTAGGATGATAAAATATGATTCGTCAACTCGATTAACTCGAAATTTTTTCATTCGATTCGATTCGATTCGATCGAACACTCACCCCTACCTAAAACAGAGTAAATGGGCCAACTTACGAAATCGACACGGCCTGGGCCCAAGACCACGCGGCCGTGCCTCCTTAACAGACCCGAACACGGCCTGGCCACGATTCACACGGGCGTGTGCCATGGGCGTGTCCCTGACGTGACCTGTTTGAATTTCATTCGGATTAGGGTACTTAGAGGCAAAGAAAGCCATTCCAAAAGCCTATATAAACACCCTAGAGGCCAACCTTCAGGGCGCGTCAAGTTAGGCCGTAGAGCCAAGCCAGAGAAGCCAGAATTGTGAAATTTACTCGAAGAAAGCCAGTTCATTCATCTCAAGAAGCCGGAGTTGTACTCAAGACGGAAGATCTTCCCTTCAATTTCCTTCAGGGGGTTTTAGGGTTTTTCTTATGTTTTGTTTTATATTTTCTTCTGAGATGTTTTCTTTTATAATTATGAACTAAACCCTCAAATACCTGAGGGGGGTGAAATCTAAGACGGATCTTGTTATTGTTTTCTGAACCATATGATAAATACTTGATTTGTTCTTAATTATGTGTTCTTAATTCTTGCTTTGATATTTCAGGATATTGATTCAAGTATTGATGTGCTTAGGTAGTGGAGCAAAAGTCCCTGTTTAATAGTAGATCTAGCATAATTAAGTGGAGTTGATCGCAACCCTAGAAGTACGAAAGTTTTATTTTACTAGCTAGAGGTGTCAAATAGCCATGGAACCTTAAATTAGAGGTCCTTAATGTGAAATTAGACCTTTCTAAGGTTGATAGCCGACCATAGGGACAAGAAGACTAAATTTGGTCAATGTTTGGTGGATTAGGTGATTGAATTGAATAAATAAATAAAACAAAATGAAAAGCTATCATCTTTTTCATTCTCCTTCTTCCTCCACCGAAAATACCAGCCAAAGAGGAGTTTTGGAAGCTTGAAATTTTCAGAAATTTACACTCTTTGCAAGTAAGTGATTTTGGTGGTCTTTCTTGATAATTTTTGTACTTTTGGAACCCTTAAAGCTTAAGCTAGCTAATGAGGGGACTATTTTGTAAAATGGTTGAGAGTCTAGGGTTTTTCCATGTGAATATTCATGTTGATTTTTGAAATTTTATGGAAGAAAATGGGTCTTTGTTGTTAAATACACAACTTTTTGTAAACACCTAAAATGACCTTTTTGTAAAGGTTGTAAAATAAGTGGTAAATGTGTGTAATAATTGAAATATTGAGTTGCTATAAGAGGGAATATGAATCAGCTAGGCTCGGGAGTGTGAAAAATGAGCACATTTCATTTTACGAGCCTAGGGGCAAAATAGTAATTTTGTGAAAGTGTAGGGGCAAAACAGTAATTTTGTCAAAATAGGAATTTTGGAGTGATTTGATTAATGTGGTTATTTAAAAGGCTAAATGTGTCATTATAGAACAAGAAGAGCATGGAATCAACCTTGACGGAGGAAAGGGCAAGGTTTAGGACTAAATTGCAAATTGACATATTTTGTACTGAGGTAAGGTTATGTGTAAATGATACATCTTTTTTACTTATGTTTTTACATATTAATGCAATGTGTGAAATGTGAATGAATATTATTGGTATCTATTAAAATGATTGAAAGTGAGGAAATTCTCGGATGAACCATTGAAATAGGAAAATGGTACGGATAAAATCCGTGAGTAAGTGATTATTGGTGGGTTGTGTGCGATACCACTGTATTTATCGTTGTTGGTGGGTTGTGTGCGATACCACTGTAATTATCATTGTTGGTGGGCTGTGTGCGATACCACCGTGTTATATGATTATTCGTGGGTTGTGTGCGATAACACTGTGTTAATTATTAATGGTGGGCTGTGTGCGAAACCACCGTGTATCTAGTATTATTCCGAAGTGTTCATCGAGAAACTTTGTCTAAGTGAAATTTCATGTGGCTTTGTGGTGATAAGTGCAGGGTATAAGTGCATGTAAATGTGAACAATGTCTTATAATTTGTGTTTGGGATGTGGTAAGATTTGAAATGAGTAAGTATAATTATGAGGATCTGAACTGTTCTTGATTAGTAAGTAATGTTCTTGATTGATAAGTATGTGGTATGATGTTCATTGTTTACGTATAGACTTATAATGTTCATTGTTTACATATAGACTTACTCCCTTCTCTTTTCCCTTATTTTATAGTGCTGAAGAGCCAACTCGGGATACGGAGACCGTCAGAGGATAACCCACACTATCCACACATTTTGGTATAGTTAGATTTAGCATTTGAGTATGGCATGTATAGGGACCTAGTCTTTGATTAAATGTCATATTGTTTTGGCCAAGTGTGTTGGCTTATTTGAAGATGAATTCTTTTGTATAAGGCCATAGTTGACGGCTCTTTCTTATTAATCTACGAAATGATGGAGTTATTCATGAATGTGCAAGTTGCATGGTTCAGTAATGGGTATATTTATGCATGAATGAGTTGGTTCCTAGATGTGGGTTATATTGGTGCAAGAGTGACAGAAAGGGGTTTGGTAAATAACCTTGTCCTCGTCCACATGGGTAGACACACAGGCGTGTGTTTAGGCTGTGTGTGACACATGGTCTGCCCTATGGGCTTGTGGTTTGGTCGCGTGTCCCCCTGCATCTTAAGTTAACAAAAAAAACCCCAGTAGTAACCACACGGGCTGAGACACGGCCGTGTGTCTCAATCGTGTGAGAGACACGGCCTTAAGACATTGGCATGTGCCTAGGCCATGTGAAGTCTGCACCTGAATTTAGGAATTTAATTAGCCACACGGCTTAAGGACACGGGCGTGTGCCCTGGCCGTGTGACCTTAGTGGGATGATGACATCAGAAATAGAATGTCAAGGTTTTTGCACATGGGATAAGACACGGGCGTGTCATGGTCGTGTGAGAGACACGGGCCATGGACACGGGCATGTGTCCGGCTATGTGAAAACCCCTGTAGGTTCGAATTGAGAAATAAATCTACACGGGTGTGGAACCATGCGATATGCCACAGAGGCGTGTCCCTTCTTCCACACGGGCGTGTGGACTGTTTTTAGAAAATCTTCTAAGTTTTTCTAGAGGTCTTCTAAAAAGTTTGGTTTGATCCCAAACCATTCCTGAAGTGTGTTTTGGGCCTCGTAGGCTTGTAAAATGGGCGATATGAAAAGTTTTACATTTGAGTGGAAAGTCATGTCACAATTTTGTATGATTGCTTGCGTATAAGTCTAGTAACGCCTCGTGCCTTGTTCCGACGTTGAATACAGGTAAGGGGTGTTACACATATGGCCGTGTAACCTAACCATGTGTCACACACGACTGAGACACACACCCGTGTCTTTGCCTATGTGGACAAAAATAGGCTATTTACCAAGCCATCTTGCCACCCAAATTTGCATATACCTACACCGAATCAAATGGCACATAACAAGGCATAAATATGCATTCAACCAACCTTAATCAATCATAATTCATGCTATTTCCATACTAAGAAACATATAATTCAATACATCATATTTTATCAACTCAAAACATACCAAATCCAAAATCTCAAATCATCAATATAATCACCTTCAAACATGCATCATTTTGCCTAGTTTCATAAGCATACCAATAATCAAATCTCAACCATTTGGTATCCATAATGACTATTCATAACAAGCATTTCCTATCAATAATCAATCACACATTTAAAGGCCAATTGCACATATTTATACATGAGCAAAATATGCCAAATATAAGCCAAATCATATGCCAAAATGCATAACACATCATTCTTCATATACAAGCCAACTTAAATGGCTAAATCCACTACCAAAATATACCAAAATGACCATAACTCCTATACATGCCATATAACCAAAACACAAGATCAAAAGTACCAAAATAGAAGCTTGATAGTGTGATGAGGTCTCCGATGATTCCCAAATCTGAGCTAGCTTCAAGAACACTATAAAACATGAAAAATAAACAAAGTAAGCTATAAAGCTTAGTAAGCTCGTATGCTAAATAAGTAAAACTTACCAACCAATAATTCAATAACATAAACATCATATAATGCATTTCAAATTTGAAGCATAACATAACATATGTATTCAATCTAAGATTAAGCACAATTTCCATCAAATTCTTCGATTCAATGATCGTATAGTTCACATAAATACATGTACAAGCTCATATTGTTCTCATACTCATCCATATCTTTGATATACCCGTTGAATCATTCGAAATACTATCAGATATCTGGGAATCTCGCACACTAAGTGCCACATATATAGCCGAAGCTATCCCAATCTCATATTACATATTACGCTCACTCTCGAGTTATCAACGGGTCTGCTCACACAAGCTGACAGTCATGATGAACCTACACAGTGCTACTTACACAAGCTGATGAGAATCCGTAACACATGCCGGATAACTCCGCCACCAGTAGAATGTACGAACCAACACCCAATCACATAACCCCTAATGACATGTCATTTGTATCCTAATCTATTCCTAAGGTTCAACCGGGATTTCACACTTGCTGAATCATCGTCAAATATATCCGCAAGGTAGTATTCACAATTTATACAATAATACAACATTTAAAACATAATTATAATAATGCTTATTACGTACGAACTTACCTCGAATGCAAAAACGGCGAAATAAGTCGATTAACCCAATACTTTGTTTTTCCCCCGATCTAAATCCAAAGTTTGCTTTTCTTGATTTATATGTAATTAAAATTAACTTATTTAATCATCACTCTAGTCAATTTAGTCTAAAATACACATTAAGGTAACTTTATAATTTTGCCCCTAATATTCCATCATTTTTACAATTTAGTCCTTATCTCATAAAAATTCAATTTCATGGAATTCAACCTATACCCATGCTAGCCGAATTTCAATTATGTCCCTAGCAGCCCAAAATTTTTGTTTATTTCACAATTTAACCATGAATTTTACACATTTCACAATTTAATCCCTATGTGGACATTTTACTAAAAATCACTTAACAAATGTTGTTTATCTAACAACAACCATACATTTTCTATCATTAAACATCAAAATGCACATATATTCATCAATGGAAAGACCCTAAACCTTTAACAGTTTTGCAAAATATTCCCTGGGCTAGCTAGATTAAGATGTAGCGATCTCAAAAACATAGAAATCAATAAAAACGGGACAAAATACATACCGATTAGACAAGGATGAGCTTTCTGAAAGCTTGAGCATCAAAAATGGCTTCCTACGCCCTAATTTTTGGTTACAAAAGATGAAATAAAGAACATAGTTTGTTTTATTATAATTATCATTAATTAACAATTTACTAAATTAACCTTAAAAATTAATCAAAATTTCAATAATTCCTGGGGTATTTATCACATAAGGGGCTTTACTTTAAGGTTCTATTGCTATTAGACACCTTTAGCTAATAGAACTCAAGTTTTACACGATTTAGTCCTTTTTATCAAATTGAGCATTCAAACGATAAAATTTCTTAACGAAATTTTCACACAATCATAATATCATGTTGTAGAAATTAAAATTAATAAAATAATTATTTTGACTTCGAATTTGTGGTCTCAAAACCATTGTTCCGATTTGACTAAAAATGGGCTGTTACAACTCTCCACTATTAGGGATTTTCGTCCCTAAAAATCTTACCAGAAAAGAGGTTAAGGTACTATTTTCTCATAGCTTCCTCGATTTCCCACATAGCCTCTTCAACATCGTGCCGTTGCCACAAAAACTTTACCAAAGCTATGTGTTTATTTCTCAACTCTTTAACCTCTCAAGCTGAAATTCTGATCGGTTCTTCGTTATATGTCATATCAGGCTGAATTTCAATCTCTGTCAGAGAAATGATATGCGATGGATCTGATCGATACCATCGTAACATCGACACATGAAATACATTGTGGATCTTTTTTAATTCTAACGGCAAAGCTAGCCTATATGCTACCGACCTTATTCTTTCAATAATCTCATACGGCTCAATAAATCGCGGACTCAATTTGCCTTCGCGACCAAAACGAAGGATTTTTTTCCACGGAGATACTTTTAGAAATACTCTATCGCGGATCTAAAATTCAATGTCTTTATGTTTCCAATCCGCATACGATTTCTGTCGATCTGAAGCTGCTTTCAAACTATCGTGAATTATGTAACACCCCTAACCCGTAACCATCAACGGTTTAGGGTTAAGAGGCACTACCGGACAAATCAAAACTTTTACGAACATTTCACATCACAAGATATATCATTATCATATCAAAGTAAATCATATACATAGAGTCCCTTGAATAGGCCTACAAGACCTAAATCGAGCATGGAAAAGGGGTCGGGACTAAACTGGGTTCATACAAAATTTTTCCAGAAACTTAACATTTTTAAAAGTTACAGAGGTCACACGCCCGTGTGGGTAGGCCTTGTGCCTCACACGGCTTCAGAGGCGCCTGTTTGTCCAAGCCATGGTCGACACTGACTTACCTCACACGGCCTATCACATGCCCGTGTGTTTAGCCTGTGGTCGAAACTGACTTGCATCACACGGCCAGTCACACGCCCATGTGTCCAACCCGTGTACGAGCCTGATTTGAATCAAATTACAAATTTCAAGGACACATTCGAGCCACACGCCCGTGTGCTCAACCGTGTAGGAAAATATAGGCCATTTGCAAGGCCAATTTACCACCCATTTTGGGTCAATCCTACAAGCACAAACAAACACATTTCATACCTTCAAAATGCAACCAAATCATACCAATAATATCCATCCTTTCTAACCATTCAAATGCATATCAAACATACCAACTTTGCATCATAAAATATAGACTAAAATTTACCATATTCACATGCCATTTACAAGCCATATCACATAGCTTATAAATACAACTCATAACATCATCTAATTCAACTAGACTATACATGCCATACTTAAATATGTTCACTTTCAAAAGGTACCAAAATAGAGTTTGATAGTGTGGTGATGATCCTCGATGATCCCCGAGCCTTTCGTAGCTTTAACGATCTATAAAACAATGCAAACATACAGAAAGTAGACTTTCAAAAGCTTAGTAAGCCATATACAAATAAACTTATCATATACAACATTTATAACCATTTCATTTACAAGAACTTTAACGTATCTCAATAGCATATTCGTATTTCTTCTTTAGCTCAAATGTATCTAACCATTTGCTTGACAACAAATCACGTCTCCATGTATCTTATTAGATCATAAAACCTTCATACATATATCACATTTTGTCTTATCAAATCTATGCACATATCTCATTTTTGTAAATTCACATATACTTACCTTTCATACTCAAACATAGTATACATTTTCGAACGTACCTAAATCGGTTATACATTTCACATAATCTTTCACTTCTTTGAATTGTCTGTTGAACCATTCAGAATAAAATAGGATACTCAGATAACACAAAATAATTGTACAATGCCAACGTCCTAGACATGGTCATACATGTAATCAAATATCGATGCCACTGTCCTAGACAGGGTCTTACACGAAATCATATACGATGCCAATGTCCCAGACATGGTCTTACACGTAATTATCAAATCGACGCCAACGTCCCAGACGTGGTCTTACACGATATCACATATCTGAACCCTATGTCATAACATACGTATCCTAACTATTCCTAAGGTTCATACGCGACTTTTTAGACATTGACACATTATCAATACTTCCTCAGATTTCACATGTATGTATCTTTCGTAGTCATTCATCACAATTCAATTTTATATGAACATAAATAAATCAATTCAAATACATTTATTTGTATATAGACTTACCTCGTGTTCGGAAGAAACGAACTGAATTTACTAATCAACTACTTTCGACTTTCCCCGATCTAAATCTGTTTTCTTTGGTTCTTGATCTATACACATACAAATTTAACCCATTTATTCACCAAATCATTCAATTCAATCCAAAAACACATATTTAGGGCATTTTACAAATTAGCCCTCACATTTTCACATTTTGACATTTTAGTCCTTATTTCACAAAATCACAAAATACACATAATTTCTTTGTTCCTATGCTTAGCCGAATGTTCACATGCTTCATATAAATCCACACATATCATTTATTTCACATTTTAGTCCCTTAAAATATTATTTTCACAATTTATTCCAAATTACTCAAATTCATCAAAAATCTAAAGACAAAACATGTCAATCTAACACATATTTCATATTTCATCAACTAACATCACAAAGCTTACAAAATCATCAATGGCACATCTCAAAATCATAATCAAATTCTAAAATCAAGGCATCGGCTTGATAGTACTCGAAGCAACAATCACAAAAACATAGAAATTATCAAAAACCGAAACCAAAACATACCTTAATCAAGTTTAAACAAAGGACAAATGTTCAAAGCTTAAAACCCCTGTTTCTTTTTTTATTTTCGGTGGATGAACACAAAATGGTCACTATTTTATCATTTTTTTTATTATATTAACATTATTAATAAATTTACAAATTTAACCTTTTTAATTAACATTAAAATCTCACTAACATATGTCCATCTTTGTCATTTAAGACATTCAATAGTTAAATAACCACATAAGGACCTCATCTTTATAAAGACACATCAATTCGGCACTTTATCAAATAGAAAGCTACTTTAACAATTTCTACGATTTATTCCTTTTCTCAAATTAAGCACATAAACAATAAAATTTATTCACAAACTTTCACACATGCTTAATCACACACTGCAAGCATAGAAAATAATATTAAAATATTTTTCTAACTCAGATTTGTGGTCCCGAAACCACTATTCTGACTAGGGTCTAAACTGGATTGTTACAAATTACTTTTACTTTCTCTTTTATCTCTAACCAAATCAACCCTGTGAATATTTTTCTCACTAAGCTCAGTCCAGTGCAAAGGAGTTCGGCATTTGCGACCATACAATGCTTCATACGGTGCCATCTTTTTACTCGATTGAAAGCTATTATTATATGTGAATTCAACCAACGATAAATATTTCTCCCAGTTGCCTTCAAACTCTAAAACACAGCAACGAAGCATATCTTCGAAAATATGAATTACTCTCTCAAATTGACCGTCGATTTGCAGATGAAAAGCGGTACTAAAATGTAATCACGTACCTAAAGCTTCTTGCGATTTCTTCCAAAATTGCGACGTAAACCTCAAATCTCTATTCAAAATTATAAAAATTGGCACCCCATGCAATCTAACATCTTAGAGATGTACAATTCAGCCAATCTATCAAATGAATAATTCGTACATACTAGAATGAAATGTGTCGATTTCATCAGTCGATCAACAACAACCCAAATAGCATCTTTCTTTTTCGGAGATAAGGGTAATCCTGATATGAAATCCATCGTAACTCTATCTCATTTCCACTCTGGTATCATCACAGGCTGTAGTAATCCTAAAGGCACTTGATGTTCGGCTTTAACTTGTTGACAAATTAAGCATCTTGACACAAACTCTGAAATGTCTCGTTTCATGCCCGACCAACAGTACAACTGTTTCAAATCATTGTACATTTTAGTACTCCCCGGATGAATGGATAAACAACTATTGTGTGCTTTGTGTAGAATTTTCTGAATAAGCTTAGAATTCTTTGGTACACAAATTCTACCTCGGAACATTAGAAAATCATCAGAAACAATCTGATATTCTAAATTAATAGTCGACTCACATTGCACTCTTTTTGCTTGCAATTCATTATCATACTTTTGAGCTTCACAAATTTGCTGCAGAAATAATGGTTTAGCTTTTAACTCTGCTAAAATCGAACCATCATTAGAAAAAGTTAATTGTGTAATCATCGCTTGTAAAGCAAATACAAATTTTCTACTTAGAGCTTCCACGACTACATTAGCTTTCCCCGGATGATAATCAATCACTAATTCATACTCTTTCAACAGCTCGAGCCATCTTTTTTAACACAAATTCAAATATTTTTGAGTCATTATATACTTCAAGCTCTTGTGATTGGTAAAGATATGACACTTTTCACCGTATAAATGATGTCGCCAAATTTTCAATGCAAAAACTATAGCGGCCAACTCTAAATCATGCGTCAGATAATTCTTTTCATGTGGTTTCAACTGTTTGGAAGCATAAGCTATCACCTTTCCCTCTTGCATCAAAACACAACCCAAATCGTTCAATGACACGTCCCTGAAAATCACAAATTTTTACTCGACTCAGGTTGAACTAAAACTGGTGCTTCAGTTAACAATGCTTTTAACTGTTCAAAACTCTGTTGGCACTTCTGGGACCAATCAAACTTTATATCTTTCTGTAACAAATGTGTCATCAGTGTAGCAATCATCGAGAATCATTTTACAAAATGTCGATAGTAGCCAGCTAATATGTAACAGCCCGATTTTGGGGCTAGTCGAAACAGTGGTTTCAAGACCGCTAATTCAAGATTTAAGAAAATTATTTTGATGTTATTTTATGTGTTATAGCATTATTATATGGCTATGTGGAAATTTTGGTGCTTTAATTTTAGCAATTGTATGTGTAATTGTGAAAAGGACTAAATCGCATAAAATGCGAAAGTTCTATTTTTCAAGGTAAGGGTGTCAAATAGCCATAGATTATTAAATTGGGGGTCTTTAAAGTGTAATTTGGCCAATTTGATATGTGCCAGCCATAGAGGATAGGGGACAAAGGCATTAAATTTTTGGTGAAAGTTGGTGACTAAGTGAATAAAATATGATAAAATAAAGTAAGGCTATCATCTTTTTCTCTTCTCTTCTTCATCCACCAATTTTTACATTGAAGGAAGGGTTTTGAAATTTTAGCAACTTGTCCTCACCCAAGTAAGTGATTTTTGGTGGTGTTAATTGATAGTTTTTGTATTTTTGGAGTCCCCAAAACTTAAGCTAACTAATGAGGGGACCAATTTGCAATATGGTTGAAAGTCTAAGGACTTTCCATAAGAGTAGTTATGTTGTTTGCTGAATTTTTATGGAAGAAAATGAATGTTAACAACTTTTGTGAAAGGTGTTTACATGAAAACACCTAAGTAGGACTTAAATGCAAAGATTGAGATTGTGTCATAAATACATGAAATAGTTGGAATTGTAAGTAGTTGTAAGAGAAATAAATGTTCAGCTAGGCTTGCTTAATGAAAAAAAAATGTGTTGAAAAATGATTTACGAGCCTAGGGGCAAAACCGTAATTTTACCATAGTACAAGGGCAAAATGGTCATTTTTGCCTAAGTGTAGATTTTGATTCATTATGATCATAGAATGATCTAAATGAATGAATTTTATTGTTATAGATCAAGAAGAGCGCAGAATTAACCTTGACCGAGGAAAAGGCAAGGTTACGGATTAAACCGTTAATTGACGCCTTTTGCACCGAGGTAAGTTTATGTGTAAATGATGTATTTTATATATACATTGTTGTTGCTAATTAGTGCATGGCACAATTGAGAACATGTATGATTCAGGTGGATAGAATGTGGTAGTTATTGAATAACTCTAGTATGGATGATGGGATGGATATGTAAGTGTGTGTTATATCAATACTTGACGGTGGGCTAAGTGCGATACCACCTTGATACTTAATTACGATGGCCTAAGCACGATACCATCGTCTATTTATCATTTGGTGGGCTATGTGCGATACCACTGTAACTAACCTTTTTGGTGGGCTATGTGCGATACCACCCTAATAAAGACTGATGGTGGGCTAAGTGTGGAACCACCGAGTAATTTGATTATGAGTAGTTGATTAAGAGATTGTGATGTGTTGTATTATGTGACATTGTGGTGCTAAGTGCAGGGAGGCATGCTAATGAATGTATACATTAAGCTTGTGATATGGTTGGAATGTGGAAATGGAAGAAATGAGTAAGCATGATTATGAATGTGGGTTGTTTCTTATTTAGTATGTAATGTTATATAATTGTTTAGCACATACTATAATGTTATATTGTTTACATGTAAACTTACTAAGCTTAAAGCTTACTCCCCCTTTCTTTTCCCTTGTTTTACAGAGCCAAAGAGTCGGGTCGAGATACGCAGATAATTTGGAAGATCACCCACACTATCAGCTCACTCGGTATACTTAGACTTAGTAGATTTTGAGTATGGCATGTATAGGGGCTAGACTGGGTTTATTATTTTGTTATTTTGGCCAAGGGTGTGTTGACCCCCCTTTAATGAGAAAATCTTGTGTATATTGCCAAGTTCGTCGGGTCTCTCTCTTATATATGAAAAGATGTAGTTATTCATGGAAGTTTATATTGTAAAATATGAGTTGTTTGATGATATGTTGAATGGAATCCATGTTGTGTGAGTTAGAGGGGTGAAAAGAGCTTGGCAAATAGCCTTGTTCTTGTCCACACGGGTAGGCATACGGGCGTGTGTCTAGGCCGTGTGTGACACACGGTCAGCCCCATGGGCATGTGACTTGGCCATGTGACCCCTGCATGTTAGTGTAGTAAGTCAATGTCAACCACAAGCTAGCCATACGGGCGTGTGCCTAGGCCGTGTGACCCTTATAAGGTTGCTGACGTCACAAATAGAATACCCAAGATTTTACACACGGGCAAGGACACGGGCGTGTCTAGGCCGTGTGGAGCACACGGGCTAAGCACACGGGCGTGTGTCTGGCCGTGTGAAAACCCCTGTAGGTTTGAAATTAAAATAAATCCAACATGGGGTAGGGACATAGGCGTGTGTGACCACACGGCCTGCCCACACGGGCGTGTGGCCCCTGTTTAGGTGAAAATTTTTAAGACCGCAAAAGTTTTTGGTTGGGTTCCGAAACCCCTTGTATGTACGTTTGAGGCCTTGTAGGTCCTCAATGAGGTTGTTGTGATGGCCATAGAGATATGTCTAGTTGGATTTGAAAGTTATTGATCAAAGTCGTGTGGTTAAGTGGATTAAGTCTGGTAATGCCTTGTGCCCGGTTCTGGCTTAGAATATGGGTAAGGGGTGTTACATAATCCCAGAAAGCTTCTGACTTCATATACATTTCTTGGTGGTTTCCAATCAACAACTGCTGAAATTTTACTCAAATAAACTTGGATGCCTTTCACTGAAACAATATGCCCCAAAAATCCAACCTCTTAGAGCCAAAACTCACATTTACTAAATTTAGCGAACAGTTGTTGAATTCAGATTCATCTCGGGAATAAATTAGAATGTCGTTGATAAACCGTAAATTACACATATTTTAACCTCATGCTTGGCCTAATTTTGGATGATTTTCTGTTTGATTTGATGAATTCGATGCTCCTAATCCCTTAATTTCATGTTTTAAACTCAAGAGAGCTTAGGGAGTCGAAAAGATAAAGAAACAGGCCATAAAGGGATAAAATGGGCCTACATGGCCTGGACTACTGCACACGGGCGGACCACACGGCCGTGTGTGACAAACAGGATTGAACACGGCCTGGATTATCGACCACGGGTGTGTCCTTGTCAGACCCGAGTTTAATTATATTCGGAAAAGGTTACTTGTGGGCCAAGAAAGGCATTCCAAAAGCCTATATAAACACCCTAGGGGGCAACCTAAAGGAGAGGGGGGAGTAGACGCTGAGTAGAAGGCGGAAAATACTCGAAGACAGCCATCGAGAGCATCTTAGGAGAAAGATCCCCATTAAGATTGAAGATCTCCTATTAATTTCTCTTGATGTTTTTGGGTTTTCTTATGTTTTGTTGTTTTCTTTATTCTAAGATATTTTCCTCTATCAGTATGAACTAAATCCCTTAAATACCTAAGGGGATGAAACCTAAGACGAATCTTATTATTATTTGATTTATAAGATAAATATTTATTCTTATTCTTAATTGTGAATTCTTATTCTTGTTTTGATAATTCAGGTTATTGATTCAAGTCGAATGTGTTTATTTAGTGGAGCAAAAGTCCCTGTTTAAGAGTAGATCAACACAATTAAGCGGAGTTGATTGCAACCCTAGAAATAGGGTGGCGAAAATCTATCGGATTAGAGTCAAATCTAATAAGGGGATCCATAGATCAAGTTAATGCGACAATAGGGTTTTAATTAGAAAGATATTTCAATTAATCAACCTAGAGTCAGTTGTTTTTAGTCTTGAAAGAGATATTAACATAAATCAGGGATTTCTACGGATTAAGTCAAGTGAATAAATCATATGAATCAAAAGTAATAAGTGAAGTCTAGGTGGATTCTTCCTTAGGTATTGCTTATCTCATAAAATTGTCTAAAAAGTATTTTCCAAATTCACTCTCTATCACGTTCATAATTATTTAGTTAGTTAAATTTAGATTAAAAATAAATCACCCTTAATTATTAGGCTAGATAATAAAAAGATAGTTATTACTAGTAATTTTAGTCCATGAGGATACGATATTCCGGACTCACCACAACTATACTATTGTTCGATAGGTGTGCTTACCTTTGTCAAAATATTAGTTAATTTCGAGCCCATCAAGTTTGTGGCGTCGTTGTCGGGGACTAAGATATTAGGAAAACTAATTTTTATTACTTTAGCCATTTTATTTATTTGCAATTTATATTTATTTTATTTTTTTAACTTTGCTAATTTTTCTTTTATTTGCTTCTGGCAGGTGATTTTAGTTTATGACTAGAAAGAACTCGTCAGGACCATTACTTTTTGACAGTGATATAGAACGTACCGTTCACAGAAATTGTAGGGAAATAAGGTGAAGCCTACAATACATAGAAGAAGAGCAAGAAGACGAAATCAATACTACCGATGAGATGGCCGACAATAATCCGCTACCTCCTATGGTTGCTGCAAACCCGGTGAATCAAAATCCTACTTCTCGTACTATGTATGATTATGCTAAACCTAATATAACAGGAACAGAGTCAAGTATTGTTAGACCTGCTATTGCTGCAAATAATTTTGAACTGAAACCTAACACTATTCAGATGATTGAACAATTTGTCCAGTTTGATGGTTTGTAGGATGAGGATCCAAACAATCACTTAGCAAATTTTCTAGAATTATGCGATACTTTCAAAATCAATGGCGTTTCCGATGATGCCATTCGCCTTCGGTTGTTTCCCTTCTCGTTGAGAAACAAAGCTAAACAATGGTTGAACTCGTTACCACGATGATCAATCACTACATGAGACCAAATGACCAAAAAATTTTTGTTAAAATATTTTTCGCCGGTTAAAACGACTAAGTTGAGGAATGATATTTCTTCTTTTGTGCTGATGGATCTAGAAACACTCTACGATGCATGGGAGAGATAGAATGATCTAGTAAGGAGATGCCCTCACGATGGCTTACCTTTGTGGCTACAGGTTCAAACCTTTTATAATGGTGTGAACCCCTCAACTAGGCAGTTGATTGATTCAGCCGCTGGTGGAATCCTAAATAACAAGACCCATGAAGTGGCTTATGAATTTATAGAAGAGATGGCATTGAATAACTATCAGTGCAAGTTATGAGGACAAAGCCAACAAAAGCCGCCAGTGTTTTCAACCTCGACGCAGTAACCATGCTATCAAATCAGGTAGAACTTTTAAGTAAGAAAATTAATGGTTTGTGTGGTTCTTCACAGGTACATCCAGTGATGCAGTGTGATACGAATGGAGGAGGGATGAGTAATACAGAATATCCATCCTACAATCCTGGCATAGAAAGTGAAAAGATGAACTATATGGGTAATAATTCTAGACCTTAAAATAACCCTTATAGTAACACTTACAATCCAGGTTGGAGGAACCATCCCAACTTCTCATAGGGTGGCTAAGGAAATTAGAGACAACAACCCCCAGGCTTTCAACAGCAACCCTACCCACAAGAGAAGAAGCCGAACCTTGAGGAGATGCTAACAAAATTCATCGCGATGTCAGAAACTCGTTTCCAAAACATCGAAACAGCACTCAAAAATCAGCAAGCATTGATTCAAGGGCTCGAGAACCAATTAGGACAACTTGCTAAGCTGATCTCTGAACGACCACAAGGAAGCTTGCCAAGCAACACTGAAACTAACCCAAAGGAGCAACTTCATGCCATAACTACTCACAAAAGTGAAGAGTTAGACGAACCGAATCCACGGTAAGAAAATGTGGTAGAGGAAGGTAAGGTTGAGGTAAGCCATGATAAACCAAAACCGGTAATTACAGAGTACCAACCTCGTGTGCCATACCCCAATGCAATGAAGAAAGACCGTATAGATGAACGATTCGGTAAATTTCTTAAACTTATAAAGAAATTACATATTAACTTATCATTTCTTGAAGCTCTTTCGCAGATGCCCAATTAAAGGAAATTTTTAAAAGAGCTTTTGACAAACAAACGGAAGTTAGATGATACGTCGCATGTGGAGCTAAATGTAGTGTGCTCTGCAATTTTACAAAATAAACTACCACGAAAGTTAAAAGATCCAGGGTGTTTTACAATTCCGTGCTTAATTGTTAGTTTATCTATTAATAATGCTTTAGCTGATTTAGGGGCAAGCATTAATGTTATGCCTTAAAAAATGTTTAAACAGCTAGGTCTAGGAAAACCCAAACAAACTAGGATGAGCATTCAATTGCCTGATAAAACTATTAGAGTTCCTACGGGTATAATCGAGGATGTACTAGTGAAAATTGACAAATTCATATTCCCAGTAGACTTTCTTGTTTTAGATATGAATGGGGATAATGATGTTCCTTTAATATTAGGACGACCCTTTTTAGCAACTGCTAGGACCATTATCAATGTTGATACAGAGGAAGTA
This sequence comes from Gossypium australe, assembly GCA_005393395.2. Taxonomy (NCBI): domain Eukaryota; kingdom Viridiplantae; phylum Streptophyta; class Magnoliopsida; order Malvales; family Malvaceae; genus Gossypium; species Gossypium australe. Next base: position 77,060,584 of record CM016615.1, read on the forward strand.
ACACTTCGTGTAGGTGATGACATGATTAAACTCAAAGCACGTGATTCTGACAGAATATCTAATGATCAAGAGAATACAAGTCTTGTTAATATAAATGAACTTAACGTTCAAACTTCTTTACAGGAAATCTCTCAAGAAAAGATAACAGAGCCATGGTCTAGCGCTCATATTGAGAATAAAACTGTTCATGAGGAACGAAGATTACAAATTGATGAACTAGATGAATGGCGGGCACACATCAAGGAAAAATCGAAAAAGCACGATAAACCAAAGCAAATTCATGTCAAACTTAATAATGGGACAACCCAATTTAAGATTGAGGATCAGGTATTGTTGGATAAAACAGACCCTCGAATCGCCACATCAGACCTTAATACAAACAAAGAGATCCCTTTCACGGTACTAAATGTCTTCCCATATGGAACAGTTGAGGTAACTAATCCTAGGTTCGGCACTTTTAAGGTAAACACCACTCGACTCAAACTATATACTGATAATCGAATTGATAGCGAGAATGAGGAGTTCAACTCTTCAAACCACCATGATTATGCGAATGAAAGGTAAGTCTAGCTTAAGACTTTAAACGAGCGCTTCTCGGGAGGCAACCCGAGCACTTACCCCACTAACATCCATATTTTTTATTTTTAGCACCTAACTAACAACTAACCAATTTAATAAAGCACAAGTTTCCCTACCACACGGCCTTGCACAAGAGTGTGGCCGTGGCTGTGTGGACACCACGAATAGCACATCAGTGTAGCAGAGATCGTGCGGACCAAGGATGAAAATTCCCCAAACCACGGGCAGCGATAAAATGCCACAGCCATGCGATACGGCCGTGGTCGGCAGTGATGGGCATGTAACACGCCCGTGCTTTTAGGCCGTGGCCGACACTGATTAAGCAACATGGGCATGGAAACCTCTACACAAGCGTGGGAGAAACGAATGAAGCAGCACACGGCCGTACGACTCGCCCGTGTGACCGAACACGCCCAGGGCACACGGGCGTGGGCAGCTACCAGATGACACGATTACTATTTAAACCCCCTTCTTCTATTCATTTTCTTCCCCAATTTTTCTTCTTCCCAACCCTAGCCACCACACCCCTTTCTTTTCCTATTATCTTCTCCCTTCAATTTCCTTTCCCCCTTTCCCTTATTCCTTCTTTACACCACCACCACACCATTCACAATCCTTGCCACCATGACTAATATTGGCGATGAGACCAAAGCTACCATCTCCGTGTCGAAAAAGCGAAAGGATCCTAGCACGGTCTCCCCGTGCGCGGCAACTCTACATAAGTTCATGTCGGCCGCTTCATTTACTCGACAAGACAAGGACCTTTGAGTCCATTTATTTTTTCTTTTTCTTTTATTTTCATTTTTTCTTTATCTTTCTTGTCTTTAATTTCTATTAGTATATTTTGATTTCTTTTTATCTCTGGCTGTTTATTATCGAGTACCCATAACAAAGTCAATTACTGATGACTCCGCAGTTTCAAAAGGTTCAGGCTGCCATAAAGGAACAACTTCACCACCGGAGTATCCTTCCACCGTTCACCTCTGCCTAGTCCATCGTGCTCATCATTAAGGAGTTCATCCAAAAATCAAGAAGTCTCACCTCTCTCCCCATCTTATGATTTTCTATATTGTCGATATCTATCTTTGTACATTGAGGACAATCTACATCTTAAGTGTGGGGAGGTGTCAACAATACTGAATTATGCCTTGTTCTTAAGTAATTTTCCCATATTACTATTAGAATGAAACTTCTATTGATTTATGATTTTTATTGATATGTCTTGGATTAAGTCATAGATAATTGTGCATTGATGGTTTAAACTTTAAGACAATTGAGAATTAAGCATGATAAGTCTATTTTCAAAATTAAAAATTTATTAGGTTGTTTCCCTAATCTTAAATATTACATTGAAGTTTGAAATTTGCAAGGTTGACATCAAAAACCATAATTTTTGTGAGACTTTAAGCCTTTTAAAGCATATATTTTTCTTGCTCACTTTATTAATTATGAGTGTGTCAACATTGATTTGTTATTCTAGAACTTGCTTCGATCATGCATGACGAGACTACACTTTTGATTTGATATACAGAGATGATAAATGCACCTACAATTTAACCCACTTACTCCCCAGAAAGCCTACCTTCATAATTAACCCGTAGTAAACCCTTTTGAATCCTAATAAACCATTTTTTTATCTACCCTTAATATTAACCTAAAACTCACTCTTTTTTATTTATCAAGAATTTTCCTTATTGAATTAACCTTTTTTGTCGAGAATTGATTTGATCAGTTGCCTAACTATGATTTTTATTTCAGTTGTTAAGTTTTTTCTATTGTCTATTCTTATTCTTAAAAAAAAAAAAAATTGGAAATTTATTCGTTATTAGTTTTAAGCTTGAACGATTAATGTCACATCTTTAGAAGAAGCTCATGTTATTAGTGATAAGTTTTCAATCAATGTAATTATTCAGTATTAGTTCAATTTTTCTAGTTAGGTAAATTATCAATTCGATCTCGATTCTAACCCTCTAATTCAGCCTTTATCCACACCTTTAAACCAAGCCCCATTACAACCCTTTGAAGACCTTTTGATTTGTGTATCATCTCATTCTATAGTGGTGGAGATTTGATTTTCATGCAAGCTTATGGGATTAACTTTTCAAGTTTGACTTTTGAGTGCTTAATTCGAACCTTAAACACCTTGAGTGATTTGAGTGAATCTTTAGTGAGGATGTCAAATCTTGTCGGTTTAGGTAAGGGGAAACACCTATGTTTTCGTACAATAAAAATTTATGACTTAGATTGTTTGAATCTTTACAACTCTTTTAGTTAAATTATCAATGTATAAATTATCTATGAATTATGATGAAACATTATTGATGAGGATTATGAATTAAGGAAGTTAATTTTAATTGTGAGTTGAGGATTTTGCTTGAGGACAAGGAAAGGCTTAAGTGTAGGGATATTTTGTAACATCCTGAATAATTGGGTTTGTGCATTTTATGCGTTTGAATGCTTAAAACTTTAATTTGAGAATTTGAGGTACAAATAGGGCTCAAATTGGGCTGAGGCCTTGTTTTAAATATTTTGTTCAGACACTCTAGGGGTTTAAATTGAAGTTTTAATAGTTTAATGGGCATATTGGGCTTGTGGCCCAAAGGAAATGGTGCCACTAGGAGGAAGAGGAGTTGGCGTCACTTGTGCATGAGGAAGGCCCAAATTTTGGCAACTTAAAGCCCAAGTTTTAGGGCAAAATTTTGGCACTTAAGGGGAGCAATAGGGGGGACGGCACAAGGCTATTGTTTTGGGGATTCTTAATGTTTAATTATGAGGATAATAAGCAGATAATGAAGAGAGGAATTAGGGCTATTTTTGAGGAGATAACAGATTAAGATAAGGGAAAAAGGGATAGGAGCTATCATGAGTGGCAGTGTTGGCCGAAAATCAACCTCTGCAAAGGGGAGGAATTGGTTTCTATATATAAAGAGGGTGAGCCGAAATTTTGAAGCCTCTCTTTTATTTTCTTTTCTCATCTTCTTCCTCTCAAAAGCCGAAAACCATCATCTTCTTCACCCTTTCTTCCCCTCTGAAATTTCCCGATTGGTCGAATCTTTTAACCTCTATTGTTATTCTTCTTCTAATCTCTAAAAGCCGAAACTACATCTATTATTCTCCTTAATGTTCATTGGCCAAATCTCTCTTAGCCATCTCTTCAATTCTTAAATCTTCTAAAAGCCGAAATTCTTGGATCTCACCTCTTGGAGTTGCCGAATTATCTTCAGTGGAGTCTGCTTGTGACGAATTTTAAAGGAAACAATAGGTAAGTCTCGATTTCGGGATTTCAATGTTTTTCGGGTTTTCAAAGTCCCTAGCCGAATGGCTACTTAGAAACTAATCTCTTATTTCTCTCTTATTTTCGGCATTCTGGGATCTGAAGAGGAGTCAATCGCGTAGATCTCTAAGTCATAAGTTCAGTAATACTCGAATCGTGGTACTTTCGGGATTTCAAGGTAAGGAAATCTATTGTTTTTTATGTGTAAAATCGGGTAGAACACTAACCATGGCCGATTATAGGAGAGGCCCTATTTCCATATCTTTTCGGCTTTTCGAGCAACGTTGTAGATCGGTTTAGCAAGGGTATCAACTTTAATCAGGTGTGTAACCTTCCACACTATTAGTTTGGTTGCTAATACATGTATGTATAAATATGCTATACTCTGTTAAATGCCGAAATCCCGGCATAACGTTTGAAAACCCGAGAAGGGTGAAGGCTAAATATCAGGTTAGTATTTTCTGCCATTCCTCAGTGAATGTTTCTGTTAAAAACGATAAGTTTCATGTGTCAATTTCTATGTATGCTTGGGGTTGGGTGATTGATGTAAGGGGAAGTGATCTGTTCTGGTGGCTTTTGCCATTTCCGCCTGGTGACTCCGTCACATACTCTGTTTCTGGTGGCTTTTGCCATTTCAGCCTGGTGACTCTGTCACAACTTTAACGATGAGCAGCTAACTGCAGCATGACTGCCATCGATGGTGTGTAGCGGTGTGAGTTGATTGTAGAAATCCCCAATCGTGTGACCGGCAGGTAAGGGTGGTGTGTAGCGGATGGAAACCTAGGTTTGGGTTGGGTTTGATGTATGTTATCTTCTATATTATGTTTTATATCCTTATCTGTGGGCTAAGGCCCAATCAGATGGTGCACGAGGGTTGCACACTGAGTCTCGCGACACACCATATTATTTTAACCATTTCAGGTGACACTTTGATACGAGCACGCCCGGGAAACCAACGATTTTTAAATTTGTGGAGCTCGTTATCAGCTCACCTTTAGCGCATTTTAAATATTTAATTGCGGGAATAAAATTAGTTAACTTAGTTTAAGTTAATTAAATTGCTGAAATGAAATTTAATTAATTTAATTTAAGTTAATTAAATAATTTGCTTTAATATGCCCTAGATATTGCGTGTTTTAATGTGTTTGTGTTAGCCATAGCCAAATTTAATATGCCTTGTTCAAGACTTTATTAAATTTGTTTAGCTTAGTTTATGTGTTAATTAGGGTGTCTAGGTTTTATTTGTTTCGGCTGAACATACACTTGAAATAAATTGGTTCTCATATTTTTTTCTTTGTAGGTACATTGACCGTGGGAACACTTAAGGGAATATGGGTGGAAAATTAAATAATCCATGATGGGCAAGTGCATTTTGGCAGCAAGAGAATGCAAATGGAAGGCACCACGTGAATTAAATAATTGAAGGGCTCTTCATGGCTTTGATGAAGCATTGGACTGCAAAATGGGAAGCATGAAGTAGAAGCTTGGCCGAATTTTAAGAGGAATGTTTTGGAAGCATGGGATAAAATAATTTTTATAGATATATGAGGCATGCGTGGAGACAGCACTATGTTGGATCATTGTTTTTTCAACATGGTTTAAATTGAAGCAATTTGAAGATAGCCATGAACGGCATTAGGAGTATGGGGAGCCTTGAAATTAAAACAACAAATGGGATAATAAGACAAATCTTGTCTTCTTGTGAACATGGTGGACGACACACACACAAAGGAAAGCTTAAGCATGGACGACACTATGGGAATTATGGTAGGATTTTGAGATATTAAAATATGGAAGCCTACTTGGTTGGATACAATAAAATATTAAGCTATGGGAGAGGACGAATGGAACAGCCACATGAGTTAAATAACAGCCAAATTTCAAAGCTTAAATGAAGACACATGTTGGGCTGATTTTTAAATCATTTAGCAAATGATAGTGGAAAGTCATGGAGAAGGAATATGGGAATAAAATAAAAACATTTGGATGCATGTGCAAATGGGTTGGTTGATGGACGGCTATAGTGGAGAATAAAATCAAGCATTTGGTGTATGGTGCATAAATGGCACAAGCATTTGATTAATCAACATGATGATCCTAGTGGAGCAAAACGGCACAACAACCTGAAGGAATAATGTGAAATAATGTGATTTGATTTCTTGGTTGGCACCTAGCATGGGACGGCCACAATTTGAATGAGTTTTAATTTTTTTAAATTTGTTTGAAACATTTGGCTACCTAGCTTGAGCCTATAAATATTTGCTATTCTATTTGTAAAAAAATAGACAGAATTTTTTATGAATGAAATTTTATGAACCTTTGTTCATTTGAGTGAGTTTATCTCCTCTTCGTTTTCGTACAAGTTTCGTTAGACTTATCAAGCTTTGCTTGTGGCGTCTTCGGCTTGTTTGAACTTATCACCAAATTTCGTTTGGTGTGGCGTTCATCAACCTATCTTCACCTATCCACCTTAACGATATAAGAAACGGGGTGACACTGTTATATAGTGTTGAATCTTTCTTAAGTTAAGTTCGTATTTCCATTTCCATCTTCGAATCCATTTATCCACCTTAAACATTATAGAACCCGGGGTGACACTCTTTAGTGTTGAATCGCTTCTCGTTTAAGTTCTTTATCCATCTCCATTAAATTATCCTTTATCTATTTTTATTTTTCTTTTGTTCCACCAAACCAAGCCAACTCCTATTTAATCACTTAAAGCTTCCGCAAACTCTTTCATAATTTCCGATAATTTTTCGAAAGGCTTGATTCCTCCTCGTAGACGATTGGGCAACCCGTATACGTTTCGACTCATCCCGAGCCGGCCCGTATCACACTTAGTGCATCGGACCGAGCTGGAGAAGAGAGCAAGGTGGCCATGCAACAGAGCATTGAGGATTCAGCAAAAAGACTTCACTTTATTTATTTATTTTTAAGAAATTTTATCTTAAGTGGGTGTTAAGTTTTGTTGTAATAAGGCCATGGGCCACTAGATTATTACACTTTGTTTTGGGTTTTATTTTGGGCTTTTATTATTGACACTTAAACTTTATTTAAACTAAGGCATGTATTAAGATTTTGGTTTTTATTAATAAATCAACAAATTAAATTTATATCTTATTTAAACTCATCAAGTTATTAAGTTTTCCTGAATAAAAGATTAAATACTTTATTTTGAAAAATATTTCCCGAAATTGCGACATCTTTCACGAAACTTCCTTAGTGACATACCAGATCCGGTTGTAGTGTTTGGGCCGGGTTTGGGGTGTTACAAATTGGTATCAGAGCCTGGTTCAAAACTCGGCTCTGGGGGTTTTTGGGCTCAAAATGTTTTCTAAAAATGGGCTTTTGAAACATGCATATTTTTAAATGATAACAGGTTTGTTAGCTCGGCATGGCACCTGAGTCTCCGGCCCAAGTCCGCCAGGTAAGTATTCTGAACTCCCTGTGTGTTATATATGTATGTGGGCTTGATGGGTTTTGTGGGACGTAGATTAGTTAGATTAGAATCTGATGGACTCTAGGCCTAGCTGAACAACTTTTTAAAAGCTCATAAGACTTAATTTCACCAAATAAACCCGTAAATGAGTCGCAAGGCTTGGGTGTGGCAACAGACATACGCATGTCTAGGATTGGATCCGGAAGAGCCTGGTATTTAAGCAGTCCTAGTGACTCACCTCCTCTTCGCTGGAATCTTACCTGGTGCGTAGTGACTGTTCACCTTAGCCGAGTTAGGGTGTGGCAACGGGCATACGCATGTCTAGGAGTGGATTCAGGGAGAGCTTGGTATTTAAGCAGTCCTAGCGACTCACCTCCTCTTCGCTGGAATCTTACCTGGTGCGTAGTGATCGTTCACCCTGATCACGAGGACTTGTTGACAGGCTAAACCTTATAGTTAAAACCCGAAAGGGGCCAGCCACCCTATTTGAAAAAAAAAATCCCCAGGTTTTGTAAAATTTTCAAAATACATTTGATTTGTGAAAATTCCAATCAACCATGAATTTATAAAATACATCTGTCTCGAAAATTTACTTGAAAATCTCATGTTTGCAAGAGTAACCCGGACTATGAAACTAGATTTACCAAAAGTACCCCTGTTTAAAAAAAACAACAACAACAACAGAATAACCTGATTTGTAAAATTACCAAATTACCCTTGTTTTGCAAAATGACCAAAATGACCCTAAATTGTAAAATTACCGAAATACCCCCAGACTTCAAAATACCGAAATACCCCCGGACTTCAAAATTACCGAAATACCCTCGGACTGCAAAATTACCAAAATACCCTTATTTCACAAAATCACCAAGGAACTCTATTTTGAAAATTACGAAAATACCCCTGTAGGATAGAATTACGAAAATACCCTATGGGTAGTGAAGCAACGAAAACACCCTAACTTGATGAATGCAAGTGCTTGGATGCTATTTGTATGTTGATGATTGAATGTATGTGTTTCCTAGAATTAGAGGATATGGACTTGAAACTGTATTGTGAATATGAATTCGAAAGAACTACTCTTAAAACTATTATTCATAAAATTATTCGTGGTTAATTAGTGGAAGAAAATTAATGATTCATAAAATTCTTAATCAGATAAACTTCGATCGGAAGAATGAGTACAAGGGGTAGAGGACGTCTGCCGCGTGGACGCAGTAGGGGTAGGATGGCTTTGTTTGAGCCAGCAAGGTCTGGCCACGGGTCAGGAAACGAAATGCCAGATCCTCCAGCTGTGAAGGGAGAGTTACGGGATCAGGCGACCGGAGATGATGCGGTATCTCAGGCAATGCTGCGGGTTCTCGAAAGAGTTGCTGGAGTAGGCATAGGCACAGGAGCCCGAAAATCTGTGCCGGAGCGGCTTAGGGCCAATAGGGTAGAAGTGTTTAGGGGAGTTTCTGGCGTAGCCCCTAACACAGCTGAGTAGTGGATGGAAGCAACTGAGCGCATAATGGATGACTTAGATTTCACGGTGGAGGAGAAGTTGAAAGGGGTCATGTCTCTTCTTCGAGATGAGGCCTATTAGTGGTGGCTCACGGTGAAGGAGGGTACTGTCGCAGATCGGATTGACTGGGACTTCTTTAAGGAGTCGTTTCAGGGAAAATATGTTGGGGCCAGCTATGTGGATGCACAGAGGAAGGTATTCTTGAATTTGGTGCAGAGAAGTAAATTTGTGGCTGAATATGAGGCGGAGTTTCTGCGCTTGAGCCGCTATGCTCGAGGAATGGTAGCAACTGAATATGAACGTTGTGTTCGGTTCGAGGATGGATTGCAGAATGAGTTAAGGGTTTTGATAGCACCGCAGAGAGAAAGAGATTTTGCTGTTCTGGTGGAGAAGGTTAAGATAGCTGTGGAGGTAAAACGGACTGAAAGACAGGAAAAAGATAAGGAGCGGGGAAGGAATAAGAGAAATTTTGGGCCGGCATGAGCATCTGGGAATTCGCAGAAAAGGCTTAGGTCTGATGGGCCAGCTCGTGCTTCGACACCTGCTGCGGAGAATCAGAATCGATTATGTAATTGGTGCGGGAAAGCATATTCTGGGGAGTGTAGAAGAAGAACGGATGGATGTTTTAGGTGTGGATCCACGGAGCATCTGATTAAGGACTGTCTACAAGTGGATCAGGTACAACCAACGGGCCGAGGTTCTGACCAGACTAGGAGAGGTGACCAGCCTCGACCAAGGGGTCGTAGTTCAGGTAGAGGTGGTTAGTCCCCTAGGACAATCTAGGGTAGTGGACAAGCTATTTAAGGATGTACCGTTAGATACTCAAGGGGTAGTGTTTCTGGCAGACTTAATGGAATTGCCATTCAGAGAGTTTGATCTTATCCTAGGAATGGATTGGTTGACTAAGCATCGTGCTAAGTTGGATTGTGAGACCAAGCGTGTGGTGTTGAGTACCCCGGAAGGCGGGGAGGTGGTTGTGTTAGGGGAAAGAAGGAACTATTTGTCCAATGTAGTATCGGCATTGAAGGCTGTTAAGATGATTCAGAAAAGATGCAACGCATTCCTAGCTTTTATTAGTGCTTTGGATGCTAAGGAGATGACTGTCGATGGGGTTCGAACAGTCAAGGTTTTCGCAGATGTCTTTCCGGAGGAGTTACCAGGATTACCCCCGGATCGCGAGGTGGAGTTTGGAATAGAGTTACTTCCGGGCACGGCTCCGGTATCCGTTGCTTCTTATCGAATGGCACCGAAGGAGTTGGTGGAACTCAAAGCTAAGATCCAGGAACTTTTGGATCGAGGATTTATCCGACCGAGTGTGTCTCCATGGGGAGTGCCAGTCCTATTCGTGAAAAAGAAGGACGGATCCATGCGTATGTGCATGGACTATCGTCAATTGAATAAGTTGACGATTAAGAACAAGTACCCATTGCCAAGAATCGACGACCTGTTCGATCAGCTTAAAGGAGCTTCGGTCTTTTTGAAGATTGATCTAAGGTCGGGTTATCATCAGTTAAAGGTGAAGGAAGGGGACATTCATAAGACGGTGTTTCGAACACGCTACGGTCATTATGAGTTTTGGTAATGCCGTTCGGCTTGACGAACGCACCAGCAGCATTTATGGATATGATGAACCGGGTGTTTCAACCATACCTTGATCGATTCGTGGTAGTGTTTATCGATGATATTTTGGTTTACTCCAAGTCTGAGGAGGAGCATATGCACATCTTCTGGTGGTGTTGCAAATTTTGAGGGAGAAGCAGTTGTACACAAAGTTCAGTAAGTGTGAGTTCTGGCCGAAGGAAGTGACCTTCTTAGGGCATGTAGTCTCCGCAGAGGGAATTAGGGTAGACTCTCGGAAGATAGAAGCTGTATTAGGTTGGAAGCCGCCGAAATTTGTGGTAGAAATCCGAAGTTTCTTGGGATTGGCAGGGTATTACAGGAGATTTGTTGAGGGGTTCTGTTCAATAGCGGCACCTTTAACTAAGTTGTTATGGAAGGGAGTATTGTTTGTATGGACTGACAAACAGCAGGAGAGCTTTGAGAAGCTGAAGAGAATCTTGACGGAAGCGCCAGTGTTAATTCAGCCAGAGGCGGAAAAAGAATTTACCGTCTACTGTGATGCGTCACACATAGGTTTAGGGGGTGTGTTAATGCAAGATGGAAAAGTTGTTGCATATGCGTCTCAGCAGTTGCGACCGCATGAATTGAACTACCCTACGCACAATTTAGAATTGGCGGCGGTAGTGTTTGCTCTGAAGATTTGGAGGCATTACCTGTGTGGAGAGAAGTCGGTTATTTACACGGACCATAAGAGTTTGAAGTATATCCTTACTCAAAAGGAGTTGAATCTGAGACAGAGAAGGTGGATCGAGCTGTTAAAGGACTATGACTGCTCGATCGAATATCACCCGGGTAAGGCTAACGTGGTGGCAGATGCGCTGAGTAGGAAGGCGATAGTGGATTTGAGGGCGATGTTCGCTCATCTCAATCTGTATGAGGATGGCAGTTTGGTGGCTGAACTCCAAGTAAGACCATTGTGGACAAGTTAGATCAAAGAGAAGCAACTCCTGGATGATGATCTGAGTACTCGAATCCGATAAGTGCAGAATGGTGAAGGAGAGGACTACAGTTTAAATGATAATGGAATTCTGTGTTTTCGTAAAAAGGTTTGTATGCTAAAGGATATGGAGTTAAGGCAGATGATACTTCAGGAGTTGCATAGTAGCCCTTACGCTATGCACCCTGGAGGGGTTAAGATGTATCGAGACTTGCGAGAGCAATTCTGGTGGCCAGGTCTGAAGCGGGAAGTGACGGAGTTCGTGGGAAAGTGCTTAACGTGTCAGCAGGTGAAAGCGGAACACCAGTTGCCTTCGGGGTTGTTGCAACCGGTAAAGATTTCGCAGTGGAAATGGGAGAGAATCACAATGGACTTTGTTAGTGGGTTACCCCTTACGTCCACTAAGAAGGATTCAATTTGGGTAATAGTGGATCGGCTGATGAAGTCTGCTCACTTTATACCGATTCGGGTCGACTATCCTCTACAGAAGTTGGCTAAGTTGTACGTGGCTGAGGTTGTGAGATTACATGGTGTACCGGTGTCGATTATATCAGATAGGGACCCTAAGTTCACGTCACGATTTTGGAAGGCTCTTCATTGAGCAATGGGAACAAGGTTAGACTTTAGTACCGCTTTTCACCCACAGACTGATGGTCAGTCTGAGAGGGTAATTCAGATCTTGAAGGATATGCTAAGGGGTTGCATCATCGATTTTAGGGGTAGTTGGGAGGAGTATTTACCTTTGGCAGAATTCACATACAATAATAGTTATCAAGCTAGTTTTCAGATGGCGCCCTACGAAGCGCTATATGGAAGGAGATGTCGTACCCCTACTTGTTGGACGGAGTTGGGTGAACATCAGGTGTTGGGTCCTGAGCTAGTTTCGAAAACGGAGGAGAAAGTTAAGTTAATACGGGCTCGATTGAAGGAAGCGTCTGATCGGCAGAAGTCTTATGCGGACCTAAAGTGAAAGGAGGTGGAATTTGCAGTAGGAGACCAAGTCTTTTTGAATGTTTCTCCATGGAAAAAGGTAATGAGGTTTGGACGGAAGGGTAAGCTAAGTCCTCGGTTTATTGGGCCTTATCAGGTGCTAGAACGTGTGGGCCCAGTGGCTTATCATTTGAAGTTGCCTTGAGAGTTGGAGCAGATACATGACGTGTTTCATGTCTCGATGCTGAGACGTTATCGTTCTGATCCATCGCATGTGGTGCCGGTGGAAGAGATTGAAGTAAGGCCAGATTTATCTTTTGAGGAAGAACCAGTGCAAATCTTGGATCGAGACGTAAAAGTATTGAGAAGGAAGTCCGTCCCTTTGGTCAAAGTTTTGTGGCAAAATCATGGCACAAAAGAGGCGACGTGGGAGCCAGAGGATGTTATGCGACAGCAGTATCCCCACCTCTTTTGATTAGGTAAATTTCGAGGTCGAAATTTATTTTAAGGAGGGTAGAAATGTAACATCCTGAATAATTGGGTTTGTGCATTTGATGCGTTTGAATGCTTAAAACTTTAATTTGAGAATTTGAGGTACAAATGGGGCTCAAATTGGGTTGAGGCCTTGTTTTAAATATTTTGTTCAGACACTCTAGGGGTTTAAATTGAAGTTTTAATAGTTTAATGGGCATATTGGGCTTGTGGCCCAAAGGAAATGGTGCCAGCAGGAGGAAGAGGAGTTGGCGTCACTTGTGCATGAGAAAGGCCCAAATTTTGGCAGCTTCAAGCCCAATAAATTTCAGCACTTAAAGGGAGCAATAGGGGGGATGGCACAAGGCTATGTTTTTTGGGATATTTAATGTTTAATTATGAGGATAATAAGCAGATAATGAAGAGAGGAATTAGGGCTATTTTTGAAGAGATAACAGATTAAGATAAGGGAAAAAGGGATAGGAGCTATCATGAGTGGCAGTCTTGGCCGAAAATCAACCTCTGCTAAGGGGAGGAATCGATTTCTATATATAAAGAGGGTGAGCCAAAATTTTGAAGCCTCTCTTTTATTTTCTTTTCTCATCTTCTTCCTCTCAAAAGCCGAAAACCATCATCTTCTTCACCCTTTCTTCCCCTCTGAAATTTCCTGGTTGGCCGAATCTTTTAACCTCTATTGTTATTCTTCTTCTAATCTCTAAAAGCCGAAACTACATCTATTCTTCTACTTAATATTCATTGGCCGAATCTCTCTTAGCCATCTCTTCAATTCTTAAATCTTCTAAAAGCTGAAATTCTTGGATCTCACCTCCTGAAGTTGCCGAATTATCTTCAGTAGAGTCTGCTTGTGCCGAATTTTGAAGGAAACAATAGGTAAGTGTCGATTTCGGGATTTCAATATTTTTCAAATTCACTCTCTATCACGTTCATAATTATTTAGTTAGTTAAAATTATATTAAAAATAAATCACCCTTAATTATTAGGCTAGATAATAAAAAGATAGTTATTACTAGTAATTTTAGTACTTGAGGATACGATATTCCGGACTCACCACAACTATACTACTGTTCGATAGGTGCGCTTGCCTTTGTCGAAATATTAGTTAGTTTCGAGCCCATCAGTCGTCAATAAATACAACAACAGATCTGCCTAAATACAGTCTAAAGATTCGATTCATCAAATCCATAAAAACTGTAGGAGTGTTAGTTAATCTGGAAGGCATAAGAAGAAATTCATAATACCCGTACCTTGTTCTGAACGCAGTTTTCGGCAAATCTGAATCTTTTACTCTCAACTGATAATAACCAAACCGTAGATCAATCTTCGAAAATACTATTGCTCCTTTCAACTGATCAAATAAATAATCAATTCTCAACAAAGGATACTTATTCTTAATCGTAACCTTTTTGAGATGATGATAATCAATACACATTCTCATCGATCCGTCTTTCTTCTTTACGAGCAGAACTGGTGCACCCCAAGGCGAAAAACTAGGTTGTGCAAAACCTCTATCTGTTAACTATTACAACTGAGGTTTCAATTCTTTCAATTCTATCAGAGCCATTCTGTACAGAGCTATCAATATCAGTGATGTTCCCGGTATTAAGTCAATAGCAAACTCGACTTCTCTGATCGGTGGAAACCCAAACAGCTCTTCTGGAAACACATCCGGATATTCACATACCACTAGTACTGATTCAATCTTCAATTCTAATACTTTTGTATCCAGTACATATGCAAGATAAGCTTCACAATCGTTTCTCACATATCCCTAAGCTAACATCGACGATATCACAACATGCAATCCACTCGACCCATCTGATTCAATTCAAAGGATTTCACTATTCTGACATTTCAATTCAATAGTCTTTCGTCTACAATTCACAACAGCATCATGTAGCGTCAACCAATCTATACCCAGAATTACATCGAATTCATCAAACAATAATAGCATCAAATTTTCCAGAAAATAGTAACCCCGAGTCATCAAAGGACAATTCTTCCAAACCTTATCAACTAGGATATACTTGCCTAAGGGGTTCGATACTTTAATCACAAAATCAGTAGACTCAACAGGCAAACTCTTACTAGACACTAAATTCATACAGATATATGAATGAGTCGATCCATGATCTACCAAAGCAATCACATTAGTGTCATAGAGAGAAAATGTACAGTTAAAAAAAAGGTGACGAACCATCTTCGCGGGTGCGAATAGCATAAGCTATAGCTGGTGCTTTGGCCTCAGATCTCACATTAGAGTCCTTTTTTGTTCCTTTGCTACTGGACACATTTCCTGCATTTCTAGGTGGTCTTCCTCTAGCAGCTGTATTACTCGATCTTGCATTCTGATATCTATCTTTCTCGGGTAACTCAGGACAATCTCGAATGAAATGATCTTGTGAGCCACATTTAAAACAGCATTTATTATTCATCTCGCAATCTCTAAAATGTTGCCTTCCACATTGTTGAAACTCGAGTTTATTGTTTCTCACACTACCCACACTCGACACTGAAGTAGCCTGAGCTTTGGGACTCGTGTATTGCTTTCGACGATCTCTATTAGAATACCCCACTGAAGTTGTTGAACGATTATATGAATCTCGTGATTTCTTTGAAGAGAATTGATAGGTTTTATTCATCGGTCTCTTCCTCGAATCTCTAGCTTCGAAATCAACTTTTCTCTTTTCTTTGCCAAGTTCTTCAGCTTTGCAAACCCTATCAACTAACGCAACAAATTTCTTCAACTCCAGAATCCTGACTAGCAGTCTGATGTCTTCATTCAACCCGTCTTCGAATCATTTACACATAATCGCCTCAATGGAAACACATTCTTGAGCATATTTACTAAGTCTCACAAACTCTCTTTCGTACTCAGTTATGGACATTCGGCCCTGTTTCAACTCCAGAAACTCTTTTCGTTTTGATCGATAAACCTCTGGCTAATGTATTTCTTTCTTAACTCAGCTTGAAAGAATTCCCATGTGACCCATTCTCTCGACACTACCGATATCAAAGTATTCCACCACTGATATGCAGTGTCTCTCAGAAGTGATATTGTGCATTTTACACATTCAGCTGGCATGCACGATAATTCATCAAATACTCTGATCGTATTCTCAAGCCAAAACTCAGCTCTCTCAAGGTCGTCATCAACAGTAGCTCTGAATTCTTCAGCTCCATATTTTCGAATTTTATCAACAGGCGGCTTATTTAATCGTAAAATTTCTATACCTTAAGGAGCTACGGGAACCGGTTGAGGATTATGTGGGGGTGAAGGTTGCTGAGCAGCCAAATTTGTTCGAACAAACTCCGTAAATCACTCGTTCATCATTTGGAAGAAGGCTTCCTTAGCCTCTCCTCCCTGACTACCCGATACGGGTTTCAACTCAAATTGCGCTACTCCGTGAACGGAGGCTGGCATATTACATTCAACATCATCAACTACAGCTCAATTAGGATCCATTTACTATACGAAACACGATTTAAAACTGTCAGGAGATATCACACAATTACAGGTTTATATGGCATGTATAGCTAGACTCTCACATACTATACGTTAATCCTAGAATTGATTAAACCGTAGCTCTGGTCTAATAAATGTAACACCACTCACCCGTATTCAATGTCGGAATGGGGTTACGGAGCATTACCGATCTTATTATACAATTAAACATACATTTCACATACATTTTCAAATCTCATGTAATCATCATTCAACATCATTCACAACGTCCCTAATACGAGGCTACGAGGCCCAAAACATGCATTCAGAGTGGTTCGAGATTAAACCAATAACTAAGAAAATTTTTGGAACAATTATAAAATTTTACAAAATATAGGGGACACACAGCCGTGTGGACATTCAAAATGGGATCAGATGGCCGAGACCCAGCCAATGTCTGACCCCATGTAACTCTCTGACTAAGGTCACACGGACAATCACACGCCCGTGTGACCAGCCCATATGCCCTTCGAAATGGCCTCACACGCTCGTATGCCAGGCCGTGTGTTAGGCCGTGTGGAGCATACTAACTTGATTTTAAATCACACACCAGGGACACACGGCCGTGTAACCTAACCGTGTGTTACACACAGCTGAGACACACTCCCGTGTCTGTAACAACCCATTTTTTAGTGAAATCGGAACAATGGTTTCGGGACCACTGATTGACCCAAAAGATAACTTATTTTTATTTTATTATATGGTCCATAATATGATAGACGTGACATGTGAAAATTTATACATGAAAATTTTATCGATTTAGTGCCTAATTACGAGAAGAACTAAATCACATAAAATGTGAAAGTTGAATTCTAGTAGCTATAAGGATTAAATAGCCATGGAATTCAAAATTAGAGGTCCATATATGGTAATTAGACCATTAAGAAAAGTATGTAGATTTTTCATGGTGACTCATCCATGGAATTACAGAAAAAGGTCAAGGACTAAATTGGAAATAGCAAAAACTTAATTAATTAAAAGATGATAAAAGAAAATATCATCATATTATTTTCATCTTCAACCTAAAATTTTATGGAAACCCTAGGAGAGAGAGGGGAAACTTTCAAGGCTTAATTAGGTAAGTTATCTTGTCCCGTTTTTAATAATTTTAGTATTTTTGAAATCGAGATAGCTTAATCTCTCTATTTGAGGGATTAATTTGAAAATTTATCAAAGTATGAAAATGGTTCATGGATTTATTATCCTGGAAATTAGAAATTTATGGTAGAAAATGAAAGACTATTGAAAGATAAACAACTTTTAAAAAGTGATTTTTGATGAAAACTTAAGTTAGGGACTTAAATGTAATTGTGAAATTGAAAAGAAAAATTCTGAAATTTTGTGTATACATGTGTTGTAAATTTTGTAATAGGGCTTTGGTTAGGCTTGGAATAGGGAGTAATTTGCACAAATTTCATTTTCTGGGCCTAGGGACAAAATTAGAATTTATAGAAAAGTTAGGGCCAAAATGGTAATTTTGCCCAGGTGATGGAGCTCAAAACTAACTATTATTTCGACAAAGGCAAGCGCACTTATCGAACAGTAGTATAGCTGTGGTGAGTCCGAAATATTGTATCCTCAAGGACCAAGAGTACTAGTATTAACTATCTTTTTATTATCTAGCCTAATAATTAAGGGAATTTGTTTCTAATCTAAAATTAATGAACTAATTTAATTAAATATGAAAGCGACGGAGAGCGAATTTGGGAAAATACTTTTGGACAACTTATATGAGATAGGCAATACCTAAGGAAGAATCCACTTAGATTTCACTTATTACTTTTGATTCATGCAATTTATTCACTTGGCTTAATCCGTAGAAATCCCTGAATTATATTAATACCTCTTTCGAGGCTACTAACAACTGACTCTAGGTTGATTAATTGAAATCTCTTTCTAATTAAAACCCCTATTGTCACATTAACTCGATCTATGGATTCCCTTATTAGGTTTGACCCTAATCCGGTAGATTTTCATCGCCCTATTTCTAGGGTTGCAATCAAATCCGCTTAATTGTGTTGATCTACTCTTAAACAGGGACTTTTGCTCCACTGAATAAGCACATTTGACTTGAATCAATAACCTGAATTATCAAAACAAGAATAAGAACTGACAATTAAGAATAAGCACAAGTATTTATCTCATAAATCAAATAATAATAAGATCTATCTTAGGTTTCATCCCCTCAGGTATTTGAGGGATTTAGTTCATACTAAAAGAGAAAAACATCATAAAAGAGGAAAAACAACAAAACATAAGAAAATCCAAAAACTTCTAAAGAACTTGATGGGAGATCCTCAGTATTGATGGAGATCCTTCTCCTAAGTTGTTCCCAACGACTGTCTTGGAGTATTTTTCTCCTTCTGCTCGGCATCTATTCGACGTCCTGTCGAACTCCCTTTTAGGTTGCCTCCTAGGGTGTTTATATAGGCCTCAAGATGCCTTTCTTCGCCCACAAGTATCCTATTTCGAATAGAATTTATCCTTATTTCGGCAGGGGCACACCCGTGTGACACGCCTGTGGTCGATAGTCCAGGCTGTTTTCGATCCGGCTTGCCACACACGGCCGTGCAGTCCGCCCGTGTGCAGTGGTCCAGGCCGTGTAGGCCATTTTGTCCCTTTTTGGCTCGGTTCTCGTTCTTTTCGACTCCCTAAGCTCTTCTGAGTATAAAACATGAAATTAAGAGATTAGGAGTATCGAATTCATCAAATCCAATGGAAAATCATCCAAAATATAAGCCAAGCATGGGGTTAAAATATGTGTAAATTATGGTTTATCAAATATCCCCACACTTAAGCCTTTGCTTGTCCTCAAGCAAAATTCTCAACTTACAATTAAAATTAACTTCCTTAATTCATAATTCTTATCAATAATGTTTCATCATAATTCATACATTGATAATTTAACAAAAAGAGTCCTAAAGATTTAAACAATCTACGTCATAAATTTTTATAGTACGAAAATATAGGTGTCTCCCCTTACCTAAATAATTACCTCTGATTCAAAACCGACAAGGATTGACATCCTCACTAAGGATTCACTCAAATCACTAAAAAGTGTTTAAGGTTCAAATTAAGCACTCAAAAGTCAAACATGAAAAGTTAATCCCATACGCTTGCATGAAAATCAAATCTCCACCACTAGAAAATGAGATGATACACAAATCAAAAGGTCTTTAAAGGGTTGTAATGGGGCTTGGGTTAAAGGTGTGGATATAGGCTGAATTAGAAGGTTAGAATCAAGATTGAATTGACAAATTACCTAACTAGAAACAATGAACTAATGATGAATAATTACATTAATAACAAGAGCTTCTTCTAAAGATATAAATTTAACTATTTACGCTCATAAAACATGGAACTAATAATGAATATACTTTCAACATTTTTTTTAAAGAATAAGCACAATTAACAAGAAAGAACTTAACAACGGAAATAAAGAATATAGTTAGGTAACTGCTCAAATCAAATATCGACAAAAGGGACGTTAAAAGATTAGGGGGAGTAAAAATTTGGTTTTGAGTTAATATTAATGGGCGAGTCAAGAAAAACTGTTTATTAGGATCAAAGGGGTTCACTAGGGGTTAATTATGGAGGTATGCTTTTTGGTGGATTAAGTGGGTTAAAACTTAGGTGCATTTATCATTTCAGTATATCAAATCAAAAAGTGTGGTCTCGACATGTATAATTGAAGCAAGTTCTAGAATAACAAATCAATATTGACACAGTCATAATCAATAAAGTGAGCAAGAAAAATATGTGCTCTAAAAGGCTCAAAATCTCATAAAAATTATGGTTTTTGATGTCAACATTGTGAATTCCAAACTTCAAAGTAATATTTAAGATTAGGCAAACAACCTAAAAAATTTTAATTCTGAAAATAGACTTATCATGGTTGATTTTCTAATATCTTAAAGTTTAAATTATCAATGCACAATTACCTATGACTTAATCCGAAACATATCAATGGAAATCATAAATCAATAGAAGTTTCATTCTAATAGTAATATGAGAAAATTACTTAGGATAAAGCATAATTCAGTATTGTTGACACCTCCCCACACTTAAGACGTACATTGTCCTCAATGTACAAAGATAGATATATACAATATAAACAATCATAAGATAGGGGGAGAAGTGAAACTTCCTGAATTTTCGATAAACTCAAGGAAAAGGAACGGTAAGTTGGGCGTAGATGAAGGTGGAGGTGGATACTGGGGTCGTGAGGTGGTGATTCCCTAACAGCCTTTTGAACCTAAATTAAAGAAATCAAAATATAATAATATAAATTAAGCACAAGAAAGATAAAGAGAGGAAAATAAAAGAGAAGAGAAAAGAAAAAGGAAAAATAATTGGACTCAAAGGTCCTTGTCCTGTCGAGTTAATGAAGCGGCCGACATGAACTTATGTAGATCGGTCTCGCACGGGGAGACTGTGCTAGGGTCCTTTCACTTCTTCGACATGAGGATGGTGGTGTAAAGAAAGAATAAGGGAAAGAGGGGAAAAGAAAAAGAAAGGAGAAAGATAATAGAAAAAGAAAGGGGTGTAGTGGTTAGGGTTTGGGAGAAGAAGAATTTGGGGAGAAAGTGAGAAGAAAGGGGGTTTTAAATAGAAATCAGTGGTCCACGCCCATGTGCCATGGGCGTGTTAGGTCACACGGCCGTATAGCATGGCTGTGTACTGCTTCTTTCATTTCTCCCACTCATGTGTAGAGGTTTTCACACCCGTGTTGGTTATTCAGTGTCGGTCACGGCCTAAGGACACGGGCGTGTCGCATACCCGTGTCACTTTCTCAGTGTAGATCACGGCCGAATCACACGACCGTGGCATTTTATCGCAGCTCGTGTTTTGGAAAAAATTCTTGTCCACGCCAATGTACTTACTTGTGGTATCCACACGGCCACGGCCATGCCCGTGTGCAAGGCCGTGTGGTAGGGAAATCTGCGTTTTATTAACGTGGTTAGTTTGTAGTTAGATGCTAAAAATTGAGAATATGGAAATCAATAGGGTTAGTACTCGGGTTGCCTCCCGAGAAGCGCTCGTTTAAAGTCTTAAGCTAGACTTACCTCTCATTCGCACATCTCATGGTGGTTTGAGGAGTTGAAACTCCTCACCCCTGCGATCAATTTTATGATCACTATATAGTTTGAGTCGAGTGGGGTTTACCTTAAAAGTGCCGAATATAGGATTACTTACCTCGACTGTTCTGTATGGGAAGATATTCAGTACCGTGAAAGGGATCTCTTCATTAGTATCAAGGTCTGAAATGGCGATTTGAGGGTCTGTCTTATCCAACAATACCTGGTTCCCAATCTGGAATTGGTTTGTCCCATCTTTAAGTTTGTCATGGAGTTGCCTCGGTTTTGCTTCATGTGTTCCTAGTTTCTTCTTGAAATGTGTCTTCCACTCGTCTAGTTCATCGATTTGAAGCCGTCGTTCATCATGAGTTATTTCTTTGTTGGCACGAGGTCTAGGATATGGCTCAATTGTGTAATTTTGTGGTGCTTCCTGAAAAGAATGTTGAACTGAATGGTCATTAATAGAATTTATGTTCTCACCTTTATTGCTCGATGTCCCAGCCGTGTCAAGAGCCTGAATAGTGATCGTTTCGTCACCTACACGAAATATGAGTTCAACTATACCAACATCAAATTTAGTTTTAGCAGTTGCTAAAAAGAGTCTTCTTAGAATTAAAGGAACATTATTGTCCTCATCCATGTCTAAAACAACAAAGTTTACTGGGAATATGAATTTATCAATTTTCACTAGTACATCTTCAATTATACCCCTAGGAATTCTAATAGTTTTATCAGCTAATTGAATGCTCATCCTAGTTTGTTTGGGTTTCCCTAGACCTAGTTGTTTAAATATTTTATAACGCATAACATTGATGCTTACCCCTAAATCAGCTAAAGCATTATTAATAGATAAACTACCAATTAAGCATGGAATTGTAGAACTCCCTGGATCTTTTAACTTTTGTGGTAGTTTATTTTGTAAAATTGCTGAGCACACTGCATTTAGCTCCACATGCGATGTATCGTCTAACCTCCGTTTGTTTGTCAAAAGCTCTTTAAAAAATTTCCTTGAATCTAGCATCAACGAAAGAGCTTCAAGAAACGGTAAGTTAATATGTAATTTCTTTAGAAGTTTAAGAAATTTACCGAATTGTTCATCTGTATGGTCTTTCTTCATCGCATTGGGGTATGGCCAACGAGGTTGGTACGCTATAATTGCCGGTTTTGGTTTATCATGGCTTACCTCAACCTTACCTTCCTCTACCACATTCTCTTGCCTCTCTTTTGGTTCATCTAACCCTTCCCTATAGTGAGCAGTTATGGCTTGAAGTTGCTCATTTGGGTTTGTTTCGGTGTTGCTTGGCAAGCTACCTTGTGGTCATTCAGAGATCATTTTAGCAAGTTGTCCTAATTGGTTCTCGATCCCTTGAATCGATGCTTGTTGATTTTTCAGTATTGTTTCAGTGTTTTGGAAATGAGTTTTTGATACCGCGATGAATTTTGTTAGCAACTCATCAAGGTTCAGCTTCTTCTCTTGTGGGTAGGGTTGTTGTTGAAAGCCTGGGAGGGGTTGTTGTCTCTAATTTCCTTGGCCGCCCCATGAGAAATTGGGGTGGTTTCTCCAACCTGGATTCTAAGTGTTACTATAAGGGTTATTTTGAGGTCTAGAATTATTACCCATATAGTTTATCTGTTCTCTTTCTATGTCAGCGTTGTAGGGTGGATATTCTGTATTGCTCATCCCTCCTCCATTTGTATCACACCGCATCACTGGATGTACCTGTGAAGAACCATACAAACCATCAATATTTTTATTTAACATCTCTACCTGATTTGATAGCATGGTTACTGTGTTGAGGTTGAAAACACTGGCGGCTTTTGTTGGCCTTGTCCTTGTAACTTGCCACTGATAGTTATTCAGTTGCATATCCTCTATAAACTCACAAGCCGCTTCAGGAGTCTTGTTATTCAGGGTTCCACCGGCGGCTGAATCAATCAACTGCCTAGTTAAGGGGTTCACGCCGTTTTAAAAGGTTTGAACCTATAGCCACAAGGATAACCCATGGTGAGGGCATCTTATTAGTAAATCCTTGTATCTCTCTCATGCATCGTAAAATGTCTCTATATCCATCTGCACAAAAGAAGAGATATCATTCCTCAACTGAACCGTTTTAGCTGGTAGAAAATATTTTAACAAAAATTTTTCGGTCATTTAATCCCATATAGTGATTGATCCTCGTGGTAATGAGTTCAACCACTGTTTAGCTTTGTTCCTCAATGAATAGAGAAACAACTGAAGTCGAATGGCATCATCAGAAATGCCATTGATTTTGAAGGTATCACATAGTTCTAGGAAATTTGCTAAGTGATTGTTTGGATCCTCATCCAACAAACCATCAAACTGAACAAATTGTTGAATCATCTGTATAGTATTAGGTTTTAGTTCAAAATTATTTGCGGCAATAGCAGGTCTAACAATACTTGACTCAGTTCCTGTAAAATTAGGTTTAGCATAATCATACATAGTACGAGGAGCATGATTTTGATTTACCGGATTTGCGGCAACCACAGGAGGTAGCAGATTATTATCAGCCATCTCTCCGGTAATATTGGTTTCGTCTTCTTGCTCTTCTTCTATGTATTGTAAGCTCCATCTTATTTCTCTGCGGTTTCTGCGAATGGTACCCTCTATATCACTTTCAAAAATCAAGGGCTCTAACGGGTTCTTTCTAGTCATAAACTAGAATTACTTGCCAGAAGTAAAGAAAAATTAGCAAAGTTAAATAACAAAATAAATTGCAAATAAAAATAAGAATGGATAAAGTAATAAAAATTTAGATTTCCTAATATCTTAGTCCCTGGCAATGGCGCCAAAAACTTGATGGAGCTCGAAACTAACTATTATTTCGACAAAGGCAAGCGCACCTATCGAACAGTAGTATAGTTGTGGTAAGTCCGGAATATCGTATCCTCAAGGACCAAGAGTACTAGTATTAACTATCTTTTTATTATCTAGCCTAATAATTAAGGGAATTTGGTTCTAATCTAAAATTAACGAACTAATTTAATTAACTATGAAAACGACAGAGAGAGAATTTGGGAAAATACTTTTGGACAACTTATATGAGGTAGGCAATACCTAAGTAAGAATCCACCTAGACTTCACTTATTACTTTTGATTCATGTGATTTATTCACTTGGCTTAATCCGTAGAAATTCCTGAATTATATTAATACCTCTTTCGAGGCTACTAACAATTGACTCTAGGTTGATTAATTGAAATCTCTTTCTAATTAAAACCCCTATTGTCGCATTAACTCAATTTATGGATTCCCTTATTAGGTTTGACCCTAATTCGACAGATTTTCGTTGCCCTATTTCTAGGGTTGCAATCAACTCCGCTTAATTGTGTTGATCTACTCTTAAACAGGGACTTTTGCTCCACTGAAGAAGCACATTCGACTTGAATCAATAACCTGAATTATCAAAACAAGAATAAGAGCTGACAATTAAGAATAAGCACAAGTATTTATCTCATAAATCAAATAATAATAAGATCTGTCTTAGGTTTCATCCTCTCAGGTATTTGAGGGATTTAGTTCATACTAAAAGAGGGAAACATCATAAAAGTGGAAAAACAAAAAAACATAAGAAAACCCAAAAACTTCTAAAGAACTTGATGAGAGATCCCCAGTCTTGATGGAGATCCTTCTCCTAAGTTGTTCCCCACGGCTGTCTTGGAGTATTTTCTCCTTCTACTTGGCGTCTATTCGACGTCCTGTCGAACTTCCTTTTAGGTTGCCTCCTAGGGTGTTTATATAGGCCTCGAGATGCCTTTCCTGGCCCACAAGTATCCTATTTCAAATAGAATTCATCCTTATTTTGGCAGGGACACGCACGTGTGACACGTCTGTGGTCGATAGCCCAGGCCGTGTTTGATCTGGCTTGCCACACACGACCGTGCGATCTGCCCATGTGCAGTGGTCCAGGCCATGTAGGCTCATTTTGTCCCTTTTTGGCCCGTTTCTCGTTCTTTTCGACTCCCTAAGCTCTCCTGAGTATAAAACATGAAATTAAGAGATTAGGAGTATCGAATTCATCAAATCCAATGGAAAGTCATCCAAAAATTAAGCCAAGCTTGGGTTTAAAATATGTGTAAATTATGGTTTATCACTAGGACGTAAATTGAGTCCATTTAAATATGAAATGTATGAAATTGATAGTTAAATTCATTTATATAGATCCAGAAAACACAAACTCGAGGCTATATCGAGGAAAAGAAAAGATTTCAGATTAGTAGATTATTACGCGAACAAGTGTCGAGGTAAGTTCGTTTAACTTAATTAGACAGGTAAATATGTTTTATTTGAATGTTATGTTGTATGGAATGTGAATTATATTGAGGTGCTTATGATGGAAATTTCGCTACATGCTTGAAATGGTGATAAAGGGTTAGTCCCGATTGAATGTTGTAATCCGATGATTATATGTGCTTTCCTAAAACTAATAAGGTCATGCATTTGTTGCAGACGGGATTTAGCTCAGACGAGTAATCCCATTGACCTTTTTATATAAAGGATTTAGCCCGAACGAGTAATCCTAATATCATACCTCTTGAGTGTGCATTAAGATTAGGGTTTAGCCTGGACTGGTAATCCTAATCAAGCTCCTCCGAGCTTACGTTATATAAAAGATTTAGCCTGGACTAGTAATCCTAATCGAACTCCCCCGAGCTTACGTTATATAAAAGATTTAGCCTGGATTGGTAATCCCGTTATACGATATGTGGCTCGAGAGTGTGTTCCCTGGTTAAGTGCCCTAAAGGGTACCCTTGAATAAGAAATTGACGGATTATGGAACCGTACACTTCGAGTGTACTACTTGAGCATCCATCGGAATTCAATGATTCAATGGGTGTTGGGCTCGAAACTAACTAATATTTTGACAAAGGCAAGCGCACCTATCAAACAGTAGTATAGCTTTGGTGAGTCCGGAATATCGTATCCTCAAGGACTAAAATTACTAGTAATAACTATCTTTTTATTATCTAGCCTAATAATTAAGGAGTTTTGTTTCAATCTAAAATTTAACTAACTAACTAATTAACGATGAACACGACAAAGAGTGAAGAAATAATCGAATAAACCAATGATAAGGACAATACCCAAGAAAGAATCCACCTAGACTCCACTTATTATTCTGACTCTGAATTAAATGATTTTTTCACTTGAATTGATCCTTAGAAATCCCTAAATTATGTTAATATCTCTTTCAAGACTAAAAACAACTGACTCTAGGTTGATTAATTGAAATCTCTTTCTAATTAAAACCCCTATCGCCGTATTAACTTGATCTATGGATTCCCTTATTAGATTTGACTCTAATTCGGCAGATTTATGTCACCCTATTTCTAGGGTTGCAATCAACTCTGCTTAATTATGATGGATCTACTCTTAAATAAGGACTTTTGCTCCACTGAATAAGCACATCAATCATGAATTAATATTCCTAAAAACATTAAAACAAGATTAAGAACACATAATTAAGAACAAGAACAATTATTTATCACGTAATTCAGATTTATTAAACAATAAGATTCATCTAGGTCTCATCCTCACTAGGTATTTAGGGAGTTTAGTTCATAACGTAAAAGGAAAACATCATAGAACTAAGAAAACAACAAGACATAAAGAACCCAAAAACATCTAAAGAACTTGATGGAGATCTTCAATCTTGGAGTGAATCCGCTTTTTAGATGATTCCGACAACTTCCTTCGAGTAATCACTGCAATCTACTCTCTGTCCTCGTTTATGTAACACCCCAAATCCGGACAAGACACCACGTCCGAATCTGGTATGTTACGAGGGAAAGTATTTTTGAAAAGTTAGATTTTCCGTTTAAAAGCTGAGTGAAAACATCGTGTGTTTGAAAACAAACTTGAGTAGTCTTGTTTGAAAACGGTTGATGTATCTGAAACCCGGAGATTTTGAATACTTAGCCAGAATGTATAGTTAAAACGAGTTTAAACCATTTAAAACCTCAGTAGTTTCTTAGTGATACATAAAACACTTTTAAACTTAGGTGAATTACAAGTTAGAATTGGAAACCAGTTGAATTTGTTTATCAAAAAGACTTAGTGTGATACCCGATGGTATAGTTTAAAAACACATTGCGTTATAGTTTGAAAACATTATCTTTCCAAATTTTAGTAAAATTTATTCCGAGTTATTTTGTTAAGGCATATCAAAATCAACTTAAAACATAGACAGCATAAAACATAACTTAAAAGGCCTTTTACAATCCGAAATAAAACCCAATTTAAAGTAATAAGCTAAAGTACCAAAAATTATAGAGTCTGAGTAAAAACTTTATTCAGCATGGCATGTGCACCCCGAGTCCATCCCGGCTCCATGTTCGCATCTACGAATCACCTGAAATGTCAAAGGAGAGGGTGAGTCGAGTGACTCAGTGTGTAAATCCCGCTCCCGATGAATCAACATACAAACACACATCATACATAGCAACATAATTAATGCAACCCGATCCTAACCATCCATATCACCTTTTCTACCCCGTGTGGTACCAAACCACTCGTGGTGCCAAACCACTGGTGACATATAGTCACAATGTGTTACCAAAACACTGGTGTCCCAAAGACACAATATCCGTCAATGTGGTCCCAAACCACTGGTGTCCCAAAGACACGATTGTGCTACCAAAGCACTGGTGACCGAAGTCACAAATCCAATGATGATGGGGCCAACCCATCGTGTGATACCAAATCACTAGCAGACGATCCCATATCTCAAGTGGGGCCAACCCACGGTGGTCAAACCACAGGGACAAGTCGCAATGAGGTGCCAAACCTCTGGTGTCCCAAAGACACAATGTGCTACCAAAGCACTGGTGACCGTAGTCACAAATCTGGTGATGGGGCCAACCCATCGTGTGTTACCAAAACACTAGCGTCAATCCCGTGTAATCATCTGTGGGGCCAACCCACTGTGGTACTGAGCCACTGGGACGAGACGCTGAGGTACCAAACCTCTGGAGGTGCCAAACCTCTGGTGACCCAAAGTCACAAAGTGTGCTACCAAAGCACTGGTGCTCGTCAGCACAAAATATCACTGCTCCCTTCTCTCGTATCACCCATCAACATACCATGCTCATGTAATCATGCATATCATACAATCATGCATGTCATACAAATATATCTAATCTCATATCCCATGTCACATATTACCACAACCATGGTGTCATGTAAATCATCAATAAATTTATAACAATAATGATACTGACTTACCTGAGTCCAGAATCATACCCATTAGGGTATCATAACAGTCACCACTGTCTCATTAGTCATCACACAGGTTATTAATAATATTACTAAATATAAGTGTGTTAGTATACACACCTGATAATACGAGTCTAGAAATCCCGGCAAAACGATCTAAGTCCCTTCGATGACTAGCTCCTACAATCGGCCAACATTAGGGGTTAGGCATCTATGACATTCGGCCATCAACAATTAACCAAAGGGGTTAATATCGAACCCTTACCTTTTAAGATGATTTGGTTTCCTACCAAATCCGAATCACCCAATGATTCTCCTTAGCAATCGGCTACACCATAAAAGATGAACAGTTAATCTTTTGTTACCTTTGCCTTAATCGAACCTAAAAAGATTGAAATAGTAACAATACCATGTACTTACCCCTACTTACCAATCGATTAACAAAAGAATAACGATTCCCTTGCTTGCTTTTACACTCCAAAGACCCTATAACAAAGAGATTAGAATCCTTCCAGCATGACCATATTCGGCCCTTAATCAACCAACCTTGACAAAGTATAAGGAGAGAAAGGAGATGACCATCCGGCCAATCACTTACCAAATTCCAACCGATTGAAGCAAGGCCTCCAACACCACTGATATTCGGCCAAGGGTTCCTAGGAGAGAACAACAAGAGATTCGGCCAACAAAAGCAGTAGGAAACGAAAAACAAAACAAGAGGATACTTACGGTTCTTAGAAAAAAGAGAGGTGAAGAAAATGTTTTAGAACCAATTTTCGGCCAACAAGATGCTAATAGAAGGAAGAAGATATGGAAGCACTATGGTAGTGATTTCGGCTCAACACACATGAAAGGACAGTGGTAAGAATGGGAAGGAGCATTCAAGAGAAGAAATGGAAAAGAATGGTTTGGAGAAGTGGAGTTTCGGCTTACAAGGTTTCAACAAGAGAGGAAAAAGTAGATGGGATGATAGGTTCGGCTTAGCTCAAATGAAGAAGAAAAAGAATGGAAGATGCTTGTGAACTTTCGGCCACACAACTCAAAAGGCAAAAAGATTTCGGCAAGATGAGAGCTTGACCTTCGGTTTCAAAAGGAAGAAAAACAAAAGAAACACACTTGAGAATTCGGCTAAAATTGACAAAAATGAGAGCTTTGTTTTTGAAAAAAAATGACCAAAAGGATGCCAAAGTTGCCCAAAATGAATTCGGCACACACCTACCCCCACACCAAGCCGTCACACCCCCTCCAACTCCCCCCTAGAATTCGGCCAAATCCCCCACAACTCTCCACTCCACACATTCAAATGTGTTGAACTAGTCAACCTCCTAAAACCCCTCTCCACCCACCATTTGAATGAGAAGACCAAGTCCAAGGCAGAGTTTGAACTGCCTTCTACCTCTTCCTTCCATGCCGTCAAAAAGAGTGACAAAAAGTGGCCTCTCCGCAGCTCGAACACAAGGCCTCCCCCTTGCAGTTGGCGTCACACCCAAGCTCCATGTGGCGTCCCCCTTGCCACTTTGCTAGCTCCTCATTTGTGATACTAAACACCAAAAATAAAATAAAAACCCCAGCTTCCTCAGCTCCTCTCCTATAAAGCCTAAAAACAAAAATTCTCCCTAACACTCGGGCATACACATAGGCTATAATTAAGCCCCTAAAACATAGAAATAGCAACATAGCATACTAACAACATGCAGAACATGCAACAACGAACCAGCCCCTAACCCAGGATATTACAGTTCTACCCCCCTTAAAATAATTTCGGCCTCGAAATTACCTGGTCAAAAGAGTTGCGGGTATTGCTGTCTCATCGTATCCTCGGGTTCCCATGTCGCTTCTTCTACACCATGATTCCGCCAAAGTACCTTAACCAAAGGCACAGACTTCCTACGCAGAACCTTCACATCCCGATCAAGAATCTGCACAGGTTCTTCTTCCATAGTCAAGTCTGGATTTACCTCGATCTCTTCCACTGCTACCACATGCGACGGATCTGAACGATACCTCCGAAGCATCGAAACATGAAAAACATCATGAATCTGCCTAAGCTCTGCTGGCAACTCAAGTTGATACGCCACTGGTCCAACTCGTCTCAAAACCTTATACGGTCCAATGAACCTCGGACTTAGCTTGCCTTTCTTCCCGAACCTCAATACCTTCTTCCAAGGCGAGACCTTCAGAAACACTCGATCCCCAACAGCAAACTCTATATCTCTTCGCTTAAGATCGGCATAAGACTTCTGCCGGTCCGAAGCTTCCTTCAATCGAGCCTGAATCAACTTAACCTTATCCTCAGTCTCAGCTACCAACTCGGGTCCCAACAATTGACGTTCACCTAACTCTGTCCAACACGTAGGTGAGCGACACTTCCTACCATACAACGCCTCATACGGAGCCATCTTAATGCTCGCTTGGTAACTGTTGTTGTAGGCAAACTCAGCTAATGGTAGAAACTCCTCCCAACTACCTCTGAAATCCAAGACACAACCTCTCAGCATGTCTTCCAAGATCTGAATAACCCTTTCTGATTGACCGTCAGACTGCGGGTGAAAAGCCGTGCTGAAATCTAAACGAGTACCCAATGCTTGATGCAATGCCTTCCAGAACCTTGAAGTAAACCTGGGATCCCTATCCGAGATTATCGAAACTGGCACACCGTGCAACCTCACTATCTCTGAAACATACAGCTTCGCCAACTTTTGAAGTGAGTAGTCAACCCTCACCGGAATAAAATGAGCTGATTTAGTCAGACGATCCACCACTACCCAAACTGAATCCTTCTTGCTTGGCGTAAGCGGTAACCCACTGACAAAATCCATGGTTATCCTCTCCCACTTCCACTGCGGAATCTTCACAGGCTGAAGCAAACCCGACGGCAACTGATGTTCAGCCTTGACCTGCTGACAAGTCAGACATTTCCCAACAAACTCTGTCACCTCTTTCTTTAAACCAGGCCACCAAAACTGCTCTCTAAGATCCTTATACATCTTGCTACCTCCAGGATGCATAGCATAAGGACTGCTATGTGCGTCCTGAAGAATCTTCTGCCTCAGCCCAACATCTTTAGGCATACAAGCCTTACCTTGAAAACATAGAACCTCATCACTAGACAAGCTGTAACCCTCCAAACCACCATCCTGCACCTGCAATCTTCGTGCACTCAGAACCTCATCCAACAACTGTTTCTCTCTGATCTGCTCAACCCAAGTAGGCTTAACCTGCAGCTCTGCCAAAATACTCCCGTCATCATACAAGCTCAAATGGGCAAACAATGCTCTTAAGTCCGAAACAACCTTACGGCTCAACGCGTCTGCTACCACGTTAGCCTTGCCCGGATGATACTCAATAGAACAGTCATAATCCTTCAGCAACTCAACCCATCTACGCTGCCTCAAATTCAAATCCTTCTGAGTCAGTAGATACTTCAGACTCTTGTGATCCGTGTAGACTATCGATCTCTCACCGTACAAGTAGTGCCTCCAAATCTTTAAGGCGAAAACTACAGCCGCTAGCTCCAAATCGTGCGTCGGATAGTTAACCTCATGTGGCCTCAGCTGCCTAGAAGCGTAAGCCACAACCTTACCTTCCTGCATCAACACACAACCCAGACCCGTATGTGATGCATCGCAGTACACGGTATATTCCTTACCAGCCTCAGGTTGAATTAAAACCGGAGCCTCAGTCAAGATCTTCTTTAACTTATCAAAGCTTTCCTGCTGTTTCTCAGTCCAAACAAACGGAACCTCTTTCCTTAATAACTTAGTCATCGGCGCTGCTATT
The DNA here is from genome assembly GCA_005393395.2 of Gossypium australe. NCBI lineage: Eukaryota > Viridiplantae > Streptophyta > Magnoliopsida > Malvales > Malvaceae > Gossypium > Gossypium australe. The sequence continues at coordinate 77,092,954 of CM016615.1, forward strand.
AACGAGAAACCCTCAACAAACCTTCTGTAGTATCCAGCCAAACCCAGAAAACTACGAATCTCAGCCACTGACTTAGGCGGCTTCCAATCCAAAACTGCCTCAATCTTACGAGGATCTACTCGAATACCCTCAGCTGACACTACATGACCCAAGAATGTCACTTCCCTAAGCCAGAACTCACACTTGCTGAACTTAGCATAAAGTTGCTTTTCCCTCAGAATCTGCAGCACCACCCTCAAATGCGCATCATGCTCTTCCTCTGTCCTTGAGTACACTAAGATGTCGTCTATGAAAACCACCACGAACTGATCCAGATACTGCTGGAACACCCTATTCATCATATCCATAAACGCTGTCGGTGCGTTAGTCAACCCGAATGGCATTACCAGGAATTCGTAGTGCCCATACCGAGTCCGAAACGCTGTTTTATGGATATCAGCCTCCTTAACCTTTAACTGGTGATACCCAGACCTCAGGTCAATCTTCGAAAACACCGCAGCACCCTTCAGCTGATCAAACAAATCATCTATCCGTGGCAACGGATACTTGTTTTTAATCGTCAGCTTGTTCAACTGGCGGTAGTCTATGCACATCCGCATCGTGCCATCTTTCTTCTTAACGAAAAGAACCGGCGCACCCCACGGCGAAACACTTGGCCTGATAAAACCTCGATCCAATAACTCCTGGATCTGAGCCTTAAGCTCCACCAATTCCTTTGGTGCCATTCTATACGGAGCAATAGACACTGGCGCAGTCCCGGGTAACAGATCAATCCCGAACTCTACCTCACGATCTGGCGGCAAACCCGGAAGTTCCTCAGGAAACACATCAGCAAATTCCTTAACAGTACGAACCTTCTCAACTGCAGACTCTTTAGCCTCCAAGGCATACACATGAACCACATACGCTTCACAGCCCTTCCTGACCATCTTCTCCGCTTTCAAAGCAGATACCACATTTGATAAGTAATTTCTCCTATTACCTATCATAGCCACCTCATCACCATCAACCGTCTTAAGAACCATACGCTTAGCCGCGCAATCCAACCTCGCCTGGTACTTAACCAACCAATCCATCCCCAGAATCAGATCGAACTCCCCAAACGGCAGTTCCATCAGATCAGCAGCAAACACTACCCCTTGGAGTTCTAGGGGTACCTCTCTAAACAGTTTATCTACTACTACAGAGTGACCTAGAGGGCTAATCACAGTCATCTGCCTAGAAGTTATCTCAGAGTCTAAGTCCATTGTCTCTACTATACTACTGGCAACATAAGAGTGCGTAGAACCCACATCAATTAAAGCAGTATAAGGAGTACCAAAAATCAAGAACGTACCGGTTATGACGTCCGGTGCGTCGCCCTCCTCTCGGCGCCTCGCAGCATATACCAATCCAGGCTGTCTAGCATCAGAACTACCTGCACCTCTGCCCGGTGCTCCACGACCCCGACCAGATCCATAACCACCTCTGCCATTACCACGGCCCCTCTGCGGTGGTGGTCCATTACCTCTGAACTGATTACGGCCCTGACTCTCAGACTGAATCCTGGCCAACCTACGCGGACAGTCCCTAATGCGATGCTCCAGAGAACCACACTCGAAGCAACCTTTACCTCCAGTCCAACAACCACCCCAATGAGATTTTCCACACTGATTACACTGCGGCGGTCCCTGCCTAGCAGCGACAAACCTAGCAGACTGATTCTGCCCACTCGGTCTAGCCCTCTTCTGCGGATTACCCGACGAACCAGAAGACCCAAAGCTCCTCTTAAGCCTACTCCTGTCCATGCTCTGCCTCACTGACTCCTTAACACCCTCGGCTACCTTAGCCTTCTCAACTAAGACAGCAAACTCGCGCTCCTGCTGAGGAGCAATCAGCAGCCTCAACTCGTCTCGCAGACCATCCTCGAAACGAACACACCTCTCATGCTCAGTGGCTACAATGCCCCTGGCATACCTACTCAGCTTCAGGAACTCAGCCTCGTACTCAGCAACAGATTTACTCCCCTGAACAAGCCTCAGAAATGCCTTTCTCTGGGAGTCGATGTAACTAGCCCCGATGTACTTCTTTTGATAAGCAGCCCTGAAATAGTCCCATGTCAAATCCTCTGCTGCCACACTGTCCCGTACCGTGAGCCACCACTGATATGACTCATCCCGGAGAAGCGATACAATACCCTTCAGCTTCTCTTCAGCCGTCAAGTCCAGATCGTCCATGATCCACTCAGTTGCCTCCAGCCAATATTCAGCAGTGCTAGGAGCAACACCCGAAACACCTCGGAAGAATTCGGCCCCGTTAGCCCGGAGTCGCTCAGGAACAGATTTCCTAACTCCTGCACCACCACTTGCCCCAGCTACCCTTTCCAACACTCGCAGCATCGCCTGTGACACTGCGTCGTCTCCAGTCTGATCTTGGAACTCACCACCTCCGGCTGGTGGCGGAACCGGTATCTCATTTTCTGAACTCTGCCCAGATCCTACGGGCTCAGAAACCGTCATTCTACCCCTACCTCTACCACGAGTATTACGACCACGTCCGCCTCGAGTGCTCATGTCTAATCTTTCTACGTATCTGATTAAAGAATTTTATGCATCAGTATTTATTCCACTTGTTTAAAAAGCAAGTCTTATGAATATTTAATGAGGATTTGTTCTCGCAAGTTCACAGAATCCTATCAGTTTCAATCTCTAAAGTAGCATACTATTGCTAGTCATCAATCATATCATATCCAATCCAATCACAAGTAACAGTACGGGGTACTTACCTGGGCGAACTGGTGCCGGAGACTCGGTGCCATGCCTTCCTAACCATATATTCAAACCAAAAACACTTAAAACAGTCTTTTGAAAACATTTTGGGCCTCAGGCCCACAGCCGAGCCTTTGAACTTGGCTCTGGTACCACAATTGTAACACCCCAAACCCGGACAAGACACCACGTCCGAATCTGGTATGTTACGAGGGAAAGTATTTTTGAAAAGTTAGATTTTCCGTTTAAAAGCTGAGTGAAAACATCGTGTGTTTGAAAACAAACTTGAGTAGTCTTGTTTGAAAACGGTTGATGTATCTGAAACCCGGAGATTTTGAATACTTAGCCAGAATGTATAGTTAAAACGAGTTTAAACCATTTAAAACCTCAGTAGTTTCTTAGTGATACATAAAACACTTTTAAACTTAGGTGAATTACAAGTTAGAATTGGAAACCAGTTGAATTTGTTTATCAAAAAGACTTAGTGTGATACCCGATGGTATAGTTTAAAAACACATTGCGTTATAGTTTGAAAACATTATCTTTCCAAATTTTAGTAAAATTTATTCCGAGTTATTTTGTTAAGGCATATCAAAATCAACTTAAAACATAGACAGCATAAAACATAACTTAAAAGGCCTTTTACAATTCGAAATAAAACCCAATTTAAAGTAATAAGCTAAAGTACCAAAAATTATAGAGTCTGAGTAAAAACTTTATTCAGCATGGCATGTGCACCCCGAGTCCATCCCGGCTCCATGTTCGCGTCTACGAATCACCTGAAATGTCAAAGGAGAGGGTGAGTCGAGTGACTCAGTGTGTAAATCCCGCTCCCGATGAATCAACATACAAACACACATCATACATAGCAACATAATTAATGCAACCCGATCCTAACCATCCATATCACCTTTTCTACCCCGTGTGGTACCAAACCACTGGTGGTGCCAAACCACTGGTGACATATAGTCACAATGTGTTACCAAAACACTGGTGTCCCAAAGACACAATATCCGTCAATGTGGTCCCAAACCACTGGTGTCCCAAAGACACGATTGTGCTACCAAAGCACTGGTGACTGAAGTCACAAATCCAATGATGATGGGGCCAACCCATCGTGTGATACCAAATCACTAGCAGACGATCCCATATCTCAAGTGGGGCCAACCCACGGTGGTCAAACCACAGGGACAAGTCGCAATGAGGTGCCAAACCTCTGGTGTCCCAAAGACACAATGTGCTACCAAAGCACTGGTGACCGTAGTCACAAATCTGGTGATGGGGCCAACCCATCGTGTGTTACCAAAACACTGGCGTCAATCCCGTGTAATCATCTGTGGGGCCAACCCACTGTGGTACTGAGCCACTGGGACGAGACGCTGAGGTACCAAACCTCTGGAGGTGCCAAACCTCTGGTGACCCAAAGTCACAAAGTGTGCTACCAAAGCACTGGTGCTCGTCAGCACAAAATATCACTGCTCCCTCCTCTCGTATCACCCATCAACATACCATGCTCATGTAATCATGCATATCATACAATCATGCATGTCATACAAATATATCTAATCTCATATCCCATGTCACATATTACCACAACCATGGTGTCATGTAAATCATCAATAAATTTATAACAATAATGATACTGACTTACCTGAGTCCAGAATCATACCCATTAGGGTATCATAACAGTCACCACTGTCTCATTAGTCATCACACAGGTTATTAATAATATTACTAAATATAAGTGTGTTAGTATACACACCTGATAATACGAGTCTAGAAATCCCGGCAAAACGATCTAAGTCCCTTCGATGACTAGCTCCTACAATCGGCCAACATTAGGGGTTAGGCATCTATGACATTCGGCCATCAACAATTAACCAAAGGGGTTAATATCGAGCCCTTACCTTTTAAGATGATTTGGTTTCCTACCAAATCCGAATCACCCAATGATTCTCCTTAGCAATCGGCTACACCATAAAAGATGAACAGTTAATCTTTTGTTACCTTTGCCTTAATCGAACCTAAAAAGATTGAAATAGTAACAATACCATGTACTTACCCCTACTTACCAATCGATTAACAAAAGAATAACGATTCCCTTGCTTGCTTTTACACTCCAAAGACCCTATAACAAAGAGATTAGAATCCTTCCAGCATGACCATATTCGGCCCTTAATCAACCAACCTTGACAAAGTATAAGGAGAGAAAGGAGATGACCATCCGGCCAATCACTTACCAAATTCCAACCGATTGAAGCAAGGCCTCCAACACCACTGATATTCGGCCAAGGGTTCCTAGGAGAGAACAACAAGAGATTCGGCCAACAAAAGCAGTAGGAAACGAAAAACAAAACAAGAGGATACTTACGGTTCTTAGAAAAAAGAGAGGTGAAGAAAATGTTTTAGAACCAATTTTCGGCCAACAAGATGCTAATAGAAGGAAGAAGATATGGAAGCACTATGGTAGTGATTTCGGCTCAACACACATGAAAGGACAGTGGTAAGAATGGGAAGGAGCATTCAAGAGAAGAAATGGAAAAGAATGGTTTGGAGAAGTGGAGTTTCGGCTTACAAGGTTTCAACAAGAGAGGAAAAAGTAGATGGGATGATAGGTTCGGCTTAGCTCAAATGAAGAAGAAAAAGAATGGAAGATGCTTGTGAACTTTCGGCCACACAACTCAAAAGGCAAAAAGATTTCGGCAAGATGAGAGCTTGACCTTCGGTTTCAAAAGGAAGAAAAACAAAAGAAACACACTTGAGAATTCGGCTAAAATTGACAAAAATGAGAGCTTTGTTTTTGAAAAAAAATGACCAAAAGGATGCCAAAGTTGCCCAAAATGAATTCGGCACACACCTACCCCCACACCAAGCCGTCACACCCCCTCCAACTCCCCCCTAGAATTCGGCCAAATCCCCCACAACTCTCCACTCCACACATTCAAATGTGTTGAACTAGTCAACCTCCTAAAATCCCTCTCCACCCACCATTTGAATGAGAAGACCAAGTCCAAGGCAGAGTTTGAACTGCCTTCTACCTCTTCCTTCCATGCCGTCAAAAAGAGTGACAAAAAGTGGCCTCTCCGCAGCTCGAACACAAGGCCTCCCCCTTGCAGTGGGCGTCACACCCAAGCTCCATGTGGCGTCCCCCTTGCCACTTTGCTAGCTCCTCATTTGTGCTACTAAACACCAAAAATAAAATAAAAACCCCAGCTTCCTCAGCTCCTCTCCTATAAAGCCTAAAAAACAAAAATTCTCCCTAACACTCGGGCATACACCTAGGCTATAATTAAGCCCCTAAAACATAGAAATAGCAACATAGCATACTAACAACATGCAGAACATGCAACAACGAAACAGCCCCTAACCCGAGATATTACAGTTTAGGTCCTCCCCTAGTGTGTTTATATAGGCTTTGGAGCACCTTCATTGGCCCACAAGTAGTCTTTTCCGAATAGAATTAGACTTGGGTTTGACAGGGACACGCCCGCGTAACACGCTCGTGTGCGATAGCTTAGGCCGTGTTCGATTCTGCTCATCACACACGACCGTGTGGTCTGCCTGTGTGCGATAGTCCAGGTCGTCTTGATTTCTGAGGTAGGCCCATTTTACCCCCTTTTGGCCTGTTTCTCTTTCTTTTTGACTCCCTAAACTCTCCTGAGTGTAAAACATGAAATTGAAGGATTAGGAGCATCAAATTCATCAAATCTAATGAAAATTCATCCAAAAATATGTCAAGCATGGGGTCAAAATATGTATAAATTATGGTTTATCAATGGGCATGTATCTCTTGACTTGGTATGAAAATCTTGAGATGTAATGATAATGACTTAAAAGAACATTATATGATGAGCTCATCTATTTTAAGTTGACTTGTTTGTAAATGTTGTCACTAACATGTTTGATTGAAGGCATGTGCTTAGGAAATTTTGCTAATTGATGGAAAACATGATGTTGTGTGCTTAAATTTAATAAAGGGATTGGTAAGTTTAGTTTTTGTTATACGAACTTACTAAGCATGTAATGCTTACTCCGTTTATTTTTCCCTTCTTTTATAGTGCTCGGAAGATCGTGAAGGTTGGAAGATGGTTGGAGCATCGTCACACTATCAACTAGCATTTTGGGTATATTTAGTGAAAACATTTTGGGTATAATGGCATGTATAGGACAACTTGGCCAATAGTGGCTTAAAATTTTATTTTGTAAGCTAGCTATTGCCATTGAAATGGCTAGTATTGGTTCATTTTGGAATGACTAAGTAGATTATTATGATATACATATATACACATGTGTTATGTTAAAAAATGTGATCATGTATGCTTGTAGTGATATTCCTTGTGACTGATAGAAATTTCCCAATTTGAATGCTTGAATTGGCTGGTATTGGATGTGTGTTTCAAGTGCAGGTCTTGGGTGAAATTTTGGGTGAGAAATGAAGCAAGAAATGGCTTCATTTTGTCCACACGAGCAGACACACAGACATGTGTCTAGACCGTGTGTGACACACGGCATGGTAACACGGGCATGTAGTTAGGTCGTGTGTCCCCTACACTTTAATTTCGAGAAATAGAGTGCTAAGAATTGGTCATACGGGCAGAGACACGGACGTGTGTCTCAGCCGTGTGTGCCACACGGCCTAGAACACGGGCATGTGTCTTGGCTGTGTTAAACCTGCACCTAATTCGAATTAATTTAATTAACCACACGACCTAGCACACGGGCGTGTGGCATGGCCATGTGGTGCAAGTCAGAGAGCAACCTAAATTGAGCACGGCCTGTAGCACGGTCGTGTTCTAGGGTCATACAGGCGTGTTCCAGGGTCACATGGGTGTGTCCTTTGGACCACACGGGCGTGTGAGTCCTGCACCTTAGAAAAAAATTGTAATTTTGCGAAAAAAATCTTAGAGGTTTCGATTAAGTCTCGATTCAATTCTAATTCTCGTATTAGGTCTCGAGGGCCCGATCAAGGTACATTATGGATGATCTCAGTAAATAAATAGTAAATTTACGTAGTTTAATAGAAAATATTCTAAATGTTCTGGTAATGCTTCGAAACCCTATTCGGGCGACAAGTAAGGGTTAAGGGTGTTACATTTAGTGGTATCAGAGCTATGATTTAGCCAATTCTCGGATTTGACGTAGCAAACACGAGTTTAGCTATACATGCCATTATATAAATTGTGATAGTGTGATGAATCCTGATCATTTTAAATGTGTTTTTCAGATAGTAATGTCATCCAACTGAGCTAGAGCTGAATTCGAGGAAGCTGAGAGCAATGCTCCAACTTTAGTAAAAAGAGTTGAGTCTGCGTCTGGTAGTGAAAGGCCCGTGTCTGAGGGCCGAAGTGAGGAGGCAAAATAAGTCTTCTTTCAAATGATGAATGAATGGTTTGTACCTGAGAACAAACCCTGATGTACAACGACCACCCCCACCTACTCCCAAATCGATTCCTGAGGTACCACAGGGTGCCAAACATGTTAGAATTGGCAAGCCTCCGATAGATAAAATCCGCAAGAATGGGGCAGAAGAATTTAGAGCTACTGCAAATGATGATCCAAAAATGGTTGTGTTTTGGCTATGAATACCATCTGGGTTTTTTATGAACTATCCTGCACACCTGCTGAATGTTTGAAATGTGCGGCATCTCTACTGAAAGATACAGCTTATCATTGGTGGAATACCATAACTTCAGTAGTACCGAGGGAGAATGTGAATCAGAGATTTATGGATCAACAAAAGAAAGAGTTTCTAGAGCTTAAACGAGGAAACATGACTGTATCTGAATATGAACGAGAATTTGTTCGGTTGAGCAAGTATGCCAGAGAATAGGTTTTAACCGAGGCTGAAATGCATAAACACTTTGAAAAGGGCCTAAATGAAAATATCAAGTTATTGATTGGAATTCTTGAAATAAGGGAATTTACGGTGTTAGTTGGTCGAGCCCACAAAGCTGAAGAACTGAGTAAGGAAAAGAAACAAGCCGAAAAAGAGGCTCGAGTTTTAGGAAAAATAACTATGAGTAAGTCACAATCATTTGCTTCTAAGAAATTAAAGAGGTATTATGATCATGTTACTACCTCTACGGGGAATTCTAGAAGAGAGTGGGGCTCTCAACGTTCTAACCCGAGGTCTTCATCTCCATATGTGACCAGTGTGGGTAGTGTTGGTAATCCCAAACCAAAATGTAAACACTGTATCAAATTTCATCATGGGGAATTTCGGTCTAGAAGTGGAGCTTGTTTCGGATGTGATTCGCTTGTCCATTTTCTCAGGGATTGTCCCGAAAGAGTTGAAAAAGAAAGAGAACCAACTCCAAAGCCGAGTAATCTTGTTGCGAGAGGTAGATCACCCTGTCACCCTGGTAATGTTAGTGGTAGTCGAGAAACTACCAAGGATACTACAGTTAGATATGAGGCACGAGCACCTGCAAGGACATATACTATTCATGCTAGAGAAGATACCTCTGCAGTAGACGTCATTACTGGTACATTTTCTCTACTCGATACTGATATTACTGCATTGATTGATCCTGGTTCCATACATTCATATATATGCACGAACTCAGAGACTGTTAAAAATTTACCTATTGAATTCACTGAATTTGTGGTTAAAGTTTCAAACCCCCTGGGCCAATGTGTTATGGTGGATAAAGTTTGTAAGAACTGTCCATTGATGGTAAAAGGTTATTGCTTTTCGGCTGACTTGATGTTATTGCTATTTGATGTGATTTTCGAAATAGATTGGTTAACCCGATATGATGCAGTGGTAAATTGTAAGCAGAAATATATTGTATTGAAATGTGAGAATGATGAATTACTTCATGTTGAATCTGATTAACTGGATGGATAATCGAATGTGATTTTAGCAATAACGACACAAAAATATGTCTGAAAGGGTTATGATGCTTACCTTGCATATGTGTTGGATACTAAAGTGTCTGAGTCAAAGATTCAATCAGTACCAGTTGTATGTGAATTTCCTGATGTATTCCCAGAAGAACTACCTAGCTTACCATCGGATAGAGAAGTGGAATTTTCTATAGATCTCGTTCCGGGAACGACACCGATATTTATAGCACCATACAGAATGGCTCCTACAGAAATAAAAGAGCTAAAAGTACAATTACGGGAGTTGATTGTCAGAGGTTTTGCTCGACCTAGTTTCTCACCTTGGGTGCGTCGGTCCTATTTGTAAAGAAGAAGGATGGATCGTTGAGGCTGTGTATTGATTACAGACAGCTCAACAAAGTCACAATAAAGAACAAGTATCCATTGTCTCGTATTGATGACTTATTTGACCAGTTGAAATGTGCTACTGTATTTTCAAAGATTGATCTCTGTTCTGGTTATTATCAATTATGGGTAAAGGAATCTGATGTGCCTAAGATAACTTTTAGAACCAGGTATGGGAACTATGAGTTTCTTGTGATGCCATTCGGCTTGACAAATGCACCTACAGTGTTTATGGATTTGATGAACAGGATTTTCAGTCCGTATTTGGATAGGTTTGTGGTGGTATTTATAGATGATATTTTGGTTTACTCTTCAGATGAAAATGAACATTCTGAGCATTTGAGAATAGTGTTGCAAACCCTGAGAGAGAAACAATTATATGTCAAATTCAGTAAATGTGAATTATAAACCGTAATAGTAACATATTTTAATCCCACATTTAGTATGCTTTTGGATGATTTAAACCTTGATTCATATAAAAAGGTGCTCGTAATCCTTTCTTTTCATGTCTTATACCCAGGAAAGCACCCGAGGATAAAAAGAACATAAAACGGGCCCAAAACGGAGTAAATGGGCCATATCACGGAATCGACACTGCCTGGACTTAAGCCCACACGGCCGTGCCTTGTCAAGCATCTAGAACACGGCCTCACCCCGATTTACACGGTTGTGCCTCAATTAAGAAATTTGAACACGGCTCAAAGATTCGTCACACGGGCATGTGACATGGCCGTGTCCCTGTCATGGCAATGAATAATTTTAGTTGGAAAAGGATACTTAGGGAGAAAGAATCGCATTCCAAGAGCCTATATATACCCCTCTGGGTACCACCTTTGAAAGGGCGGTTAGCTAGGCCAAGTAGCCAAGCCAAAAATGTCACAGTTGTGGGAATCACTCGAAGATAGCCAGTTGATCCATCTCAAGAAGCCAGAATTCTACTCAAGACGGCGGATCTCTCCTTCAATTCCTTCAGGGAGTTTTAGGGATTTCTTATGTTTTGTTTTATCTTTTCTCTTGAGATGTTTTCTTTATTTGTTATGTACTAAACCCTTCAGATACCTGAAGGGGATGAAACCTAGATGAATCTTGTTATTGATTTCTAAATTATATGATAAATACTTAGTTTGTTCTTGATTATGTGAGCTTAATCCAAATTTGATGTGCTTAGGTGGAGGAGGAATAGGCCCTGCTTAAGAGTAGATCTAGCATAATTAAGCGGAGTTGATCGCACGCCTAGTGATAGGGTGACGAGATTTTGCCAGATTAGGGTGAAACCTAATATGGGAGTTCATAGATCGATTTACTGCTATTCTAGGGGGTTATTATTCGAGAAAGAAATTTCCATTAATTAACCTAGGGTTAGATGTTATTCGTTTCGAGAGAGGGTTTAATATACGTTAGGGAGTCCTACGGATCAAACTAAGTGAACAAATCGCATGGTTCAGTGTTAGATAACAAGTGAAGTCTAGGTGGATTCTTCCTGAGGGTATCATTGTGATCAACTAAGTTTTTCTTCAAGTTATTTCCCAATTTGTTCTTTTTTTCTTCGCGTCTTTAGCTTAGTAGTCGTTAATTTAGATTAAAGAAACTTCACTTTATTTTAGGCTAAATAATAAAAAGAAAGTTAGTATTAATACTTTTAGTTCCTTTGGGTTCGACAATCCGGTCTTGCCTGAGCTATACTACTGTTCGATAGGTACACTTGCCTTTAATCGTTGTCAGAGTTAGTTTCCAGGTTCGATCTCATTCATTATAAATTTTAAAACTCTGATTTCAGCGATCAAATTTTTGGCGCCATTGCCGAGGAACTAAAATATTAAGAAAGCTCTATTTTTATTACTTTAGCCATTATTTTTATTTTTCGCAATTTTTTTATGTTAAATTTTGATTTTGCTAAATTTTCTTTCTTCTACTAGCAGGTACCTCTAGTTTATGACTAGAAGGAACCTGAAAGGACCATTAGTATACGACAGTGAAATTGAAGCTACTGTTCGTAGGACTCGCAAAGAAATCAGGCGAGCCTTAAATTACACAGAGGGAGACCAAGAAGACAGATCCAATCCTACTGAAGGGATGGACGAGAATATCCCACAACCACATGATGTGGGGGAAAACAATGCTCCACGTACTATGTTTGATTATGCTAAACTGCATTTAACAGGAGCGGAATCGAGTATTGTTAGGCCTACTATAGCTGCTAACAATTTTGAATTAAAGCCTAACACAATACAAATGATTCAACAATTTGTTCAATTTGATGATTTGCAGGACGAAGATCCAAACACTCATATAGCTAATTTCTTAGAGTTCTGTGATACCTTCAAAATAAATGGCGTTTTTGATGATGCCATACGTCTTCGGTTATTCCCTTTTTCATTAAGGAATAAAGCCAAACAGTGGTTAAACTCGTTACCACGAGGATCAATCACTACATGGGAACAAATGACCGAAAAATTTCTTTTAAAATATTTCCCACAGGCCAAAACGACCAAATTACGAAATGATATCTCTTTTTTTGTGTAGATGGATCTAGAGACATTATACGACGCATGGGAGAGATACAAGGATCTCTTGAGAAGGTGTCCGCACCACGGTTTACCCTTGTGGCTACAAGTCCAAACTTTCTGTAACGGTGTAAACCCCTCAACGAGGCAATTAATTGATTCAGTCGCCGGTGGAGCTTTGAACAACAGAACTCCTGAAGCAGCCTACGAGTTCATTGAAGAGATGTCACTGAATAACTATCAATGGCAAGTTACAAGGACTAAACCGACAAAGTTAGCCGGAGTTTACAACCTCGATGCAGTGACCACACTATCAACACAGATAGAGATGATAAATAAAAAGCTTGATAGTTTGTGTTCTTCACAGGTACACCCAGTCATGCAGTGCGACACAAGTGGAACCGTGGCGAATTCTGAGTACCCACCCTACCAACCGGGCGCAGAGAGCGAACAGATGAACTATATAGGTAATAATTTCGGATCCAATAATAATCCTTATAGTAATATTTACAATCCAGGTTGGAGGAACCACCCAAATTTTTCATGGGGAGGACAAGGAAATCAAGGAAATCAAAGGCAACAACCTCCTCAAAATATCCAAAATCAGCCATATACGCAAGAGAATAAGCCAAACCTTGAAGAGATGCTGACAAAATTCATGGCAAACACAGAAAACCGTTTTCAAGAAACTGAGAAAACACTTAAAGATCAACAAGAGTCGGGTGAAAAACTCACCGAGTCGATTGGGGAACTCACTAAGTCAGTTGGACTACTTACTGATATGATTTGCGAAATACGGACAGAGATTCTTTCTAAAGAAACAGAATAGGAAAAAGTAGTTACGCTAAGAAGTGGAAAAGTGTTAGTAGAACCAAAGAGACCACACGAAGATAACAAAACAAAGGATGAGGGAGTTGAGGGCGTAAATCCAGTACGTAAAGAAAGTAAACCACCAATCCCATATCCAGCAAAGCTGAAGAAAGAAAGATTAGATGCCCAATAAAAGGAAGCTTGAAGAAGTATCGACGGTGGAACTTAATGAAGAATGCTCAACCATCCTCCAAAACAAGTTACCAACCAAATTAAAAGACCCAGGAAGTTTTACTATTCCTTGTTTAATTGGTAGCTTAAATATTAAGAAGGCATTAGCTGATCTAGGTGCCAGTATTAATTTAATGCCTTACAAAATGTTTAAACAAATAGATCTTGGGGAACCAAAACCCACTAAGATGAGTATTCAGTTAGCCGATAGATCTATAAAATATCCTAGAGGAGTTATCAAAGATGTCTTGCTGAAAATTGATAAATTTATTTTCCTTGTTGATTTTGTTGTGTTAGACATGGATGAAGACATTGATGTTACTTTAATTTTAGGGCGTCCTTTTTTAGCTACTGCTAGGGCTGTTATCGATGTAGGTGACGGTAAACTTGCATTAAGGATAGGCGATGAGGAAATTATTTTTCAAATTTATGATGCCATGCGATATTCTAAAGAACAAGATGATTCCTGTTATTTTGTTGATACTACTGATCATATCATTCAAAATTCATTATAGGAAATCATACATAACGACACGATGGAACTGTGCCTGACTCAAGAAGAGGGGGAAGAAGATGAAGGTGAAGAGATGAACTTGAATATATCTTCATTTAGACAAATGAAAGAAGAAAGCATTGAAGACAATGATGAATTAAAACAGAAAACCTCCATTGATGAGCCACCCAATTTGGAATTGAAACAATTGCCGAGACACTTAGAATATGCATTCCTCAGGGACAATTCTACGCTACCGGTAATTATCTCTTCAGAACTAGAATCCAAGGAAAAAGAGGAGTTGATAAAGGTACTAAGAGAACATAAAGAAGCCATAGCTTGGAAAATCTCTGACATCAAGGGTATAAGCCCATTGTTCTGCACCCACAAAATTCTAGTGGAAGAAGAATACAAGCCATATGTACAGCCCCAGAGATGGCTAAACCCTAACATGAAAGAAGTGGTCAAAGCTGAGGTAATTAAACTTCTAGATGCAGGAATAATTTATCCTATTTCTGACAGTACTTGGGTAAGCCCTGTGTAGGTAGTTCTAAAGAAAAGAGGTATGACTGTGGTGCCCAATGAAAGGAATAAGTTAATCCCTACAAGAACAGTTACAAGTTGGAGAGTTGTATAGACTATAGAAAGTTGAACGATGCCACCAGAAAAGATAACTTCCCTCTGCCCTTCATAGATCAAATGTTAGAAAGACTATCCGGGCATATGTACTACTGTTTCTTGGACGGACTCTTCGGCTACTTCCAAATCCCAATAGCTTCTAAAGATCAAGAGAAGACAACATTTACATGCCCATACGGTACGTTTTCTTATCGTAGAATGCCTTTTGGATTATGTAATGCTCCTCTACATTTCAGCGTTGCATGGTGGCAATCTTTGACGAACTTGTGGAAGACATTATGGAGGTATTTATGGATGATTTCTCAGTATTCAATAATTCTTTCCATCTTTGCCTTAAAAATTTAAAACGAGTTCTAATGAGATGTGAGGAAACAAACCTTGTTTTGAATTGGGAAAAATGTCACTTTATGGTTAGAGAAGGGATTGTATTAGGACATAAGATTTCTAGTATAGGGATTGAGGTAGATAAAGCAAAGGTTGAAACCATAGAAAAATTACCTCCCCCTAGTTCAGTTAAGGCCATTAGAACCTTTTTAGGACATGCAGGGTTCTATAGAAGATTTATTAAAGATTTTTCTAAAATAGCCAAGCCTTTAACAAAATTACTAGAAAAAGATGTTCCTTTCAATTTCAATCAGGAATGTTTAGATGCATTTAATGTCCTTAAGGATAAATTAATAAATGCTCCGATTATAATTGCACCTGATTGGAATTTACCCTTTGAACTAATGTGTGATGCAAGTGATTTTGCAATAGGTGCAGTTTTGGGACAATGAAGAGACAAGCATTTTCAGCCAATTTACTACGCTAGCAGAACATTAACACCCGCACAAGAAAACTACACCACCACGGAGAAAGAATTGCTAGATGTAGTTTTTGCTTTTGACAAATTTAGGCAATACCTAATATTGTCTAAAGTTGTTGTTTACACTGACCATTCAGCTCTTCGTTATCTTTTAACAAAATCTGATGCAAAACCTCGACTGATACGATGGATTCTACTCTTACAGGAATTTGACTTGGAGACACAAGATAAAAAGGGAGCTGAGAATCTTGCAGCGGGTCGCCTTTCTAGACTTGAAAATCCACACACCAAAGACCTCGATGAATGTGAAATAAACGACTCGTTTCCCGAAGAACAACTCTTTTCTATAACACATTCTGAGGTACCATGGTTTGTAAATATTGTGAATTATTTAGCCGCTAACATCTTGCCAAAGAGACTAATACATCAGCAAAAGAAGTGATTCTTTGCTGATACGAAAATCTATTTTTGGGAAGTTCCCTTTCTTTTCAGCATATGTGCAAACCAGGTAATTCGAAGATGCGTTACAAAGGTAGAAGCAAGCAAAATCCTGGAACATTGCCATTCAGGACCTTCAGGAGGACACTACAGTGGCATCATGACAGCACATAAAATACTCGAATCAGGTTTTTATTGGCTCACTCTATTTAAAGACGCCAACATGTATGTCGCTTCGTGTGATAAATGCCAAAGAACAAGTAATATTTCTAAACGTGATGAGATGCCTCAAACATATATGTTATCATGTGAAATATTTGATGTATGGGGTATTGATTTTATGGGACCATTCCCTAGTTCATATGGAAATAAATACATCCTAGTGGCAGTCGACTACATGTCAAAATGGGTAGAAGCTGAAGCTTTACCTACCAATGATGCTAGGGTAGTAGTTAAGTTTCTCAAGAAACTGTTCTCTCCTTTTCGAACACCTAGAGCTATCATTAGTGATAGGGGCACTCATTCTGTAATACTCAATTTGACAAAGTCTTAAAAAATATGGAGTACACCACAGGATAGCTACCCCATATCACCCTCAAACCAGTGGGCAAGTTGAAGTAGCAAACCGGGAACATAAACGCATCCTATAAAAAACGGTTGAATCAAACAGGAAAGATTGGGCATTAAAAGTAGATGATGCCTTATGGGCCTACAGAATAGCATTTAAAACCCCTCTAGGGAGATCCCCATACAAACTTGTATAGGGGAAAAGTTGTCATCTACCATTCGAGTTAGAACACAAAGCTTTTTGGGCGATAAAGTTTTTAAATTTTGATCTTAGAACTGCAGGAAAGAAAAGAATTATGCAGATGAATGAGCTAGACGAATGGAGAGCTGAGGCCTACGAGAACTCGAAACTGTACAAAAACGCAACAAAGCGATGCCACGATTCTCGTCTAAAGAAGTCAAAACAATTCAAAGTAGGAGACTTGGTCCTACTGTACAACTCAAGGCTTAAATTATTTCCTGGGAAGCTGAAATCAAGATGGTCAGGCCCATTCATGATCAAAACAATTTTCCCATACGGCACAATCGAGGTAACTCACCCCACTAAGGGCACATTCAAGGTAAATGGTCACCGACTCAAAATTTATAATAGTGCAGATTTTGGAGATATGAGAGAGGAGCTTCTGCTTCATGAACCTTCTTTTAGAACCGAAAACAGGGAAAGTCTAGCTTAAGATTATAAACAAGCGCTTCTCGGGAGGCAACCTGAGCACTAATTTTCCTAACATTACACTTTTAAATATTCAGCATCTAACTTCATACTAATTAATCTAATAAAATGCAGGTTTTAGACCACATGGCCTTACACACGGGCGTGCCCGTGGCCGTGTGGAAGCCAGTAGACAAACCACGGGTGGGTAAATAGCCGTGCACGACAATGAAGAATTTGTTTTCCCAACACGACCTGCGACAAAAGACCACGCCAGTGCCGACTACCCGTGCGAGGTTACTGACTTGTTGAGCACGGGCGAGACACGCCCGTGCCTTCCAACCGTGCGAGGTTACTTACTTGTCGAGCACGGGATAAACACGCCCGTTCCAACTGACCGTGTGAATACGAACACGGGTGTGTCATCTGCAACACGGCCATGGCGAACCCACCTAAACGCACCTAAAATTCAAAATCCCGAAAAACACAAGCCAATTAAAATCAAGCACGGGCGTGGCCCTTACCCGTGCTCGCATCCCTATTTAAGCAACTTCAACCGTCGCCCTCCCCAAAATCAACCCTAAAAAGATTTTTACAGCCTCCTTCTCTCCCATTCCGGCCACACCCACATCCCCAACCCCCTAAAAACCCTCTCAACCTCCCTTTCTCTCCAAAAACCTTACAAAAATGCACCCCATGCCCACGCCACAGCCGTGCTGCAGTAGTCCACGCCCTTGCCACAGCCGTGCACCTACAGAAAACATCACAGCACCACCGTGCCCAGCCCGTGCTCTGTCGATACCCCACACCGGAAGGGATTTTATCGATGGGGCCGTACATAACACGACTAGCTCGACACTTTGGCCTTCTCAACACAGACGCACAAACCTCTTCACTCACATTGATGGGCCAGATGATACCTCAGGGCATCCAGACGATGCTACACATGAGGATGATTAAATATCGTCGTGGAATTGACCCTCCATAGTACCGATTAGCCATCCCCATAAATGAGGAGGAGCCCGAGGACATTTCTGATGATGTCCCACCACCATCACAGGAGGCACCAAACCCGAGCCAACGGCCATCCCATGCATCAGCTCCATGGTCGAAGATCTCCGTGCGCCACCCAGTTCGAGCAGTATTGTACCTAGCAGTTCACTAACACCGCTCGACGTTTTGATGGGATTGAGGCCACCCTCCAGCAGATATGCCATCACTTCCATATCTCATCACCGACACCACCACAGGACCCGACCGATGATGAGGACCTCTGAGTCCTTTTATCTAGTTTTTCTTTTTCTTATATTTTTTTACTTTTATTTTCCATTTATTTTAATTTCTATTTGTCTTAGTTTGAACTTATTGCAAACTTTTATCATGATTATCATTCACATCTAACCTTCGAGCATTCTTAACATATATTTATTTAAATACGCCTCCGAGATTTCTAACTGGTGACTTCGCAGCATCAAATGAACACTCCATAGAAACGAACAAATAACTAGGAGTAATTCACTACTACATAAGTCAACCATAACCACGACCTCTGCCAACCCAAGGAGATCATCCATAAATTTAGGAAGTGTCACTTTATCCCTTCCCTTTTGATTTTATATTAATTGTCATTATCTATCTTTGTACATTGAGGGCAATGTACATCTTAAAGTGTAGGGGATAAAAGTGCCAAACTTTTTTTCATTATTCTCAAATCCCTGAATTTAGTCTTTTTTTTAAGTAATTTCCTCATATTACTAATTAGGATGAAATTTCTGATGATTTATGATTTTAAATGATATGTTTTAGATGAAGTCATAGTTAATTGTGCATTGATGATTAAATTAGAAGAATATTAGAGAATCAAGCATGATAAGTCTATTTTTCAGAATTAAAATCTTTGCTAGGTTGTTGAGCTGAATCTGAATATTATCTTGAAGTTTGAAACTTACAAGGTTGATGTCAAAACACCCATAATTTTTGTGAGATTTTGAGCCTATTAGAGCATATATTCTTTTTCATGCTCACTTTATTGATTATGAGTGTGTCAACTATGAACTGTTATTCTAGAACTTGCCTCAATTATACATGTTGAGACCACACCTATGATTTGATATACTGAGATGATAAAGGCACCTAGGTTTTAACCCACTAACTCCACTAAATAGCCTACCTTCACAATTAACCCCTAGTGAACCCCGTTGATCCTAACAACCCTTTTTATTAACTTACAAGCTAATATTAACCCAAAACCCCTTTGTATTTGTTGTCACCATTCCTTTTGACTGCCCTTATATCGAGAGTTGATTTGATGTGTTGTCTAGCTATTATCTTTATTTTAAAGTAATAGATTCATTCCTTGTAATATTTAGTTTGTTCTTAATTAAAAAAACGAAGTATATTCATTATTAGTTCTATAATTAAATGAGCTTACATGTTAAAATTCCACATCTTGAGGAAAAAGCTCGTATTATTAGCTTTCAATTGATGTAATTATTTAGGATTAGTTCAATTTTTGTTAGTTAGGCAATTTGTCAGGCCAGTCTCGATTCTAACCTTCTAATTCAGCCATTATCCACACCTTTAACCCCAGCCCCGTTACAACCCTGTTAAAGACCTTTTGATTTGTGTATCATCTCATATTACAGTGGTAGAGATTTGATTTTCAGGCAAGCCTATGGGATTAACTTTTCAGGTTCGACTTCTGAGAGTTTAATTTTGAACCTCAAACACCTCGAGTGATTTGAGTGAATCCTTAGTGAGGATGTCAGTCCTTGTCGATTTTGAATCAAAGGTAATTATTTAGATAAGGGGAGACACCTACATTTTTGTGTTACAAATGTATGACTTTGATTATTTGAATCTTTAGGACTCTTCGAGTGAGATCATCCATGTATAAATTATCTATGAATTATGATGAGACATTGTTCGTAGGAATTATGAATCATGGAAAGTTCATTTTAATTGTAAGTTGAGAATTTTGCTTGAGGACAAGCAAAAGCTTAAGTATAGGGGTATTTGATAAACCGTAATAGTAACACATTTTAATCCTACATTTAGTATGCTATTGAATGATTTAAGCCTTGATTCATATAAAAAGGTGCTCGTAATCCTTTCTTTTCATGTCTTATACCCAGGAAAGCACCCGAGGATAAAAAGAACAAAAAAACGGGCCCAAAACGGAGTAAATGGGCCATATCACGGAATTGACACGGCCTGGATTTAAGCCCACACGGCCGTGCCTTGTCAAGCATCTAGAACACGGCCTCACCCCCGATGTACACGATCGTGCCTCAATTAAGAAATCCGAACACGGCTCAAAGATTCGTCACACAGGCGTGTGACGTGGCCGTGTCCCTGTCGTGGCAATGAATAATTTTATTTGGAAAAGGATGCTTGGGGAGAAAGAATCGCATTCCAAGAGCCTATATATACCACCTAGGTACCACCTTTGAGAGGGCGGTTAGCTAGGCCAAGTAGCCAAGCCGAAAAATGTCACAGTTGTGGGAATCACTCGAAGATAGCCAGTTGATCCATCTCAAGAAGCCGGAATTCTACTCAAGACGGCGGATCTCTCCTTCAATTCCTTCAGGGAGTTTTAGGGATTTCTTATGTTTTGTTTTATCTTTTCTCTTGAGATGTTTTCTTTATTTGTTATGTACTAAACCCTTCAGATACCTGAAGGGGATGAAACCTATATGAATCTTATTATTGATTTCTGAATTATATGATAAATACTTAGTTTGTTCTTGATTATGTGAGCTTAATCCAAATTTGATGTGCTTAGGTGGAGAAATAGACCCTGCTTAAGAGTAGATCTAGCATAATTAAGCGGAGTTGATCGCACGCCTAGAGATAGGGTGACGAGATTTTGCCAGATTAGGGTGAAACCTAATATGGGAGTTCATAGATCGATTTACTGCTATTCTAGGGGGTTATTATTTGAGAAAGAGATTTCCGTTAATTAACCTAGGGTTAGACATTAGTCGCTTCGAGAGAGGGTTTAATTTACGTTAGGGAGTCCTACGGATCAAACTAAGTGAATAAATTGTATGGTTCAGTGTTAGATAACAAGTGAAGTCTAGGTGGATTCTTCCTGAGGGTATCGTCGTGATCAACTGAGTTTTTCTTCAAGTTATTTCCCAATTCTTTCTTTTTGTCTTCGCGTCTTCAACATAGTAGTCGTTAATTTAGATTAAAGAAACTTCACTTTATTTTAGGCTAAATAATAAAAGGAAGTTAGTATTAGTACTTTTAGTTCCTTTGGGTTCGGTAATCCGGTCTTGCCTCAGCTATACTACTGTTCGATAGGTACACTTGCCTTTAATCATTGTCAGAGTTAGTTTCCAGGTTCGATCTCATTCATTATAAATTTTAAAACTCTGATTTCAGCGATTAGTGAAGGTTGGCTACGAGAAGTTAGTTTTCTTGGGCATATAGTATCTACTGAAGGTGTCAGAGTAGACCCGAATAAAATTTCAACCATTGTTAATTGGAAGCCACCGAAGAATGTGTTTGAAGTTCGAAGTTTTCTAGGACTAGCTGGTTACTATCGGAGATCTGTAAAAAGTTTTTCAATGATAGCATCTCCGATGACTCGTTTACTACAGAAAGATGTAATGTTCGAGTGGAATGATAAATGTCAGCAGAGTTTTGACAGATTAAAAGCTTTATTGATAGAAGCTCCAGTGTTAATTCAACCAGAATTGGGCAAAGAATATATAGTTTACAGTGATGCATCATTCCATGGTTTAAGTTGAGTTTTGATGCAAGATGGTAAAGTGGTAGCTTATGCCTCATGACAGCTAAAGCCACATGAAAAGAACTACCCGACACATGACCTTTAATTGGTAGCCATAGTGTTTGCACTGAAAATCTGGCGGCATTACTTATTTGGTGAAAAAATTCATATATTCACTGATCATAAGAGTCTGGAATATTTGATGTCACAGAAAGATTTAAATTTGAGACAGCGCAGATGGCTTGAGTTATTGAAAGATTATGATCTTGTTATTGACTACCATCCAGGAAAAGCCAATGTAGTGGCAGATACTTTGAGCAGAAAATCCCTATATGCTTTACGAGCAATAAATACTCGGTTGTTGTTGTCTGATGATGGTTCAATCCTAGCTGAGTTAAAAGCTAGACCAATGTTTTGACAGTAAATTTTTAAAGCCTAGAAAAATGATAACAAGTTGCAGGCAAACGCGTACAGAGTGAATCGACTCCTAACTCAGAATTTTAGATCGGGACTAATGGTTGTTTGTTATTCAGAGGCAGAGTATGTGTACCAAAAAGTTTAGAACTGATACAGAAGATTTTGAATGAAGTCATAATGGTAACATGTCTATACATCCTGGTAGTAATAAAATGTATAATGATCTGAAAAAGATGTACTGGTGGCTGGGAATGAAACAAGATATTTCTGAGTTTGCATCTAAATGTTTGATATGTCAACAAGTAAAAACTAAACATTAGTTGCATTCTGGACCAGAATGGAAATGGGAAAGAATTACTATGGACTTTGTATCGGGATTACCCCTATCTCCAAAGAAGAAAGATGCCATTTGGGTAATTGTTGATCGGTTGACAAAGTCCGCACACTTTATTCCAGTACGTATGGATTATTCCTTGGATAGATTGGTTGAGTTATATGTATCTGAGATTGTCGGATTGCATGGAGTGCCTGTCTCCATCATTTCAGATAGAGATCATCGGTTTACATCTCGATTCTGGAGTAAATTACAAGAAGCTCTGGGTACTCAGTTACACTTTAGCACTGCATTGCATTCCCAAACAGATGATCAATCTGAACGGGTAATACAGATCTTGGAAGATATGCTTCAGTGCTGTATCCTTGAGTTTGAAGGTAACTAGGAAAGGTATTTGCCTTTAGTTGAATTTGCTTATAATAACAGTTATTAGTCTAGTATTAAAATGGCACCGTATGAAGCCTTGTATGGTCACAAATGTAGAACTCCATTGTAGTGGACAGAACTCAGTGAGAAAAAGTTACATGGAGTTGACTTGGTCTGAGAGACTAAGGAAAAAGTGAGGGTAATTCGAGACAGTTTGAAAGCAGCCTATGATCGACAAAAGTCTTATGCTGATTTGAAAAGAAAAGAGATAGAAATTCAGGTTGGTGACAAGGTATTCTTGAAAGTGACGCCTTGGAAGAAAGTACTCCGGTTTGGTCGTAAAGGAAAATTGAGTCCACGATTCATTGGACCGTATAGAATTACTAAAAGAATTGGACTAGTCGAATATCGGTTAGCTTTACCACCAAAGCTTGATCGAACTCATAATGTTTTTCATGTGTCTATGCTATGGCGGTATCGATCCGACCCTTCACATGTTATCTCTCCGATAGAGGTAGAGATTCAGCCTGATATGACATATGGTGAAGAACAATCAAAATCTTAGCTCAGGAAATAAAAGAGTTAAGAAATAAAAAAGTAGCTTTGGTTAAAGTTCTTTGGCAACAACACGGAATAGAAGAGGCTACCTAGGAGTCGGAGGAAACTATGAGGAAGCAATACCAGAATCTTTTTACTAGTAAGATTTTCGAGGACGAAAATCCCTAACGGGGGGAGAGTTGTAACAACCCATTTTTCAATGAAATCGGAACAGTGGCTTCAGGACCACAGATCCGACCCAAAATATAATTTATTTTTATTTTATTATATGGTCCATAATATGATAGACGCGACATGTTAAAATTTTGACATGAAATTTTATCGATTTAGTGCCTAATTACGAGAAGAACTAAATCGCATAAAATGTGAAATTTGAATTCTAGTAGCTATATGGATCAAATAGCTATGAAATTCAAAACTAGAGGTCCTTATATGGTAATTAGACCATTAAGAAAAGTATGTAGATTTTTCATGGTGACTCATCCATGGAATTATAGAAAAAGGTCAAGGACTAAATTGGAAATAGCAAAAAATTAATTAATTAAAAGATGATAAAAGAAAATATCATCTTATTATTGTCATCTTCAACCTAAAATTTTATGGAAACCCTAGGAGAGAGAGGGGAAACTTTCAAAGCTTAATTGGGTAAGTTCTTTTGTCCCGTTTTTAATAATTTTAGTATTTTTGAAACTGGGATAGCTTAATCTCTCTATTTGAGGGATTAGTTTGAAAAGTTATCAAAGTAAGAAAATTGGTCATGGATGTATTATGCTGGAAATTAGAAATTTATGGTAGCAAATGAAAGATTATTGATAGATAAACAACTTTTACAAAGTGATTTTTTATGCAAATTTAAGTTAGGGACTAAAATGTAAAATTGTGAAATTGAAAGAAAAATTCTGAAATTTTATGTATACATGTGCTGTAAATTTTGTAACGGGGCTTTGGTTAGGCTTGGAATAGGGAGTAATTTGCACAAGTTTCATTTTCCGGGCCTAGGGACAAAATCAAAATTTATGGAAAAGTTAGGGGCAAAATGGTAATTTTGCCTAGGACGTAAATTGAGTCCATTTAAATATTAAATGTATGAAATTGATAGTTTAATTCATTTACATAGATCCAGAAAACACAAACTCGAGGCTAGATCGAGGAAAAGAAGAGATTTCGAATTAGTAGATTATTACGCGAACAAGTGTTGAGGTAAGTTCGTGTAACTTAATCGGACATGTAAATATGTTTAATTTGAATGTTATGTTGTATGGAATGTGAATTATATTGATTTGCTTTACTTGTATACTATGATGGAAATTTTGCTACATGCTTGAAATGGTGATAAAGGGTTAGTCCCGATTGAATGTTGAATTCTGATGATTATATGTGCTTTCTCGAAACTAATAAGGTCCTGCATTTGTTGCAGACGGGATTTAGCTCGGACGAGTAATCCCATTGACCTTGTTATATAAAGGATTTAGCCCGGACGGGCAATCCTAATATTATTCCTCTCATGTATGCATTAAGATTAGGGTTTAGCCTAGACTGGTAATCCTAATCGAGCTCCTCCGAGCTTACGTTATATAAAGGATTTAGCTTGGACTGATAATCCTGTTATACGATATGTGGCTCAAGAGTGTGTTCCTTGGTTAAGTGCCCTAAAGGGTACCCTTGAATAAGAAATTGATGGATTATGGAACTGTACACTTCAAGTGTACTACTTGAGCATCTCCTATCAATAATCAACCACACATTTAAAGGCCGATTACACATATTTATACATGAGCAAAACATGCCAAATATAAGCCAAATCATATGGCAAAATGCATAACACATCATTTTTCATATACAAGCCAACTTAAATGGCTAAATCCACTACCAAAATATACCAAAATGACCATAACTCCTATACATGCCATATAACCAAAACACAAGATCAAAAGTACCAAAATAGAAGCTTGATAGTGTGATGAGGTCTCCGATGATTCCCAAATCCGAGCTAGCTTCAAGAACACTATAAAACACGAAAAATAAACAAAGTAAGCTATAAAGCTTAGTAAGCTCGTATGCTAAATAAGTAAAACTTACCAACCAATAACTCAATAACATAAACATCATATAATGCATTTCAAATTTGAAGCATAACATAACATATGTATTCAATCTAAGATTAAGCACAATTTCCATCAAATTCTTCGATTCAATGATCGTATAGTTCACATAAATACATGTACAAGCTCGTATTGTTCTCATACTCATCCATATCTTTGATATACCCATTGAATCATTCGAAATACTATTGGATATCTAGGAATCTCGCACACTAAGTGCCACATATATAGCCGAAGCTATCCCAATCTCATATTACATATAACGCTCACTCTCGAGTTATCAACGGGTCTGCTCACACAAGCTGACGGTCATGACGAACCTACACGGTGCTACTCACACAAGCTGATGAGAATCCGCAACACATACTGGATAACTCCGCCACCAGTAGAACGTACGAACCAACACCCAATCACATAACCCCTAATGACATGTCATTTGTATCCTAATCTATTCCTAAGGTTCAACCGGGATTTCACACTTGATGAATCATCGTCAAATATATCCGCAAGGTAGTATTCACAATTTATACAATAATACAACATTTAAAACATAATTATAATAATGCTTATTACATATGAACTTACCTCGAATGCAAAAACGGCGAAAAAAGTTGATTAACCCAATACTTTGTTTTTCCCCCGATCTAAATCCAAAGTTTGGTTTTCTTGATTATATGTAATTAAAATTAACTTATTTAATCATCACTCTAGTCAATTTAGTCTAAAATACACATTAAGGTAACTTTACAATTTTGCCCCTAATATTCCAACATTTTTACAATTTAGTCCTTATCTCATAAAAATTCAATTTCATGCAATTCAACCTATACCCATGCTAGCCAAATTTCAATTATGTCCCTAGAAGCCCAAATTTTTTGTTTATTTCACAATTTAACCATGAATTTTACACATTTTACAATTTAATCCCTATGTAGACATTTTACTTAAAATCACTTAACAAATGTTGTTTATCTAACAACAACCATACATTTTCTATCATTAAACATCAAAATGCACATATATTCATCAATGGAAAGACCCTAAACCTTTAACAGTTTTGCAAAATATTCCCTGGGCTAGCTAGATTAAGCAGCAACGTTTTTAAAAACATATGAATTAATAAAAACGGGACAAAATACATACCAATTAGACAAGGATGAGCTTGCCAAAAGCTTGAGCATCAAAAATGAATTCCTAAGCCCTAATTTTGAGTTACAAGATATGGAATAAAGATGATACATGGTTAGTTTTATTATAATTATCATTAATTACCAATTTACTAAACTAACCTTAAAACCTAACCAAAATTTCAATAATGCCAAACCAATATCATCCACTATCTAAGTAATGGGCTATTTATCACATAAGGACCTCTACTTTAAGGTTATATAGCTATTAGACACCTTTAGCTAATAGAACTCAAGTTTTACACTTTACACGATTTAGTCCTTTTTATCAAATTGAGCATTCAAACGATAAAATTTCTTAATGAAATTTTCACACGGTCATACTATCATGCTGTAGACATTAAAATAATAATAAAATAATTATTTTGACTTCAAATTTGTGGTCCTAAAATCATTGTTCTGATTTGACTAAAAACGGGTTGTTACAAAAGTTGCCTTAAGAAATACATTCTCCTATCTTGTTCCATCAAGAAACAAATCAAAATTAGGAGTTTTAATATTTTCTTGTTCTTTCAAACATTCTTTCACGAAACAATTTACTTTTGTCTTTAAAATCACTTCTAACAAATTTGTTTGTGTTTTTCTTTTCCAAGTCTTGTTGGGGCGTTTTCTTGAGGTCCAAAGACGGTTTCTTTCCATTCAAGAAACCCTAATTCGTTCTCTATTGGACTCTTTACCAGCTGATTCATCTTTCTTTTGTTTTAATTTCATTTGACTCTCCTTTGTGACAACTATTCTATTTTTGTTGTTTCTCGTTTCAGTTTACATTCGTCTAGAGATCTAGGATAAATTCGTGATTTTGAAAAAAATTATGATCTGCTTCCGCATTCATCCGTCTCATTCCTTATCACATGGCCAAATTCAATGTATCATGAAACAAGGTAAGAGGTGAGGTTATGGCCAGGGAGGGGGACATGGAGTACAAATGGGATCATGTACCCCTTAGCTATGGACAGTTTGACATTCAAATGGAGGAAACAAGGAAAAAGGTTGGCGGCAATGCTCATTAAGCATGAGAAAAATTGTACAAAAAAATTAAATGTAAGAGTGTGAACAATGAGGCTTGAGCCTTGTACCATTATGATAGCTAAGTAACCGTTAAACCTCTAGGCCATTAATTCCCTTGTTCTCATTCATACAAACAAAATAAAAAATATATATGGGATGTGACATGGGCTCCATTTATTTCCTGCATTTAGATTATGTTTTTAATTAGATGTTTTACCCTTGATACAATTTCTAGAAAATATGTTCAATATTTCATAACTAACGTGTTCACTGTGAACGAATGGTTTATTTTCATTTTCGGGCTTTAAAACAGCTCAGAAACATAAACTCATTCTTCAGATCATTTTTAAGTAATCCATATAGAATTGCGAATGGATCATTTCTATTTTTGGAAACCTACATTCATTTCCAAATGGTTCCATTTTTCCATTTTAGACTAAAACCATAATCATTCACGAATGTTTTTCATTTCTCTTTTCCTATTCATTTTGTTCACTTCTATTCAAACACGCAACTCGTTTTTGGTTTCAATGAGTTAGCGAAAGGATCGATTGGACATATGTAATTAGGGCTCCAATGATTTATAATTAAGTTCTGACTTTTTGCCAATTAATTATAAACTCATTTAGTCATGAAATCATTCCACTATAGTATCGTGACTGAGCTCTTCCTAATGAAATACCATTACGAAATCATCTACTCAGTGCTCATCCAATGATCTTGTCATAAGTATGTTACCCTCATAGGATATCATTGATCTCTTTGGGATAATATCTGCTTTCCAAATATAATCCTATTTTATCTCATGTAACCATCACATCTTCTTTCATGAAAAGTCAATCACTATCAAATAGTGGCCAAGTCATTCATCACAAAGACGAACAACCCATGGCCACGTTTACTTTTCATCAACCATGTAATGCTAATGAGAAGCTATCATTTACCCATATCTCGGGCCATAAACTCCACTGTTGTGAATGATGCTACGTACTACAGAAGTCTTACCCCCAACGCACCAACTTTTTGTTCCTTATCTATTCAAACTTAGGCTTTTACTTACTTCAAAGTGTATGAGTCACGCATACACAGCTTGCCACCCACTCAGGATTCAGGATCTATTCTACTTGGACCCAGTCTAATATCCTATCAGTCCAGTCCGATTGTAACACCCCTTATCCGTGTTTGACGCCAGAACAGGGTACAAGGCGTTACCTAACTTAAACACATGCTAACATACATTTTTGGGTCATAAAAGTTCATTCAAATTTAAAACTTTTCAAACTTTGTCTTAAAATCCCTAATATGAGCCTACGAGGCCCAAAACACACTTTAGAAATGGTTCGAGACCAAACCTAGTTCTTTAGAAAAACATTGGAAAATGTCACTAAAAATAAGGGTACACGCTCGTGTGGAAAGGTGACACGCCGTGTGATCTAATAACATGACCACGTTGAAGGACCGTATAACACATACGGCCTAAGCATATAGGGACACGCCCGTGTCCCTTGCCCATGTGCAAAAACCTTGACATTCTAATTTTGACGTCATCAACCCAATAAGGTCACACGACCAAGGTATACGCCCTTGTGCTAGGCCGTGTGGTGAATTTAATTTCACATTCAAGGTGTAGACTCCACACGGCCTGGGAACATGCCCATGTACAATGGTCGTGTCTTCCACACGGTTGAGACACACGGCCGTGCCTCAGCCCGTGTGGTTACTACTAGGCATTTTGTTTTGCCAACTTAAAGTCCAGAGGACACACGGCTAGACTACACGCCCATAAGGTAGGTCGTGTATCACACTCGGCTTAGACACACGCATGTGTGTCTACCCGTATGGACAAAATAAGGCTATCTACCAAGCCTTTTTGCCACCCTTGCTTGTACCAACCTAAACCACACTAAGAAAAACCAATTCATACATAAACACATGACTAAATCAGCCACAACCAAGTCATCCACACATCAAGTCCACTATACTTCATTCACATGCAAAACTCATCACGTACTTTATCAATTCTGGAACAGCCCGATTTTGGGGCTAGTCAGAATAGTGGTTTCAGAACCACTAAATTGAGGTCAGAGAAAATTATTTTAATAGTATTTTATGTGTTATAGCATGATAATATGAGTGCATGAAAATTTTGGTGAATTAATTTTAGTGATTGCATGCTTAATTTTGAAAAAGGACTAAATCGCATAAAGTGTGAAAGTTTTGTTCTACAAGCTAAAGGTGTCAAATAGCTAAAGAATATTAAATTGGAGGTCCTTAATGTGCAATTAGGTCCTTAGAAATGTGTTGGCCGGCCATAGGAGACAAGAAATGAAAATTGTGGTCAAAGTAGGTGAGTATTTGGTGACTTAATTGACTAGTAATAATAAAATAAAGAGAAAAGGTATCATCTTTTCATTTTCTACACACTACCACCGAAATTTTCAGCAAAGAGGAGCTTTGGAAAGCTTGAAATTTTCAGCAGCTTAAACCCTTGCAAGTCATCTTGATGATCATTTTTTATGATTTTTGTGTTTTTAGAACCCTTGTAGCTTAAGCTAGCTAATGAGGGGACTATTTTGCAAAATGGTTGAAAGTATAGGGTTTTTCCATGAGAGCATTAGTGTTGTTTGCTGAATTTTTATGGAAGAAAATGGACCTTGGTTGTTAAATAAACAACTTTTGTGAAAGAGGTTTCCATGAAAACACCTAAATGGACATTTTTGTAAAGGGTGTAAAATAGGTAGTAAATGTGTGAAATAATTGAATTTTTGAGTTGCTTTAAGCTTAAAGTATATTCGGCTAGGCTTGGTTAATAAGTAAATTTGATGAAAATCGATTTACGAGCTTAAGGGCAAAATAGTAATTTTGTGAAAGTCTAAGGGCAAAACGATAATTTTACCAAAGTAGAAATTTTAAAACGTCTTGATTTATGTGGTGATTAAATAAGTGGAATTGTCATTATAGATCAAGAAACACTAAGTTTGGACCGAAATCGAGGAAAGAACAATGTGGTGGACTAGATCGAACAAATATACATATTTTGGTACCGAGGTAAGTTTGTGTGTAATAAAGCTACATAATGTTATTATGTTTTTAAATGCTTGATATCATGAGAAATGTATATTAGCTCTATGAAATTGGTTAATGATGTCTCGATGAAAGTATGATGAAATTTTGTTAAGTCGAAGTCCCGGTTGAACCTTAGGAATAGCAAGGATACCATTGTCACGACATGAGATTAAGGAGGTCCCGTATAAGACCATGTCTGGGACATGGCCTCGGCACTGAAAGGAGATCCCGTATAAAACCATATCTGGGACATGGCATTGGCATCGAGCAGTAATTCCGTGTAAGACCACATCGGGGACCTGGCTTCGGTATGTAATCGTGTAAGACCATGTCTGGGACATGGCATCGATATACGATCCCGTGTAAGACCATATCTGGGATATGGCATCGGCATCTTATTACATGTATGAGGATTCTTGTGTATCCTCAAGTATTCCAAGTGGTTCAACGAGATAAGGAGTTAAGTTTATGTTGAAGATGAAATTAGTGCTAAAGTTATATGATGAAGTGATACAAGTACATGTGAGTAACTTATGAGAAATGTGTCCGATAAGTGATATGTGATTGGTAAGAGTAAGCATGAGTAAGTTATGGCAATGTGCTTGAGAATTTGTGTTATTACTCAATGCAATGTATGGATGTTATCATAAGCCTTTATGTTGCTATTTGTTTCATGCTAACTTACTAAGCTTTATGCTGGCCCCTCTCGTTTCCATTTCTTATAGTATTGCCAAGCTAGCTCGGGGATCGAAGGAAGTCAGAGACTCGATCACACTATCAATTGGAACATTTGGTGTAGTTAGACTTATCTTTTTTAGTATGGCATGTATAGGGACTTAGTCTTTGTAAAGTGTTATATTATTTTGGCCAAATGTGTTGGCTTAATTTAGAGATGAATTCATTTTGTATAAGGCCATAAGTGATGGTTAATTCTTATTATTGGTATATGAAAAGATGATATTTTATGTGCAAATTACATGGTTGAGTAATTGGTATAGATATGCATGATTGAATAGGTTGCTTGATATGGCTTATGTTGGTGCAAGTAGGGGTAGAAGAAAGGGCTTGGTAAATAACCTCACATTTGTCCATACCGGTACACACACGGGCATGTGTCTAGACCATGTGTGACACGCAGTCTGTCCCATGGGCGTATGGTCTGGCTGTGTGTCCCACTGCATCCTAATTTGGCAAAACAGAATGCCCAGTAGTAACCACATGGGCTGAGGCACGGCCGTGTGTCACAACCGTGTGAAAGACACAGCCATAGGACATGGGCATGTGCCCAGGCCATGTGAAGTCTGCATCTGAATATAGGAATTTAATTCGCCACACGGTCTAAGGACACGGGCGTGTGCCTTGGCCGTGTGACCTTATTAGGATGGTGACGTCAGAAACATAATGTTAAGGTTTTTGCACACGGGCTAAGACACGGGCCTGTTATGGCTGTGCGAGGGACTCGGGCGTGCGTCAGGCCGTGTGAAAACCCCTGTAGGTTCAAATTGAGATAATAAATCAACATGAGCGTGGGGCACGGGTGTGTCCCTATGTGCTTAGGCCATGTGAATCACACGATCTGTCAACATGGCCATGTTAACAAGTCACACGGGCATGTCACACTTCCACACGGGCGTGTGCCCCTGTTTTTAATAACATTTTCCATGGTTTTCCAAAGAAATCAATTTGATCTCGAAACGTTTCTAAGATGTGTTTTGGGCCTCGTAGGCCTATATTAAGCATCTTAAGATGAAGTTTGAAAAGTTTTAAATTTTAACGGACTTTTATGATTCGAAATTGTATGTATGCATGTGTTTAAGTTAGGTAACGCCTCGTACCCTATCTCGGCATCGGATACGGGTAAGGGGTGTTACATTTAATGGTATCAGAGTTATGGTTTAGTCGATTCTCGGACTAACCTAGCATGTGTATGAGTCTAGCTATACATGCCATATATGAATTATGATAGAGTGACGACTCCTAACGATTTAAATTATGTTTTCATATAATAAATGGATCCTGACAAAGCAGAGGTGGATGATGTAGAAAGTAATGCGCCGGCCCTGCCTAAGGGACGGTGCCAACTGAAAATGAGAATAGACCAATGACTGTAACTCAAAGAGGAGGAGAAGACACTAGGGAAGCCTTTCTCCACATGATGAATGCCTGGTATACGAAGTTTGTTCGAACGAAACCGAACACGCAATCCCCTCCACCCCCACCTATTCCTCAGACTACTCCTGTAGCTCCCTAAGTTGTAGAAGTAGTAAGAAGGTAATAGCCCCCTGTTGATAGAATTCGGAAACAATGAGCTGAGGAATTTTGAGCTAATAAAGATGATGATTCGAAAAAAGCAGAATTCTAGCTTGAAAATACCATCAGGGTATTTGATGAACTATCTTGCACACCCGAAGAGTGTATGAAGTGTGTTGTGTCTCTCTTAAGAGATTCAGCTAACCAGTGCTGGAACACCCTTGTGTCGATAGTATCAAGGGAGAAAGTTAATTGGGAATTTTTCCAATAAGAGTTTCGAAAGAAGTATATTAGCCAAAGATTCATCGACCAGAAAATACAGGAATTCCTTGAGTCAAAACAAGGTAGAATGACAATAACTGAATATGAACGTGAGTTTGTAAGGCTTAGTAAATACGCCCGGGAGTGGGTATCCACTGAAGCCATTATGTGCAAAAGGTTTGAGGACGGGTGAAATGAGGATATCTGCTTGTTTGTTAGCGTCCTAGAACTAAAAGAATTTGTTGTGGTAGTAGATAGAGCTTGCAAGGCCGAAGAGTTGGCGAAAGAGAAAAGAAAGGCTGAAACCGAGTCTCTTGATTCGAGGAAGAGACAATTGGGTAAGTCATTTCAATCCTCATCCAAGAAATCAAGAGAGTTTACTACTCGATTAGCCACTTCAGCTGGGTTTTCAAACAGAAGCAAGGGTAAACAGTACTCGGGGTCTAAAGCTCAGACCACTTCAATTGCTAGTGTTGGTAATGCTCGACCAAGTAGACATAAATGTCCACAGTGTGGCAGACGTCACCCCGGGGAGTGCCGAGCAAACGAGAGAGCTTGTTTCAAGTGTAGATCCCCAGATCATTTTATTAGAGATTGCCCCGAGATGGTTGAAAAAAAGAAATTTCAGAGTGAAAGATCTGGAAGTATTGCTAGAGGAAGGTCACAGAGAAATTCGGAAAATGGAACGAGTAGTAAGAATACACCTAGAGAGCAAACTACAAGATCTGAGGGTAGAGCGCCTGCGAGGACTTATGTCATTCGTGCTCGTGAAGAGGCGCCATCCCCTGATGTGTTTACGGGTACATTTTCTCTCTATGATACTCATGTTGTTGCTTTAATTGATCCAAGATCTACCCACTCATATGTTTGCATGAAACTAGTAGCTAGTATGGACATGCCTGTAGAGTCTACAAAATTTGTGATAAAAGTGTCAAATCCCCTAGGCAAATGTGTGTTAGTTGGTACAGTATGCAAAGATTGCCCTTTGATGATTAGAGGTCATTATTTTCCGGCTAATCTCATGTTATTGTTGTTTGATGAATTCAATGTAATTCTTGGTATGGATTGGTTAACTGCTCATGATGTGATAGTAAATTGTGGAAAGAAATATATTGAATTGACATGTGAAAATGGGGATACTCTTTGTGTTGAGCCAGATGAACAGAACAAATTTCCTATAACGATTTCTTATATGTCTGCTCAGAAATATGTAAGAAAGGGATGTGATGATTATCTTGCCTTTGTGATGAATGTCAAAGAGACTGAGTTAAGAATTGAGTCAGTGCCGATAGTATGTGAGTATCCAGATGTGTTTCCAGAAGAATTGCTCGGGTTACCTCCAGTTAGAGAGATTGAATTTGGAATTGAGTTAGCTCCTAGTACTGCCCCCATTTCAATTGCTCTGTATATGATGGCTCCAACCGAGTTGAAAGAATTGAAGGCACAGTTATAAGAGTTGACGGATAAAGTTTTGGCAAGGCCGAGTTATTCTCTGTGGAGTGCTCCCGTATTATTTCTAAAAAAGAAGGATAGTTCCTTGAGATTATGTATAGATTATCAGTAACTTAATAAGGTAACCATAAAGAACAAGTACCCCTTGCCAAGGATCGATGATTTGTTTGATCAATTGAAGGGATCCACTGTGTTTTCCAATATAGACTTGAGGTCTGGTTATTACCAGTTGAGAGTCAAAGACTCAGATGTGGCGAAAATTGCATTCCGGACAAGGTATGGTCCCTATGAATTTCTAGTTTTACCTTTTGGTTTGACCAATGCCCCTGCTGTATTTATGGATTTGATGAACCGCATCTTTCGGCCATATTTGGATAAATTTTTTGTAGTCTTTATTGATGATATATTGATTTACTCTCGTGATGAGAACGAGCATGCCGAGCATTTGAGAACGGTTTTGCAAACTTTGAGAGATAAACAGTAAAAGTGAATTTTGGCTTAAGGAAGTCAGATTTTTGGGGCACATTGTTTTGGGTGACGATATTCGAGTTGACCCGAGTAAGATTTTAGTAATTGTTGATTGGAAATCGCCGAGGAATGTATCCGAGGTTAGAAGTTTTCTAGGCCTAGCTGTTTATTACCAACTGTTTGTCAAAGGATTTTCTATGATAGCTGCCCCAATGACGAGGCTACTGGAAAAAGATGTGAAGTTTGTGTGGATAGAAAAGCGCCAACATAGTTTTGAAAATCTAAAGGCATTGTTGACTGAGGCTCCAATTTTAGTACAACCTGAACCGGGAAAGGAATTTGTGGTCTACAGTGATGCATCCTTGAATGGATTGGGTTGTGTACTCATGCAAGAAGGCAAGGTGATAGCTTATGCCTTTAGATAGTTAAAGTCGCACGAGAAGAATTACCCGACACATGATTGGAATTAGCCACCATTGTATTTGCATTGAAGATATGGAGACACCATTTGTATGGTGAGAAATGTCGGATATGCACGATCATAAAAGCCTAAAGTACTTGATGACTCAAAAGGAATTGAATCTAAGGCAACAGAGATGGTTAGAGTTGATAAAGGATTATGAGTTAGTGATTGGCTACCATCCGGGAAAGGTGAACGTGGTCGCTGATGCCTTGAGCAAGAAATCCTTGTTTTCACTGAGAGCCATGAGGTTGGCTTTACCGGATGATGGTTCCAATCTAGCTGAGTTGAGAGCTAGACCGGTATTCTTCCAAGAGATTTGTGAAGCTCAGAAAGGCGACAGTGATTTGCAAGCCAAAAGAGCTCAGTGTGAGTCGGGTATTGAGTCAAACTTTCGTATTAGTACTGATGGATGTTTGATGTTTCAAGATAGGTTCTGTGTAGCAAGAGATGATGAACTTATTCAGAAAATTTTACATGAAGCACATAGTGGATGTTTATCTGTACATCCAGGCAGCACAAAAATGTATAATGACTTGAAGAAATGGTATTGGTGGCCGAGTATGAAAAAAGATATTTTTCGAGTTTGTATCGAAATGCTTGATTTGTCAGCAAGTGAAAGCTGAACACCAAGCACCTTCGGGTCTACTTCAGCTTATTATGGGTCCCGAGTGGAAATTGGACGATATTACTACGGACTTTGTGACGGGTCTGCCTTTGACACCAAAAAAGAAGGATGATGTATGAGTTGTGGTTGATAGACTCATGAAGTTGGTCCATTTTATACAGATACGCATTGACTATTCGCTTGAGAAGCTGGCGGAATTGTATGTTGCAGAAATTGTGCGACTTCACAGGGTACCGTTGTCTATCATATCGGATAGAGATCCGAGATTTACATCACGATTTTGGAAAAAGTTGCAAGAGGACTTGAGCACGAAGTTAAATTTTAGTACAAATTTCCATTCGTAAACCGACAGACGGTCGGAGAAGATAATGCAGTTACTTGAAGACATGCTCCGATGTTGTGTTTTAGAATTTCAAGGTAATTGGGAAATGTAACAGCCCGATTTAGGGGCTAGTCAGAACAGTGGTTTCAGAACCACTAATCCGAGGTCAGAGAAAAATTATTTTAATGTTATTTTATGAGTTATAGCATGATTATAAGGGTGCATGAAAATTTTGGTGTTTTAGTTTTAGCAATTTCATGCTTAATTGCGAAAAATGACTAAATCGCATAAAGTGTAAAAGTTCCATTTTACAACCTAAAGGTGTCTAAAAGCCATAAAATATTAATTGGAAGTCTTTAAAGAGAAATTAAGCCCTCAATTAATGGTTGGCCGACCATATGGGACAAACAATGTCAAAATTGGTCAAAGTTATTGGAATTAGGTGGACTAAATTGATGTTTTATAATAAAATAAAGAAAAGAAAAATATCATCTTTTCTTCTCTTCTTCTCCACCAAAAATTAGCAACAAATAGGGGGTTTGGGAGCTCAAAAATTTTAGCAAGCTTTTCTCCTTTCAAGTAAGTGCTTTAATGGTCATTCTTTGTTGATTTTTATACTTTTGGAACCCCTCAAGCTTAAGCTAGCTAAAGAGGGGACTATTTTGCAAAGAGGTAGAAAGTTTAGAGTTTTCCCATGTGAGCATTTATGTTGTTTACTGTATTTTTATGGAAGAAAATGAGTCTTAGTTGTTAGATAAACAACTTTTGTGAAAGGTGTTTCCATGAAAACACCTAAGAGGACCTCTTTGCAAAGGTTGTAAAATAGGTGTAAAATGTGTGAAATAATAAGTATTGAGAGTTGCTATAAGAGAAAAAAAATGTTCACCTAGGCTCATTAAAGGAAGAAATTTGATTAGAATTGATTTACGAGCCTAGGGGTAAAATGGTCATTTTGTGAAAGTCTAAGGGAAAAATGATAATTTTGCCAAAGTATGATTATTGAAATGCATTAATTAATGTGGCAATTTAATGAGCTAATTTGCTATTATAGATCAAGAAGAACGAAGAATTAACCTTGACCGAGGAAAAGGCAATGTATCGGACTAGATCGGTAATTGGCTTATTTTGAAATTGAGGTAAGTTTGTGTGTAATAAATTCAACATCATGTTATTAAGTTTCTAAATGGTTGATATTAGTGATGTTGTATAATATTTCTATGAATTTGATTAATGATGTTGAATGAGGAGATGATGAGAGTTGTGATGTGGAAGTCTTGGTTGGACTTTAATAAATGAGAGAATAATGTCATCAAGACTTGAGAAGGGTAAGGTCCCGTATAAGACCATGTCTGGGACATGGCCTCAGCACTGAATTGAGATCCCGTATAAGACCATATCCGGGATATGGCATCAGCATTGAATATGAGAATCGTATAAGACCATATCTGGGATATGGCATTGGCGTCGTATTTATGTGAATGATGATGAATATGTATCTTCGAGTATCCTCAAGTAATTCAACGGGTAAATAGCTAAGTTTATAATAGAGATGAGATTAGTGCTAAAACTATGTGATGAAGTGATACAGGTACACGTGAGTAATTCACGAAAAATATTTACGATATGAGACATGATATGAAATTGGTAAGAGTAAGCATGAGTAAGTTATGGAAGTGTGTTTAAGATTTTGTGTTTTATTCAATACAATGGATGGATGCTATTATGAGCCTTTATGTTGTTATTTATTTCATGCAAACTTACTAAGCTTTATGCTTACCCCTCTCATTTCCCTTTTCCTTGTAGTATTGCCAAGCTAGCTCGAGAATTCGTGGAACGTCGGAGTTCGCATATCAACTTCTCTTTAGTATAGCAAAGCTAGATTTATTTTGAGTATGGCATGTATAGGACTTGGTTATTTTGGTCATGTCATATTTGTTAGCCATGGTGTTGGCTATTAATGTTGTTCAATTCATTTTGTAAATGGTCATTAGAAATTGGCCAATATTTGACAAGTTCATATTTATAAATGATGATGAAATTCATGAAATGCATGTTTGTGTGGATGTAGGTTAAATTGATTTGGTATAAGTGTGGTTGCATTGTAAGGTGGCAAATGGCTTGGTAGATAGCCTTATAAATGTCTACACGGGTAGAC
Source organism: Gossypium australe (assembly GCA_005393395.2). Classification (NCBI taxonomy): domain Eukaryota; kingdom Viridiplantae; phylum Streptophyta; class Magnoliopsida; order Malvales; family Malvaceae; genus Gossypium; species Gossypium australe. Next base: position 77,131,842 of record CM016615.1, read on the forward strand.
ATACGGGCGTGTGTCTAGGCCGTGTGTGACACACGGTCAGCCCCATGGGCATGTTTATAGGCCGTGTGTCCCCATGCATGCTAGGTTGACAAGTTAGAATACCCAGCAGTAAACACACGGGTTGAGACACGGTCGTGTGTCTCAACCGTGTGGGTGACATGGCCTAAGACACAGGCATGTGCCCAGGCCGTTTAAAGTCTGCACCTGAAATTAGGAATTTAATTTGACACACGATCTAAGGACGCGAGCATGTGCCTTGGCTGTGTGACCTTTTTGGGATGATGACATCATAAACAGAATGTCAAGGTTTTCACACACGGGCGAAGACAAGGGCGTGTCATGGCCGTGTGAGGGACACGGGCGTGTGTCAGGCAGTGTGAAAACCCCTTGTAGGTTCGAGTTGGAAAATAAATCCACATGGGTGTGGAACACGAGCATGTGATATGCCACACAGGTGGCCCTATTTTATGTCTAATTTTTCTAAGTGTTCAAAAGTTTCCGGTTTAGTCCCTAATCATTTCAGGTACAAGTTTAGGGTCTTATAGACATATAATAAAGACATTAAGGTATTGAATGGAAAGTTTTAATTTGAAGTGAAATTTTATGAATCGATGATGCATGATTGAGCAAGTTAAGTACGGTAATGCCTCATATCTAGTTCAGGTGTCGGATACAGGTAAGGGGTGTTACAGGAAAAGTACTTACCATTAGTAGAATTTGCCTACAATAACAGTTTCCAGTCGAGTTTGAAAATGGCGCCTTCTAAGGCATTATATGGGCGTAAGTGTCGAACGCCCTTGTATTGGACTGAACTCAGAGAAAATTAGATTCACGGGGTCGATTTGGTCAGAGAAACCGTAGAGAGATAAAAGTGATACATAATTGTTTAAAAGCTGCATCAGATAGAAAAAAGTCCTACGCGAATTTGAAATGAAAAGAGATTGAGTTTCAAGTTGGAGATAACGTATTTTTGAAAGTATCACCATGGATGAAAGTTCTCAGATTTGGTCGGAAAGGAAAATTAAGTGTAACACCCCTAACCTGTATCCGTTGCCGGATTAGGGTTAAGAGGCATTACCGGACAACCGAAAACTTTTACAGACATTTCGTGATATAACACATCAAATGCAATCAAAGCGTCCCTTAAATAGGTTATTGAAACCTCAAGCAGGCTTTAGAATAGGGCCGGGACTAACCGAACACATACGAAATTTCTCGAAAATTTTAAACTTTTTCTAAGTTACAGAGATCACACGCCCTTGTGGGCAGGCCGTGTGCCACCCACGGCCTCAGACAGGCCCGTGTGTCTAAGTCATGCCAAAACAGGGCATACATACTGAATTGTCCACACGGCCGTGGGCACGCCCGTGTGCCTCACCCGCGGTCGATCCTGACTTGTACTACACGGCCAGTCACACACCCGTGTGTCCAGCCCGTGGTCGATCCTGACTTGCTTTGAATTTCAACCATGAGGGACACGGTCGAACCACACGCCCGTGTGCTCAACCGTGTGGGCAATTATAGGCCATTTTCAAGGCCAAATTTCCACCCACACAAGGGTCATCCCTACAAGCTCAAACAAACATTATTCCATGCACAATTGGCAACCAAAATCATGTCAAATAATCAACATATCATCTCATTTAATTTCATCTACAATCATGCTAAATTATATACCAAGTTGCACAACAAAAACACATATATGTCTAAGCATGATACATCCACATTTTACCTTTCATATAACCATTTCATTGATCAAACATACATACTCATATTGCATTCATATACTTACCATAACATTGACTATTTCATAGGCATGATATTATAGCAAAACCCAACTCATATAATTTAGCATCACATATAAAACACAATCACTTATATAGCCATGTCACATGGCTACATATATACATGTCTCAACCATGCTCCAAAACAACTAGCCTATACATGCCATATTTAGCTATTTACACATTCAAAAGTACCCAAGTTGAGTTTGATAGTGTGGTGATGATCCTTGACGATTCCCGAGCCTTTTGTAGCTTTGACGACCTATAAAACAGAGTAAACACACACACAGAGTAAGCTTTCCAAAAGCTTAGTAAGTCATATACAAATAAACTAAACATAAACCATTCATAAGCATTACTATTTGAATTCATTAACATATCTTCATTTCAAGCACATAGATAATCTCTTTGGCTCACTTGGTTTGCCATTTGCTTACCAATTCATCATATCTCATGTATCTCATTTGCTCATATCTCAAACATACATATATCTCAAATGTTCCTTTGCATCAATGCACATACTTACTCACCTTTCATGCTTATACAAAGCATACATATCAATGTACCAGAAATGGATGTACAATTCATATAGTCATTCATTTCTCGGACTTGCCCGTTGACCCTTTCGAAACTAAATAGGATACTCAGAGTGTTTGGGATAGTCGTACAATGCCAACGTCCCAGACGAGGTATTACATGTACTCAGATATCGATGCCACTGTCCCAGTGAGGGTCTTACACAAATTAATACGATGCCAATGTCCCAGACATGGTCTTACACGTAAATCTCATATCGATGCCAACGTCCCAGACGTGGTCATACACAAAGTCTCGAATCAATGCCAATGTCCCAGACGTGGTCTTACATGATATCACATATCGGACACCTATGTCATGACATATACTATCCTATCTATCCCTAGGTTCAAACGGGACTTCTCGGACACTAATAACTTGTCGATATATACATAAACACGGATTTCATATACATTCCATCTCAATGGATATTCATAGAAATTTACATTTCATATATGTGCAAATCATTCAATTCAAATACATTTATGTGTATATCGACTTACCTCGGATTTGGATTAACGAACGGACTCAACTATTCGATCACTTTCGATTTTCCTCGGTCTAAATCCATTTTCTTCGGTTCTTGATCTATACATATTCAAATTTAACCCTTTTATTCGCCAAAAATTTCAATTCAATCCAAAAACACATATTTAGGGCAATTTGCAAATTAGCCCTCATATTTTCACATTTGGACAATTTAGTCCCTATTTCACAAAATCACAAAATACACATAATTTCAAGTTATGCATGCCTACCCGAATTTTCACATGCTTCATACTAGTCCATATATTTCATTTATTTTCCAAATTAGTCCTTCAAATTTTCATTTTCTCAATTTAATCCAAAATACTCAAATTCAACAAAACTCCAAAGACAAACTATGATAATCAAACACATATCTTTCATATTTCACTATCAAACATCACAAAACACATGAGTTCATCAAAGGCTCATTTCAAAAACATCATCAATTCTAAAAATTAAGACATGGGTTTTGAAGTTTTCGAAGCAACGGTTACAGAAACGTAGAAATTATCAAAAACCGAAGCAAAACATACCTTGAATCAAGCTAAAAGAGTGCCAAAACCTAGCTTACTTTTTTTTATTTCTTTCAATATTCGGCTAGATGGATGAACATTATAGCCATTTTCAAGCTTTTGTTTTACTTAACTTAACATAATTATTCAATTACCATTTTACCTATTTATTAATCATATAAGACAAATAAACATTAAGGTTATTATGCCATTTAACCTTCCACTATCTTATAATTGGCTTAATTGCCTCATAAAGCCTCCACATTTAAAAGCCACAACAAATAGGCACTTTTACAAATATCATGCTAGTTTTGCATTTAATACAATTTAATCCTTTTCTCAAATTAAGCACACAAACGGACAGATTAATTTATGAAACTTTCACACATGCTAAATCATATACTGCAGGCATAGAAAATAATATTAAAATATTTTTCTAACTCGGATTTGTTGTCCCGAAACCACTGTTTCGACTAGGGTCTAAACCGGACTGCTACAATTCTCCCCCCTTAGGGATTTTCATCCTCGAAAATCTTACCGTTAAACAGATTCGGATATTGTTGTCTCATTGAATCTTTAGGCTCCCACGTAGCCTCTTCCACTCCCTGCCGATGCCACAACACTTTTACTAACGGCATTTTCTTGTTTCTCAACTCTTTCACTTCATAAGCTAAGATACAAATTTGTCCTTCCTTGTATGTCATATCAGATCGGATTTCAATCTCAGACGGAGAAATCACATGAGAGGGACCTGATCTATATCGTCTAAGCATTGACACGCGAAATACATTATGAATCTTTGCTAACTTGGGTGGCAACAACAATCTATAAGCAACTGGCCCAATTCGTTGGATAATTTCATACGGTCCGATGAACCTCGGACTCAATTTGCCTTTACGACCAAATCTGAGTACTTTCTTCCACAGAGATACTTTCAAGAACACTTTGTCACCGATTTCAAATTCATTGACTTTTCTTTTTAAGTCCGCATAGGATCTCTGAGGATCAGGCGTTGCTTTTAAACTATCTTGGATCACTTTCACTTTCTGTTCAGTGTCTTTTATTAAATCGACCCCGTGTATCTTATTTTCACTAGGCTCAGTCCAATACAGAGGTGTTCGACATTTATGTCCGTACAAAGCTTCATAAGGTGCCATTTTAATGCTAGACTGAAAACTGTTGTTATATGCAAATTCAATCAATGGCAAGTACAATTCCCACGTACAGTTAAATTCAAGAATGCAACATCTCAGCATATCCTCGAGAATCTGAATAATCCGCTCGAATTGGCCATCTGTCTGTGGATGAAAAGCAGTATTGAAATGCAATTTTGTACCTAAAGCTTCTTGCAATTTCTTTCAGACTCGTGATGTAAACCTCAGATCTCTGTCAGACACAATAGATAACGGCACCCCGTGCAATCTCACAATATCAGAAATGTAAAGCTCGGCTAATCTATCAAGTGAGTAATCAGATCGTACCGGAATAAAATGGGTGGATTTCATCAATCGATCAACTACGACCCAAATTGCATATTTCTTTTTCGAAGTCAAAGGCAATCCAAAGACAAAGTCCATTGGCACTCTATCCCATTTCCATTCGGGAATCAAAATCGGTTGTAACAAACCAGATGGAACATGATGTTCAGCTTTAACTTGCTGATAGGTTAAACATTTCGAAACAAAGTCAGAGATATCCCTTTTCATACCAGACCACCAATAATGTTGCTTCAAATCATGATACATTTTTGTACTTCAGGAATGAACAGATAGACAACTATTATGTGCTTCATTCAAAATCAACTGAATCAACTCTGGGTTTCTCGGAACACATAATCGATCTCGAAATCTCAAGCAATCATCAACATCAACTCAAAATTCAGAATCAGGGTTCGGATCACACTGAGCTCGTTTCGCTAACATTTCATTATTAATCTTCTGAGCATCACATATTTGTTGTAAAAATAACGGTTTCGTTTTCAATTCAGCTAACACTGAACTATCATCAAACAGATCTAAACGAGCATTCATTGCACGTAATGCAAACACTGACTTCCAACTTAGTGCATCAGCAACGACATTTGCCTTTCTCGGATGATACTCTATCACAAGCTCATAGTCTTTCAACAGCTCTAGCCATCTTCTTTGTCGCAGACTCAAATCTTTCTGGGTCATCAGATATTTCAAACTATTATGATCTGAAAATACGTGACATCTCTCACCAAACAGATAATATCGCCAAATCTTTAATGCAAATACGATCGTAGCTAGCTCAAGGTCATGTGTCGAATAATTCCTTTCATGAGGCTTTAGTTGTCTCGAGGCATAAACTATTACTTTGCCTTCTTGCATCAGAACACATCCCACACCATTTAACGAAGCATCACTATATATCGTGAATTCTTTACCCGATTCTGGCTGTACTAAAGCCGAAGCTTTAGTCAACAGAGTTTTCAACTGATCAAAACTTTTCTGACATTTATTGGACCATTCAAATCTCACATCTTTCTGAAGCAATCTAGTCTACAAAGTTACAATCATCAAAAAGCCTTTTACAAATTTTCAATAATAACCGACAAGTCCCAGAAAACTGCGGACTTCATATACATTCTTCAGAGGTTTCCAATCTAAAATAGTAGAAATCTTACTCTGTAACACCCCAAACCCGGTCAATACACCACGACCGAATCTGGTATGTTACGAGGAAAGTCGTATTTGAGGGGTTAGGTTTCCGGTCAAAGGTTGATGAAAACTCATGTTGTTTTTGTGTTCTTGCAAAAATCTTGGGCATGATTGTTTTAAAACTCATATTTCATTTTGAGAACCCTGAGAATTTTGAAAAACTTAGTCAAATCCATAAGTAAAACAAATTCATATCATTTAGAAATCCGAGTAATTTCTTTTAGTGGCTTAAAAACATTTGGAACTTAGTGTGGAAAAGTCTCAGGTTTGGAAAACAATTGAGTTGCATTCATTTATAGGTTACAGTGTGATACCCGATCGGTACAGTTTAAAACAGATCGCTTTGTAGTTTAAAAACCTTGTCTTTCCAAATTTTAGCCAATTTTTAACCCAGTAATTTGTTAAAGCATATTCAAATTCAAAACCAAGCATACAAATAACAAAACATAGTTTTTAAAAGGCCTTTCACAATCCAAATAAAACCAACGAAAAATAAATAAAATAAATTACCAAGTTTTAAATCAGTGTAACTCCGAATTTATTCATGGCATGATCACCTCGAGTCCATCCGGCTCCATGTCCGCGATCTAAACGTCACCTGAAATGATAAGGGAGAAGGTGAGTCGCAAGACTCAGTGCATAAATCCCCCTCCCGATGTATGCAACATACTAACACACCATAACAAAGCAATACAATTACTGCACCCGATCCTAGCCATCCATAACACCTTTTCTACCCCGTGTGGTACCAAACCACTGGTGGTGCCAAACCACTGGTGACCCAAAGTCACGATATCCATCAATGTGGTGCCAAACCACTGGTGACCCAAAGTCACGAATAAACCGTCTGTGGGGCCAACCCACGTGTGATACCAAATCACTGGCGACGATCCCGTATCTCAAAAGTGGGGCCAACCCACGGTGGTGTTAACCACAGGGACGAGTCGCTATGAGGTGCCAAACCTCTGGTGTCCCAAAGACACAAGTGTGATACCAAATCACTGGTGACCGCAGTCACGAATCAAATGATGGGGCCAACCCATCGTGTGTTACCAAATCACTGGCGTCAATCCCATAATATCAACCGTGGGGCCGACCCACTGTGGTGCTAAGCCACTGGGACGAGACGCTATGAGGTGCCAAACCTCTGGTGTCCCAAAGACACAAATATCATCTAAGGTATCAAACCACTGGAGGTGCCAAACCTCTGGTGTCCCAAAGACACGGATATCATATTCCCCCTCCTCTCATATCACCCATAGACATATCCTACTGATGCAAATCGTGCAAATCATGCAAATCATGTTAACATGTATAGTACTGCATCCCATATCACATACGTCATAGATCATGTTATCATCTCAATAAGAGAACTCATAATGAAACGGACTTACCCGATTCCGTGCACATACCCCATAGGGTATCATGTCAATCAACCATACTGTTTTGGCTTTAATGGACAATCAGGTTATTAAACATATTACTAAGCAAAGAGTGTGTTAGTTTACACACCTGTTAACACGCAAGCCTTAACCCCAAAGAACCGATCTAAGACCCTCGATTACCTTGCTCCTATAATCGGCCAAACAGGAACATTAGAACCAAGACCCTTCGGCCAAACCAAATAACCAAAGGGTAACATTCAAACCCTTACCTTACAAATGATTTGGTTTCCTACCAAATCCCGAACCAAACAATGGTTCCTCTAACAATCGGCCACACCCTATTAAGAAGAACTATTAATCCTTTAGAGACTTGGCTAAATAAAACTAAGAGAATATACTAATAGAACCAACTTCTTACCATCACTCACCAAACGATCAACCAAAGGTAAAGGCTTCGCTTGACTGCTTCGAAATTCCGGATGCCCTATAATGAAATCGGTTCAACACAAGAGATTAACTCCTTACACAAATGCCAAAAATCGGCTCTTAACCAAACCAAACACGACCAAGAACAAGGGAGGAGAGAAATGGCCATTCGGCCAAGCACTTACCTAACTCCAACCGATTGAAAACACCGAACCCAACACGATCAACACCCTTCTAATATTCGGCCAAGATAAAAACTACTAGGAGAGGGGAGATTCGGCAACCACTTTAAACAAAAAGGAAAAGAGGATTCGGCTTCAGTGTTTAACCCACTTATGTTCGGCTTTGAGTGAAAGAAAGGAAGAGTAGAGATGAGAAGAAATGGAGGTTACGGCAATAGGGTTTGAGAGAAGAAAGAAAGTTTAAGGGAACAAGTTGAGAGGGTTTCGACTCAAGAGAAATGGGGAAACAAATGGAGAATTCGGTTTAGAAGGCAAGGTAAGTTTCGGCACAAGTGTTCTAAGAGAAAAGAATGAAAATATGAGAAGAGGAAGGTAGCTAGTTTCGGCAACAAAAGAGATTACAGGGAACACATGCACAAAATCGGCTAGATGCCCAAAAGAAAAGTCGGCAAGGTATGGTTGCTTTAGACTTTCGGTTTCAAGTAAAACAAAAGAGAGACTTACTTCAAAATTCGGCTTTGGTATGACAAAAGAAGAAGTTTGCTTAGACACCAAAAATGATCGAAAATGCACCAAAAGCAAAGTGAAATTCGGCACTCCCCATTCCCACACTTACTAAACCGGCCACCACCTCTAAGCACTCCCATCCACTAGTTCAAAGTTGTTTGAACTAGTCAACCTCCTAATTTCACTCTCCACCCACCATTCAAGATGGTTGACTTGGTCTATGGCAGAGTTTGAACTGCACACTACTTCTCCTCCTCCATGCCGTCAAAATGGAAGCAAAATGTGAGCATTCTGCAGCTTGAACACAGGACCTCTTCCCCCTGCAAGTGACGCCAACCCAAGCTCCAAGTGGCACCTATCTTGCCACTCCACCAGCTCATTTCTTGTGCCAACATTCACCAAATAATACCTATAAACCCCAGCTCCCTCAGCTCCTCTCACCTAAGCCTAAAACTAAAATTTTTCCTATCACTCAGGCATACCTCAGGCTTACAACTAAGCCCCAAAACATCAAAAACAACAACATCGCAGACCAAACACATGCAAATAATGCCACAAAAAAATAGCCCCTAACCCGGGATATTACATACTCGGATCAACCCGTATTCTAGAGGCCGATACAATATGTCCCAGAAAACTGACTTTACGCAACCAGAATTCACATTAGCTAAATTTCGCATACAATTGTTTTTCTCGCAGAGTTTGCAACACAATTCTCAAATGCTTGGCATGTTCAATCTCATCTCGTGAATAAATCAAAATGCCGTCAATGAATACAACAACAAATCGATCTAAATACAGTCTGAAAATTATGTTCATCAAATCCATAAAAACAGTAGGAGCATTCGCTAGTCCAAAAGGCATAACTAAAAACTCATAATGCCCGTCGTTCTGAAAGCTATTTTCGGAATGTCTGAATCTTTCACTCTCAATTGGTAATATCTCGATCTCAGATCTATCTTAGAAAACACAATGGCCCCTTTTAGTTGATCAAACAAATCATCAATTCTGGGTAGAGGATATTTATTCTTTATTGTCACTTTGTTCAACTGACGATAATCAATGCACATTCTCATCGTGCCATCTTTCTTTTTCACAAACAGAACGGGAGCACCCCAAGGTGAGAAACTCGGTCTTGCAAATCCTCTGTCAGTCAACTCCTGCAACTGCGACTTTAATTCTTTCAACTCTGTTGGTTCCATTCTATAAGGAGCAATCGAAATAGGAGTTGTACTAGGACACAGATCTATACCAAATTCAACTTCACGTATCAGAGGCAATCCCGGTAACTCTTCAGGGAACACATCAAGGAATCACAGACAATTGGCACTGATTCAACTTTCTTTTCAGATACTTTTGAGTCAATTACATAAGCAAAATAAGCTTCGTAACCCTTTTTAACATAGCTCCGAGCTTTCAACAAAGATATCAAAGCAGGTAACCCAGTCAAATCATTAGACTCAACCAGAACTATTTCTTCATTCTGACATCTCAAATAAATGGTCTTTCTTTTACAGTTCACAACAGCATCATGCAATGTCAACCAATCCATACCCAAAATTATATCAAATTCATCAAAAGATAACAACATCAAATCAGCAGGGAAACAGATATCTCGAATCATCAACGGACAGTCCCAGCATACTTTGTCAACCATGACACTTTTATCTAAAGGGTTTGATACTCTAATAACAAATTCAGTAGACTCTACAGGCAAAGTCTTATTGGATACTAAGTTCATACATATATACGAATGAGTAGAACCAGGGTCTATCAATGTAACCACAGAAGTACCATAAAGAGTAAATGTACCCATTATAACATCTGGGGATGAAGCTTCCACACGAGCTCGAATGGCATACGCTCTGGCAGGCGCCCTAGCTTCAAATATCGCTACAGTGTCTCTCGTAGCTCTCCGACTAACACTGACATTTCTTGCATTTCGAGAAGGACTACCTCTCGCTGAAACATTCTCAAATCTCGAATTCTGAGCAATCTCTTGCTCAACAGACTCTGGGCAATCACGGATGAAATGATCTAATGATCCACATTTAAAACAAGCTTGGTCATTCAATATACAGCTACCCAGATGTATTTTACCACAATGCCTACATTCAGGTCGTTCAGATCAGACATTTCCCACACTAGCTATCGATGTAGTTGGAGCTTTAGAATTTGACTGTGATCTAGCTCGATCTCTCGGATTCAAATATCACACATTAGTTTTAGAATGGCTATGCTCATCTCTGAATTTCTTTGAAGTAGACTGAAATGATTTACTCGCAAACCTCTTTCTCACATCTCTTACTTCAGACTCAGCTTTTCTTTTGTCTTTCTCGAGTGCCTCAGCTTTGCACGCTGGATCAACAAGTACCAAAAATTATTTTATTTCCAGAATCTCGACTAGCAAACGAATATCTTCATTTAGGCCATCTTCGAACCTTTTACACATTATCGCTTCAGTCGAAACACATTCCCGAGCATATTGGCTTAATCTCACGAACTCTCGTTCGTATTCAGTAACAGACATGCGGCCCTGCTTCAATTCCAGAAATTCTTCCCGTTTTTGATCAATAAATATCTGACTAATATATTTCTTTTAGAACTCAGACTGGAAGAAATCCCAAGTAACCCGTTCCTTCGGAACAATAGAAATCAGAGTCTTCCACCACTGATAAGCTGCATCTCATAGTAAAGAGACAACACACTTTATACATACTTCAGGAGTCAGTGACATCTCATCAAATACTCGGATAGTGTTTTCTAAACAAAACTCGGCTTTTTCAGCATCATCATCACTAGTAGCCCTGAACTCTTCAGCCCCATACTTACGGATTTTGTCGATCGGAGGCTTATTCAACAAATTCAGATTTGCAGTCGGAGGTATAACAGAAGTCTGTTGGGGGATTAAATGAGGGCGGAGGTTGTGAAACAGTCGGATTATTTCTAACAAATTGAGTGAACCACTCACTCATCATCTGGAAGAAAGCTTGTTTAGCTTCTCCCTCTTGACCGCTCGTAGCAGGTCTTGAATTAGAGGGTGCTGTCCCTTGAGTGGGAACAGGCACATTGCTTCCTACATCGTCAGCTACGGCTCTTTCGGGATCCATTTACTATACGAAAATCACATTTTACAAGCCAGGATTCATCACACTATCACAGTTTAGATATATCGCATGTATAGCTAAACTCTTACACGCTACGTTAGTCCAAGAATCGACTAAACCATAGCTCTAATACTAGACAAATGTAACACCCCTAACCCGTATCAGTCGCCGGATTAGGGTTAAGAGGCATTACTAGACAACTGAAAACTTTTACATACATTTCGTGATATAACACATCAAATGCAATCAAAGCATCCCTTAAATAGTTTAATGAAACCTCAAGCATGCTTTAGGATAGGGTCGGAACTAAACCGAACACATACGGAATTTCTTGGAAATTTTAAACTTTTTCTCAGTTACAGAGGTCACACGCCCGTGTGGGCAGGCCGTGTGCCACCCACGGCCTCAGACACACCCGTGTGTCTAAGCCATGCCAAAACAGGGCATACATACAGACTTGTCCACACGGCCGTGGACAAGCCCGTGTGCCTGACCCGTGGTCGATCCTGACTTGTATCTCACGGCCAGTCACACGCCCGTGTGTCCAGCCCGTGGTCGATTCTGACTTGCTTTGAATTTCAACCACGAGGGACACGGTCGATCCACATGCCCGTGTGCTCAATCGTGTGGGCAATTATAGGCCATTTTCAAGGCCAAATTTCCACCCGCACAAGGGTCATCCCTACAAGCTCAAACAAACATTCTTCCATGCATAGTTGGCAACCAAAATCATGTCAAATAATCAATATATCATCTCATTTAATTTCATCTACAATCATGCTAAATTATATTACAAGTTGCACAAAAAAAACACATATATGTCCAAGCATGATACATCCACATTTTACCTTTCATATAACCATTTCATTGATCAAACATACATACTCACATTGCATTCATATGCTTACTATAGCATTGACTATTTCATAGGCATGAGATTATACCAAAACCAAACTCATATAATTTAGCATCACATATAAAACACAATCACTTATATAGCCATATCACATGGCTACATATATACATGTCTCAACCATACTCCAAAACAACTAGCCTATACATGACATATTTAGCTATTTACACATTCAAAAGTACCCAAGTTGAGTTTGGTAGTGTGGTGATGATCCTTGAAGATTCCCGAGCCTTTTGTAGCTTTGATGACCTATAAAATATAGTAAACACACACACAGAGTAAGCTTTCCAAAAGCTTAGTAAGTCATATACAAATAAACTAAACATAAACTATTCATAAGCATTGCTATTTGAATTCATTAACATATCTTCATTTCAAGCACATAGATAATCTCTTTGGCTCACTTGGTTTGCCATTTGCTTACCAATTCATCATATCTCATGTATCTCATTCGCTCATATCTCAAACATACATATATCTCAAATGTTCCTTTGCATCAATGCACATACTTACTCACCTTTCATGCTTATACAAAGCATACATATCAACGTACCTAAAACGGATGTACAATTCACATAGTCATTCATTTCTCGGACTTGCCCGTTGAACCGTTCGAAACTAAATAGGATACTCAGAGTGCTCAGGATAGTCGTACACTGCCAACGTCCCAGACGAGGTCTTACATGTACTCAAATATCGATGCCACTTCCCAGACAGGGTCTTACACGAATTAATATGATGCCAATGTCTCAGACATGGTCTTACACGTAAATCTGATATCGATGCCAACGTCCCAGACGTGGTCTTACATGATATCACATATCGGACACCTATGTCATGACATATACTATCCTATCTATCCCTGAGTCCAAACGGGACTTCTCGGACACTGATAACTTGTTGATATATACATAAACCTAGATTTCATATACATTCCATCTCAATGGATATTCATTCCAATTTACATTTCATATATGTACAAATAATTCAATTCAAATACATTTATTTGTATATCGACTTACCTCGGATTCGGATTAACGAACAGACTCGACTATTCGATCACTTTCGATTTCCCTCGGTCTAAATCTGTTTTCTTTGGTTCTTGATCTATACATATTTAAATTTAACCCTTTTATTCACCAAAACGTTCAATTCAATCCAAAAACACATATTTAGGGCAATTTGCAAATTAGCCCTCACATTTTCACATTTGGACAATTTAGTCCCTATTTCACAAAATCACAAAATACACATAATTTCAAGTTATGCATGCCTACCCGAATTTTCACATGCTTCATACTAGTCCATATATTTCATTTATTTCACAAATTAGTCCTTCAAATTTTCATTTTCTCAATTTAATCCAAAATACTCAAATTCAACAAAACTCCAAAGACAAACTATGATAATCAAACACATATCTTTCATATTTCACTATCAAACATCACAAAACACATGAGTTCATCAAAGGCTCATTTCAAAAACATCATCAATTCTCAAAATTAAGACATGGGTTTTGAAGTTTTCGAAGCAACGATTACAGAAACGTAGAAATTATCAAAAACAAAAGCAAAACATACCTTGAATCAAGCTAAAAGAGTTTCGAAGCCTAGCTTACTTTTTTTTTATTTCTTTCAATATTCGGCTAGATGGATGAACATTATAGCCATTTTCAAGCTTTTGTTTTACTTAACTTAACATAATTATTCAATTACCATTTTACCCATTTATTAATCATATAAGACAAATAAACATTAAGGTTATTATGTCATTTAACCTTCCACTATCTAATAATTGGCTTAATTGCCTCATAAAGCCTCCACACTTAAAAGCCACAACAAATAGGCACTTTTACAAATATCATGCTAGTTTTGCATTTAATACAATTTAATCCTCTTCTCACGAATAGATTAATTTACGTAACTTTTACACATGCTAAATCATATACTGCAAACACAGAAAATAATATTAAAATATTTTTCTATCTCAGATTTGTGGTCCCGAAACCACTGTGCCGACTAGGGTCTAAACCGGACTGTTACATTAAGTCCACATTTTATTGGACCTTATGAGGTGATTGAGAGGATTGGACCGGTAGCGTATTGATTAGCCTTGCCGTTCGAATTAGAAAAGATCCACGATGTATTCCATGTGTCTATGTTACGCCGTTACTGTTCTGACCCATCACATGTGATTTCACCAACAGAGGTTGAGATTTGTTCAAACATGACCTATGGTGAAGAGCCGGTTAAGATTTTAGATCGAGAGGTCAAGAAATTGAGAAATAAAAGTATAGCACTTGTGAAAGTATTGTGGCATAGACATGGGGTAGAAAAGGCTACATGGGAGCCCGAAGAGGCCATAAGAAACTAATATCCCAACCTCTTTTACCTGTAAGATTTTCGGGGATGAAAATCCCTAAGGGGGGAGAATTGTAACAGCTTGATTTTGGGGCTTGTCAGAACAGTGGTTTCGGAACCACTAAACCGAGGTCGAAGAAAATTATTTTAATATTATTTTATGTGTTATAAAATTATAATATGAGTGCATGAAAATTTTGGTGAATTAATTTTAGTGATTGCATGCTTAATTTTGAAGAAGGACTAAATCGCATAAAGTGCGAAAGTTTTTTTCTAGAAGCTAAATGTAGCACCCCAAACCCGGCCCAAACGCCACGACCGGATCTGGTATGTTATGGGTTAAATGATAAAAACTTTGCTTTGCAAGGATTTGAAATCTCAGATGGTTTGTATAAGTATTTGTTAAAATAAGTGTTGATAGCAGAAAACCTTTGTGGGTTTGTTTAATTATTTTTTTTTTAAACTTGTTTGAAAATTTCATTTTATTTCTTCCTATAAATAAAAACTTTGAACATAAATTTATAAATGTGAACATCATCAAATATAAATTGAAAACCTAAGCTATGGGCCTTATTACATAAACATTCCCAAAATTAAAACTTAAAGTAAAAGCCGAAAAATAAATTTATGCAAATAAGAACTTGATGGCCCCTCGAGTCCGTCTCGGCTCCCATGTCCAGGATCTACTGCTCATCTGAAAGAATAGAGAAAAATGAAAGGGTGAGTCACCAAGACTCAATGTATAAATCCCAAAACACACAACGACCTGAGGCCCACAAACACATTATGGGCCTTGGCCCATACATTATGGCAACAAACAGAAATACATGTTAAATGATGAATGGTAAATGGCCCAACACATCCTATAAGTCCATCCTCTACACACCAACCCGTACCAACCATCACACCTCGGGGATTTCTACAATCAACCCACCAACCGCTACACACCATATCGACAACCGTACTGCCTATTCCTATTCATCAGGAATCATTTAAGTGTGGCTTTGCCACCGATCACTATAGGACCTAACATTTGAATTCGTGGTTTAACCATCGATCACCAAGTGACCTATCATGCTCTTCCCCTTCTTTACCATAATCCACCCCATGCATACACACATGAAAAATTGAAAACATCACACCATCTTTAAGAAAATAGGCTTTCTTATATATCGATACCCATAGAGAGATTTCTATGATTACATACCTGGCATCCTTTTCCTAACCCTTTTCGGGTTTTATTCGACTGTTTACACAGCCTCTTTCCTACTTTTTTTAGCCCACAACATATATATATTACAGTTAACTAGTGTGTTAGAGATCTACACACCTGATTACCGACAAGACGAGACTTTCTATGTCGACACTATCAGAAGCCGATACGACTGCTATTTGTCTAAGGTGTTGTTTCGAAGCCGGTCCACAACCCGGTGGCCAATCCCGAACAGCAGACACCGCGCGTTTCTTGAACTTTAGGGCTGGGACTACAGATCCAACCCCTTCCTTTGATTTGCTGACATTCGAGTCCATGAGTGATCTTGCTCAGAAGATACTATGATGATTGCTTAACGCAACATTAGGTTAAGGCACGAATAATGAAAAAGAAATCGATTAAACAATGTAGGAAGAATTGAACCCTTACCTTGAAATCCCGAAAAGATAAACCTTAGAGACTAGCGATTTTTCGGCTTTTAGATCTAAGAGATCTACTTCAATTCCCGACGTCGCCCCAAAATAAGAACATGAGAAGAGTGGAAACGTTAGACTGAACCTCAGTAGCCATTTGGCTTTGGGCTTTCAAAGAACCGAAAGAAAAAAGAGAAGAATGGAGAAAAATCGTCACTTACCCCACACAAAGAGTTTCGGCAACTTCTAGAAGATTCCGGCTTTATGGAGAAATCGGCAGAAGAGGAAAAGAATGGAAAAGAGAGTGAAGTGAGAGGTTTCGGCTTCTGAAGAAATCAAAAGGAAAGATTGCAGAGAATGGCTGAGGGTTTCAACATAGAGAATGAGAGAAAAGCTTTAAAAGAATGGGGTCCAAATGCTGGAATTGAAGAGATACCCTCTATTTATAGAGAATTTCGGACTTACATATCAAAAACCGAAAGTGCCCTTTTTGATAACTAACAACTAATCAAATAGTAGGGGAAATTTCAGCACCCCTATGGCATATTGAAACCGATTTCTTTCCCCCTCAAAGAGATGGAAATTCGGCCAACACTGCACTCAGCAGATAAATCCTATATTTTCTCCTCTATCTTAATCTATCCACACCTCCAGAAGAAGCCTAGATAACACCACCTCTTCCTTCTTTTATCAGCTCATTATCCCCATTATCCATGTCATTTAATCCACCTTTTTTCTAGCCCTATTGCTATCCCAACTAGCTTTTGCTGAAAATGGCCCAATTACATGGGCTCCAAGGGCCAACACTTGGGCCCTCTCCATCTACTAGTGATGCCACCCTCTAGCTCCTTTGCAGCGCCACCTAACATTGGGCCACAAGCCCACTTTGGTATTTTAAACACAGATACAACCCTTTAAACCCTATAGTGCCCAAACAGAAAATTTAACCAAGGCCACAGCCCAAACCTGAGCCCAATTTGGACCCATAACACTTACATTAAACATATCCACACACTAAACGCATAGGCCCATTAATTCAGGATGTTACAGTTCTACCCCCTTAAAAGAAATTTCGGCCTCGAAATTACCTGATCGGAATAGATGAGGGTATTGCTGCCGCATCGCCTCTTCCGGTTCCCAAGTAGCCTCCTCAGAATCGTGATTCCGCCATAGAACCTTAACTAACGGAACGTCTTCCTATGCAACACCTTAACATCACGATCCAAGATCTCCATCGGTTCCTCTTCAAAGGATAGATCAGGTCTTATTTCGATTTCCTCCACAGGCACCACATGAGATGGATCCGAACGATATTGTCTCAGCATAGAGACATGAAACACATTGTGAATCTGGCTTAACTCTGAAGGTAGCTCTAGCTGATACGCTACCGGTCCTACTTGTTTCAACACCGGGTATGGTCCGATGAATCTGGGACTTAACTTACCCTTCCGTCCAAACCTTAATACCTTTTTCCATGGCGACACCTTCAAGAAAACCTTGTCACCCACTGTAAATTCTATATCCTTACGCTTCAGGTCAGCATAGGACTTCTGTCTGTCTGACGCTTCCTTTAGTTGAGCCCGAATTAACTCAACCTTCTCCTCCGTCTTGGTGACCAACTCCGGACCCAAAATCCGACGTTCCCCTAACTCCGTCCAACAGGTAGGAGTACGACACTTCCGCCCGTACAACACTTCGTAGGGCGCCATCTGAATACTAGACTGGTAGCTGTTGTTATAAGTGAACTCATCTAATGGCAAAAATTCTTCCCAACTACCCTTGAAATCAATGACGCAACCCCTTAACATGTCCTCTAAGACCTGAACTACCCGCTCAGACTGACCATCGGTCTGAGGATGGAACACTGTACTGAAATCCAACTTCGTACCCAACGCTTGATGCAACGCCTTCAAAAATCGCGACGTGAGCCTAGGGTCCCTATCCGATATGATTAAATACTGGTACTCCATGCAACCTCACTACCTCCACCATGTATAGCTTAGCCAATATCTGCAAAGAGTAATCGACCCGTACTGGTATGAAATGAGCAGACTTCGTCAAGCGGTCAACAATCACCCAAATCAAATCCTTCTTAGTAGGCGTGGGAGGTAGCCCACTAACAAAGTCCATTGTGATCCTTTCCCACTTCCAATGTGGAATCTTCACCGGCTGCAATAACCCTGATGGTAGCTGATGCTCCGCCTTTACCTGCTGACAGGTCAAACACTTCCCCACAAATTCGGTCACCTCTCGTTTTAGGCCCGGCCACCAAAATTGTTCTCGCAAATCCCGATACATCTTGCTCCCTCCAGGGTACATAGCGTATGGACTACCATACGCCTCTTGCAAAATCGTACGCCTTAACTCAGGATCCTTCGGCATGCAAACTCTCCCTTGGAAACATACTAGTCCTTCCCCATTCATGTTGAATTCCGTTGGCTCATTACGTGAAACCAACCGCAACTTCTCCCTAAGCAACTCATCGGTCTGCTACTTCTCCTTAACCTGACTGACCCAAGAGGGTTTCACTTGAAATTCAGCTAATAGACTTCCATCATCATATAAGCTAAGGTGAGCAAACATTGCTCTCAAGTCAGCGATCACCTCACGACTTAGAGCATCCGCCACCACATTAGCCTTACCCGGATGATATTCGATCAAGCAGTCATAATCCTTTAACAACTCAATCCACCTCCTCTGCCTTAGATTCAACTCTTTCTGGGTCAAAAGGTACTTTAAATTCTTATGATCTGTGTAAATGACAGATTCCTCCCCGTATAAATAATGCTTCCAGATCTTCAAAGTGAAAACCATAGCTGCCAATTCCAAATCATGGGTGGGATAATTTGCTTCGTGCGGTCTTAACTGCCGAGATACATACACAACAACCTTTCCATCTCGCATCAACACGCATCCTAGACCCGTGTGTGAAGCATCACAGTAAATCACGAATTCCTTCCCAGCCTCCGGCTGAATCAATACCGGAGCCTCCGTCAAAATCCTTTTCAACTTCTCGAAACTCTCTTGTTGCTTGCCAGACCAAACAAACAGAACCCCTTTCCGTAATAACTTAGTCAATGGTGCCGCAATTAAAGAAAATCATTCCACAAACCTTCTGTAATACCCGACTAACCCAAGAAAACTATGAATTTCTGCCACCGATTTAGGCGGCTTCTAATCAACACCGCTTCAATTTTTCGAGGGTCAACCCTAATCCCCTCTGCCGACACAACATGACCCAGAAAAGTAACTTCACTTAGCCAAAATTCGCACTTACTGAATTTGGCATACAACTGCTTCTCCTTCAGAATCTGCAAAATCACTCGCATATGTGAATCATGCTCCTCTTTCGATCTTGAATAAACCAAGATATCATCTATAAATACCACGACAAACCGGTCCAAGTAAGGTTGGAACACTCGATTCATCATATCCATAAACGCTGCTGGCGCATTGGTTAACCCAAATGGCATCACCATGAATTCGTAGTGACCATAACGAGTCCTAAAGGCCGCCTTATGAATATCCGCCTCCTTGACCTTAAGATAATGGTACCCTGACCTCAGATCTATCTTTGAAAAGACCGAAGCCCCCTTCAACTGATCGAACAAGTCATCGATCCTCGGCAACGGGCATTTATTCTTGATGGTCAACTTATTCAACTGTCGATAGTCAATGCACATACGCATTGATCCATCCTTCTTCTTAACGAATAACACCGGCGCTCCCCACGGCGACACACTTGGTCGAATAAACCCTTTATCCAGCAACTCCTAAATCTGTGCTTTTAATTCCACTAACTCCTTTGGCACCATTCTATATAGAGCAATAGATACTGGCGTTGTTCCCGAAAGAAGATCGATACCAAACTCCACTTCACGATTCGGGGGTAATCCCGGAAGCTCTTCTGGGAAAACATTAGGAAATTTATTCACCGTCCTAACATCTCCGACAGTTAGTTCCTTGGCTTCTAGAGCCCGAACAAACATTAAAATTTCCTCGCATCCTTTCCTCACCATCCTTTCTGCCCTTAAGGCGGACACCACATTTGACAAGCAGTTCCCCTTTTCACCTATCATCAACACTTCGCCACCTTCGGGGGTTTTTAACACCATACTCTTGGCTGCACAATCTACCTTAGCTTGATGCTTCCCCAGCCAATCCATGCCTAAAATTAAATCAAACTCCCCGAACTGTAATTCCATTAGATCCGTCCGGAAAACTACCCCTTGAACTTCTAAAGGTATTTCCTGATAAAGCTTGTTTACCACCACAGAATGTCCTAATGGGCTAACTACAGTCATCTCCCTAGAGGAGATCTCAGAATCTACGCTTAAAGTTTCAGACACCCTACTAGCAACATATGAATGCGTCGACCCAATGTCAATCAATGCAGTGTAAGGGAAGCCAAAAATTAAAAATGTACCGGTTATGACATCCGGTGCGTCAGCCTCCTCCCGACGCCTGACGGCATAGACTAACCCCGACTGTCTCGCCTCAGTGTTTCCTGCCCCTTGGCCTGGTGCTCCACGACCTCGACCGAAACCATTACCACCTCTGGCTGGACCACGACCTCTCTGTGGCTGCTGACCTCCTCTACCCAGCTGAGCATTCCCTTGACCTGTGGGCCCTTCACTGCCCCGTTGCTGCAGACAGTTTCTAACTTGGTGGTCCATAGATCTACACCTAAAGCACTTCTCACTGCCCGCCAACACTCACCTACATGGGATTTACCACATTGAGCACACTTCTGTGTCTGACCAGCAGTAGCAGGTCTCTCATTCCGACTCGATCCATCTAACCTAGGCCTTTTCTGAATACGCCCAGTTGTCCCTGATGATCCAAAATTCCTCTTACTTCCACTCCTATCTCTATCCCGATTCAGTTTTTCCGTCTGCTTAACCTCCTCAGCTATCTTGGCTTTTTCCACAAGCACAACAAATTCCCTCTCCTGCTGTGGTCCTATCAGTACACGCAGATCATTCCTTAGACCATCTTCAAATCGAACACAACGTCCATGGTCTGTAGCCACCATTCCTCGAGCATAACGGCTAAGGCGTAAGAATTCCGCTTCATATGCAGGCACCGATCTACTTCCCTGAACCAGATTCGGAAACGCTCTACGCTGCGCATCCACATAACTTGTCCCAATGTATTTACTTTGGAATGCAGTTTTGAAGAGATCTTAGGTGATACAGTTAGCCGCCGAACCATCCTTGACCGTAAGCCACCATTGGTAAGCCTCGTCCCACAAGAGTGATACAACCCCTTTCAATTTTTCCTCCTCCGTGAAATCCAGGTCGTCCATTATACGCTCAACCGCCTCCAACCAGTACTCAGCTGTACTCGGGGCTATACCAAAAATTCCTCTAAACACTTCTACCCCATTAGCTCTAAGTCGCTCCAACACAGATTTTCGGGCTCCTGTGCCCTCGCCTGCCTCAACAACCCTCTCTAAAACCCTCAACATCGCCTGAGATACCGCATCATCTCCGACCGTCTGGTCCTAAAATTCTGCCTCCGCAGCTGGCATCTCGTTTCCTGACCCATGGCCAGATCCTACTAGTTCTGACACGGCCATCCTACCCCTACTGCGGCCACGCGCAGGACGCCCACGACCCCTTGTACTCATTCTACCGATTCGCGTTTATCTGATTAGAAATTTTATGAATTATTAATTTCTTTCACTGATTAACCACGAACAATCTTATGGATAGTAGTTTTAAGAGTAGTTCTTTTGAATTCGAAATTATATCTACGGGTTCCAATCTCAAGTTTGTATCTCCTAGTTCTAGGAACCACATACATTCAACCATCATACATCAACATATAAGTAGCATCCACGAACTCACATTCATCACATAAGGGTATTTTCATCATTTCACTACCCAGGGGTTTTTCCGTATTTTATCCTATAGGGTATTTTCGTAATTTCTCGAAATAGGGTATCTTGGTTTTTTTTCGAAATAAAGGTATTGTGGTATTATCGTAACATAGGGGTATTTTGAAAAAAAATGTTTTTGCAATCCGGATACTTTTGTAAATCTAGGGTTTTTCAAGTAAATTTGCAAAGCATAGCTAATTTGTAAAACCAAGGGTGTTTTGGAACTTTCACAAATTTTGGTAGTTTTACAGATCCAGGGTATTCTGGGAAATTTTCACAAATCAAGAGTATTTCAGAAATTTTACAAAACTAAGGGGTATTTTTAGTAATTTTGCGAAATAGGGTGGCTGGTCCCTTTCGGGTTTTAGTTATAAATTTTAGCCCTTCATCAAGTCCTCATGGCTAAGTTGAACAGTCACTACGCACCAGGTAGGATTCCAACGAAGAGGAGGTGGGTCACTAGGACCGCTTAAGTACCAGGCTCTCCCTGAATCCAATCCTAGACATGCGTATGCCTGTTGCCACACCCTAACCCAGTGATTTATTCACGGGTTGGTTTGGATAGATTAAGTCTTATGAATTTAAAGAGTTGTTTAAACTAAGCCTAAAGTCCATCAATGCCTAACATACTAGCCTACGTCCATCAAGCCCATCAAGCCCAATCATGCATATCATATCAAAAGCTAGAATACTTACTCGCGTGGATCGGTTGCCGGTAGACTTGAAGGCCATATCTTCATCCAAGACATTTTTCTCAAATTCACATGAAATTTTCAAAACACTACTAGACCCATTTCACAGCCTGAGTTTTGAATCGGGCTCTGATACCAAAATGTAACACCCCAAACTCGGCCCAAAAGCCACGACCGAATCTGGTATGTTATGGTTTAAACGATAAAAACTTTGCTTTGCAAGGATTTGAAATCTCATATGGTTTGTATAAGTATTTGTTAAAATAAGTGTTGATAGCAGAAAACCTTTGTGGGTTTGTTTAATTATTATTTTTTTAAAACTTGTTTGAAAATTTCATTTTATTTCTTCCTATAAATAAAAACTTTGAACATAAATTTATAAATGTGAACATCATCAAATATAAATCGAAAACCTAAGCTATGGGCCTTATTACATAAACATTCCCAAAATTAAAACTTAAAGTAAAAGCCGAAAAATAAATTTATGGAAATAAGAACTTGATGGCCCCTCGAGTCCGTCTCGGCTCCCATGTCCACGATCTACTGCTCATCTGAAAGAGTAGAGAAAAATGAAAGGGTGAGTCACCAAGACTCAGTGTATAAATCCTGAAACACACAACGACCTGAGGCCCACAAACACATTATGGGCCTTGGCCCATACATTATGGCAACAAACAGAAATACATGTCAAATGATGAATGGTAAATGGCCCAACCCATCCTATAAGTCCATCCTCTACACACCAACCCGTACCAACCATCACACCTCGGTGATTTCTACAATCAACCCACCAACCGCTACACACCATATCGACAGCCGTACTGCCTATTCCTATTAATCAGGAATCATTTAAGTGCGGCTTTGCCACCGATCACTGTAATATCCTAGATTTGGGGGTCATGCATTTTAGTTGGTATTTGTGTGATAGTGTGCTTTGTGTGTTGTTTGGGAGTGTTTGGGGGCTCTGGCAAACCATGGGCTTGGGTAGGAACCATAGGAAAATTTTTGGTTTTTGAGCTGGGCTAAGGGGAGCTAAGGGAGCTAGGCCTTAAGAGAGATAGTATGAGGATTTAGACACAAATAATCTAGTGGCAAAGTGGCAGGAAGGCACCACTTAAGGCTTGGAGGAGGTGACGCCTCAAGGAGCAAACGGGGGGCAAGGTTCGAGCTGCTGAGGCAGCATTTTGGCATTTGTTTTTGCGTCAGGAGAGGAGGAGGAATTGGATTCGGCTATGGCTCTAAAAAGGAGGGATTTGACTGAGTCAAATTATTTTAAATGTGTGGCAAGGAGAAGGATGAGGTTGGATTTGATTTGAATTTGTTTGAAAGGATGGTGTTGAGTGGAATTAGGAGAAAAACAAGGGATTGGGTGAGAGGGGAAGAGTTGGCCGGCTAAGGGGTTCTCTTGGTGATATTTTCGGCCATGTGGGTTAGGTGGGGGTAGCCGAATTTTATTTAGGGGAGGTGTGCTCGTCTTTTACTGAAATTTAGCCCTTCTCTTCTAAACCTTCACTCTTTTCTACCCACACAAAAAAACGCCTCTCTTCTTCACTTATCACCTTGGCCGAATCCATCTCTCCTTTTCAATCTCTTTGCTTTTCTCTTCTTTTCCTCTCAATAGCCGAATCTCTAGAAAGCCTCATCAGCATCCCTTTTCTTCTCTTGTTTTCTTCAAAGCCGAAAGTACTCTTAGCCGAAATCTTTCTCTTCTCTTGTCATTTTGCTAAAGCCGATTCTTTCGGGCCGTCAACTACTCTCTCTTACTCTCTTCAAGCGTGTGGTAGTAAGTAATCTCTACTTTAGTAGTGGGTTTTGCTTCTTTCTATTTAGGTGCTGAAACTACGTGTTTGGTCTTGGTTTTTATGGATGGCCGAATGTGGTTAAGGCCATAACCTTGTGTTTCTTTTGTGTATAGCCAACGTGGAGGAGCATGAAGGGGTCTCTTAGGTTCGATTACTCAAGGTAAGGGTAGTGTTCGGCCAGAGGCCACTTTCTTATGCTGTTTGGTATAGAGGCCGAAACTAATATGGTTCTATTTAGGGATTTTCGACAGACTTTTAGGTGCAAATGTGTGATTTTGGGATTTAGTCGACTGTGTCAATCAGGTGTGTAGTCATCGCACTGGCTCTTGATTGTTTATATGTGTTATTATGTATATGTGTATGATGTGTATGGTAACTGAAATAAGGGCTAAGATGGTGGATACCCAAGATGGGTGATTGAATAATCAGGTCAGTGTTTTATGTTATTAAATGATCACTGATGAATATGTGAAATGGTGATAAGCATGTGTTGTACACTCTATTGAATGATATTTTCGTCATGATATATATATATATATGCATCGGGATTGGGACATGATTATTGGAGGACAGGGTGTACATTATGTACATGGTCTGATGTTAGCCTTGTGCTACATTGGCGCTTGATGTTAGCTATGTGCTTCATCAAGGTGAGGTGTTGGCTAGGTGCCACATCTTGGCGGATGATAGCTATGTGCATCACCGTGGACTGAGGATGACCTCGAGTCACCTCGTGGATATTGACATGTGGGGTCACTGAGGTGATCGGTGGCTAAGCCACGGCCTTGAGCAGCAGGTCTACCAGGTAGGTGTGTAGCGGTTGGAGGGCGATTTAGTAATCCCCTGGTGTGTGCGGCAGGTACGGAGGTGTGTAGCGGATGGACTCTAGGTTGGGTTGGGATGCATTTTTGCATGACTGATTATGTGGATCAATGTGGATATGGGCCAAGCCCAATATGTGAAATTATGTGGATGAATTGCCTTACCATCTGATTTGTGATTGATGTGTGGATGTGGGCCAAGCCCATGTGTGGAGGCATGTGAAATAATTACACACTGAGTCTGTTTGACTCACCCAAATTTTTACCAACATCGCAGGTGATACATGATGCTTGGACCGGGTTGGAGTGGATACAAGGTGGCCCATGCAGAAGACGCTTTTCCTTATTTCTTGTATTTTATATTTCTCGTGTTTTAAGTATTTTATTATTGTAATAAGGCCATTCAAAGTATTTATGATTATTGTTATGTTTAAGCTGGATTGATAACCAAATTAATGTGTGGGGAGGTTGTTTTAAAAGCAATTACATCTTAAGAAATTTTATTATTAAAGTTTTAATCTGGAAATTTGTAACAGCTAAATCTTACTTAGAATTTTAAATACGCAATGTTTTATAAAAGACAACAAATTTTTATGTTTTTATCTATAAGTGAAATCAGTTTTCAAACGTTTTCCGCAATGGCATTCTAAATTCGGCCGTGGCTCGTGGGCCGGGTTTGGGGTGTTATAGTTTGGTATCAGAGCCAGGTTCAAAACTCGACTTTGAGGGATTTGGGCCCAAAAACATTTTTCAAAATGGGCTTTTCAAAACATAAAATTTTATGAACTATCTGAGGGTTATTCTGGCATGGCACCTGTATCTCCGACCCGAAGTCCACCAAGTAAGTACTCCTAGCTATTGAAGTGATTTGAATATGTGAATTTTATGGGCATTATGGGAACGTAGATTAGTAGATTAAGGCTATTGAACCCTAGGACTAATCTACTCCAACACAAGATGCATAAGACTTAAGTGCAATCAAATAAACCTGTGAAGTATGTCGCCGAGTTAGGGTGTGGCAACAGTTGTGCGCATGTCTAGGAGTGGATTCGGTAAGAGCTTGGTATTTAAGCAGTCCTAGTGACTCACCTTCTCTTTACTCGAATCCTACCTGGTGCGTAGTGACGGTTCACCCTAACCAAGAGGATTTATTCACGGGCTAAACTCAATAACTAAAACCCGAAAGGGACTAGCCATATTTTTATAAAAACCCTAGTTTTAAAATCCTCAAAGTACCCTTTTTGATTGTAAAAAACTATTTTATAAAATTTTTCTGAAATATCCTCGATTTACAAAATTACCTAAATACCCCTGGTTGAAAAAAAATTACAAAAATGCCCTTGGTTTCTAAAATTACCATACTACCCTCGATTTTAATAAAATTTTCTTACTTTGCAAAAGTATCCAAAAACCCTATTTTGTGAAAATTCAAAATACCCTAATTGGGAAAATTTACTAAATTACCCCTGACTTACAAGTTACCAAAATAACCCCGATTTCTGAACTTTTGCAACACCACTGATTTGGAAACCAATTCTCGAAGATAACCCCAAGTTTTTGTTAATTTTGAGGTACCCATTGATTTCTGGAAATTACCCCAATTTATTACGAAAATACCCCTACAGGACAAATGACGAAAATACCCCTGGGATAGGAATAAGACAAAAATGTTCGAATAGTGAATGTGTGTGGTAGATACTACTAAATGAATGTGTCTTTATTGATGAATGTGAATGTGATTCTCTGAATTAGAATAGTAAACTCGAGCTGAAACTTTGATTGATCGAAAGAATTACCTCTAAACACTTCTTATCATAAAACTGTTCGCGGGA
The DNA here is from genome assembly GCA_005393395.2 of Gossypium australe. Taxonomy (NCBI): domain Eukaryota; kingdom Viridiplantae; phylum Streptophyta; class Magnoliopsida; order Malvales; family Malvaceae; genus Gossypium; species Gossypium australe. Next base: position 77,159,460 of record CM016615.1, read on the forward strand.
TAATCAGTGGAACAAAAGTACTAATGCATAAAACTTCTTAATCAGATTAAGTCGCGACGTTAGAAATGAGTTATAGGGGACGTGGTCGACGTGGACGCGGTAGAGGCAGAATGACTGTGTCGGAACCCGTTAGATCGGGTCAAGGGTCTGAGAATGAGGTACCGCCACCACCACCACCAGCTTTTGGTGTTGAGCAGCAAGATCAGACGGGGGATGATGCTGTATCGCAGGCAGTGCTGCGAGTTCTTGAGATGGTGGCTGGAGCAGGTGGAAATATGAGAGCTAGGAAGTCTGTACCCGAGTGAATCCGAGCCAATGGAGCTGAGGTGTTTCGTGGCGTATCTGGTGTGGCACCCAGTACTGTTGAGTATTGGTTGGAGGCAACCGAGCGAATTATGGATGAGTTGGATCTGACGGCTGAGGAGAAAGTGAAAGGAATGGTGTCGCTTCTTCGCGATGAGTCATATTAATGGTGGCTCACAGTTCGGGATGGTGCTACGGCTGAGGAACTCACTTGGGAGTACGTTAAGGCGGCTTACCAGAAGAAGTATGTTGGTACTCATTATATAGACGCGCAGAGGAAGGCATTTCTGGGGCTGGTTCAAGGGAACAAGTCCGTGGCGGAATACGAGGCTGAATTTCTAAGATTGAGCCGGTATGCTCGAGGAATCGTGGCTACGGAGCATGGGCGATGTGTCCGATTTGAGGACGGACTAAGGGGTGATCTGAGGTTATTGATAGCTCCGCAACAAGAGCGAGAGTTTGCTGTGTTAGTAGAGAAGGCTAAGGTAGCCGAAGGAATTAAGGTCGCGGTGAGACAGAACCGAGATAAGGATAGGAACCGGGATAAGAGGAGTTTTGGACTGTCAGAATCGTCTGAGAGTCTTCAGAAAAGACCGAGAGTTGAGAATTCTGCTCGTGTTTCTATGCCAGTTGCTGGGAATCAGGACCGTTCGTGTGCTCGGTGTAGAAGGTATCATGTTGGCGAGTGCTGGAATCGGGATCGAGAGTGTTTTAGGTGTAAGTCTAAGTCTCATTTGATTAAAGATTGTCCTCAGGATCTGAATACGGCTCGGACAGCAGGCCAAGGTTATGTGCAGCCAGGCAGAGGTGGTCAGCAGGCGACAAGGGGTCGTGGTCCGAACCATGGAGGGAATGGTTCTGGCCGAGGTCATGGAACACCAAGCAGAGGTGCTGAAGGTTCAGATGTGAGGCAACCAAGGTTGTTTTACGCAGCCAGGCGTCGCGAGGAGGAAGATACGCCAGATCTAACAACGGGTATTTTCCACCCTTTATTGCCTTGTTTGATATAGAGCTAGTTCGTATTTGTGTTGCTAGTGAAGTGTATGGAACCTTGACTGTGAATTTTGAGACTGTGCCTAGAAAGTATGTTAGTTTTATTAAGATCAGAGCGCGCAGCAAGAGCATAGTGTGGTGAGTTAGGAGGTACGACTGTTAGTTAGTTGGTAATTTCGAGGTCGAAATTATTTTAAGGGGGTAGAACTGTAATATCCTAGATTTGGGGGTCATGCATTTTAGTTGGTATTTGTGTGATAGTGTGCTTTGTGTGTTGTTTGGGAGTGTTTGGGGGCTCTGGCAAACCATGGGCTTGGGTAGGAACCATAGGAAAATTTTTGGTTTTTGAGCTGGGCTAAGGGGAGCTAAGGGAGCTAGGCCTTAAGAGAGATAGTATGAGGATTTAGACACAAATAATCTAGTGGCAATGTGGCAGGAAGGCGCCACTTAAGGCTTGGAGGAGGTGACGCCTCAAGGAGCAAAAGGGGGACAAGGTTCGAGCTGCTGAGGCAGCATTTTGGCATTTGTTTTTGCGTCAGGAGAAGGGGAGGAATTGGATTCGGCTATGGCTCTAAAAAGGAGGGATTTGACTGAGTCAAATTATTTTAAATGTGTGGCAAGGAGAAGGATGAGGTTGGATTTGATTTGAATTTATTTGAAAGGATGGTGTTGAGTGGAATTAGGAGAAAAACAAGGGATTGGGTGAGAGGGGAAGAGTTGGCCGGCCAAGGGGTTCTCTTGGTGATATTTTCGGCCATGTGGGTTAGGTGGGGGTAGCTGAATTTTATTTAGGGGAGGTGTGCTCTTCTTTTGCTGAAATTTAGCCCTTCTCTTCTAAACCTTCACTCTTTTCTACCCACACAAAAAAAACGCCTCTCTTCTTCACTTGTCACCTTGGCTGAATCCATCTCTCCTTTTCAATCTCTTTGCTTTTCTCTTCTTTTCCTCTCAATAGCCGAATCTCTAGAAAGCCTCATCAGCATCCCTTTTCTTCTCTTGTTTTCTTCAAAGCCGAAAGTACTCTTAGCCGAAATCTTTCTCTTCTCTTGTCGTTTTGCTAAAGTCGATTCTTTGGGGCCGTCAACTACTCTCTCTTACTCTCTTCAAGCGTGTGGTAGTAAGTAATCTCTACTTTAGTAGTGGGTTTTGCTTCTTTCTATTTAGGTGCCGAAACCAAGTGTTTGGTCTTGGTTTTTATGGATGGCCGAATGTGGTTAAGGCCATAACCTTGTGTTTCTTTTGTGTATAGCCAACGTGGAGGAGCATTAAGGGGTCTCTTAGGTTCGATTACTCAAGGTAAGGGTAGTGTTCGGCCAGAGGCCACTTTCTTATGCTTTTTGGTATAGAGGCCGAAACTAATATGGTTCCATTTAGGGATTTTCGACAGACTTTTAGGTGCAAACGTGTGATCTCGGGATTTAGTCGACTGTGTCAATTAGGTGTGTAGTTATTGCACTGGCTCTTGATTGTTTATATGTGTTATTATGTATATGTGTATGATGTGTATGGTAACCGAAATAAGGGCTAAGATGGTGGATACCCAAGATGGGTGATCGAATAATCAGGTCAGTGTTTTATGTTATTAAATGATCACTGATGAATATGTGAAATGGTGATAAGAATGTGTTGTACACTCTATTGAATGATATTTTCGTCATGATATATATATATATATATATGCATGGGGATTGGGACATGATTATTAGAGGACAGGGTGTACATTATGCACGTGGTCTGATGTTAGCCTTGTGCTATATTGGCGCTAGATGCTAGCTATGTGCTTCATCAAGGTGAGGTGTTGGCTAGGTGCCACATCTTGGCGGATGATAGCTGTGTGCATCACCGTGGACTGAGGATGACCTCGAGTCACCTCGTGGATATTGACATGTGGGGTCACTGAGGTGATCGGTGGCTAAGCCACGGCCTTGAGCAGCAGGTCTGCCAGATAGGTGTGTAGCGGTTGGAGGGCGATTTAGTAATCCCCTGGTGTGTGTGGCAGGTACGGGGGTGTGTAGCGGATGGACTCTAGGTTGGGTTGGGATGCATTTTTGCATGACTGATTATGTGGATCAATGTGGATATGGGCCAAACCCAATATGTGAAATTATGTGGATGAATTGCCTTACCATCTGATTTGTGATTGATGTGTGGATGTGGGCCAAGCCCATGTGTGGAGGCATGTGAAATAATTACACACTGAGTCTGTTTGACTCACCCAAATTTTTACCAACATCGCAGGTGATACATGATGCTTAGACCGGGTTGGAGTGGATACAAGGTGGCCCATGCAGAAGACGCTTTTCCTTATTTCTTATATTTTATATTTCCCGTGTTTTAAGTATTTGATTATTGTAATAAGGCCATTCAAAGTATTTATGATTATTGTTATGTTTAAGTTGGATTGATAACCAAATTAATGTGTGGGGAGGTTGTTTTAAAAGCAATTACATCTTAAGAAATTTTATTATTAAAGTTTTAATCTGGAAATTTGTAACAGCTAAATCTTACCTAGAATTTTAAATACGCAATGTTTTATAAAAGACAACAAATTTTTATGTTTTTATCTGTAAGTGAAATCGGTTTTCAAACGTTTTCCGCAGTGGCATTCTAAATTCGGCCGTGGCTCGTGGGCCGGGTTTGGGGTGTTACAATCACGATGGGACCTAACATTTGAATTTGTGGTTTAACCACCGATCACCAAGTGACCTATCATGCTCTTCTCCTTCTTTACCATAATCCCACCCCATGCATACACACATGAAAAATCGAAAACATCACACCATCTTTAAGAAAATAGGCTTTCTTATATATCGATACCCATAGAGAGATTTCTATGATTACGTACCTGGCATCCTTTGCCTAACCCTTTTCGGGTTTTATTCGACTGTCTACACAGCCTCTTTCTGACTTTTTTGGAGAAATCGACACAAGAGGAAAAGAATGGAAAAGAGAGTGAAGTGAGAGGTTTCGGCTTCTAAAGAAATCAAAAGGAAAGATTGCAGAGAATGGCTGAGGGTTTCGACATAGAGAATGAGAGAAAAGCTTTAAAATAATGGGGTTCAAATGCCGAAATTGAAGAGATACCCCCTATTTATAGAGAATTTCGGCACTTACCTATCAAAAACTGAAAGTGCCCTTCCTGATAACTAACAACTAATCAAATAGTAGGGAAATTTCGGCACCCCTATGGCATATTGAAATCGATTTCTTTCCCTCTCCAAGAGATGGAAATTTGGCCAACACTGCACTCAGCAGATAAATCCTATCTTTTCTCCTCTATCTTAATCTATCCACACCTACAGAAGAAGCTTGGACAGCACCACCTCTTCCTTCTTTTATCAGCTCATTATCCCCATTGTCCATGTCATTTAATCCACCTATTTTCTAGCCCTATTGTCGTCCCAACTAGCTTCCCTTTGATTATCGAAAATGGCCCAATTACATAGGCTCCATGCGGCCAACACTTGGGCCCTCTCCATCTACTAGTGACGCCACCCTCTAGCTCCTTTGCAGCGCCACCTAACATTGGGCCACAAGCCTACTTTGGTATTTTAAACATAGATACCACCCTTTAAACCCTATAGTGCCCAAACAGAAAATTTAACCAAGGCCTCAGCCCAAACCTAAGCCCAATTTGGACCCCTAACACTTACATTAAACATATCCACACACTAAACGCATAGGCCCATTAATTCAGGATGTTACACTAAAGGTGTCAAATAGCTATAGAATATTAAATTAGAGTTCCTTAATGTGCAATTAGGCCATTAGAAATGTGTTGCCGGCCATAGGAGACAATAAATGAAAAATTTTGTCAAAGTAGATGAGTATTTGTGACTTAATTGACTAGTAATAATAAAATAAAGAGAAAAGATATCATCTTTTCATTTTCTACACACTACCACCAAAATTTTCAGCAAAAAGGAGCTTTGGAAAGCTTGAAATTTTCAGCAACTTAAACCCTTGCAAGTAAGTCATCTTGATGATCATTTTTTATGATTTTTGTGTTTTTGGAACCCTTGTAGCTTAAGCTAGCTAATGAGGGGACTATTTTGCAAAATGGTTGAAAGTCTAGGGCTTTGCCATGAGAGCATTAGTGTTGTTTGCTGAATTTTTATGGAAGAAAATGGACCTTGGTTGTTAAATAATCAACTTTTGTGAAAGGGGTTTCCATGAAACACCTAAATGGACCTTTTTGTAAAAGGTGTAAAATAGGTAGTACATGTGTGAAATAATTGAAATTGTGAGTTTCTTGGTTAATAAGGAAATTTGATAAAAATTGATTTATGAGCCTAGGGAAAAAATCGTAATTTTGTGAAAGTCTAAGGGCAAAACAATAATTTTGCCAAAGTAAAAATTTTAGAACGTCTTGATTTATGTGGTGATTAAGTAAGTAAAATTTTCATTATAGATCAAGAAACATGAAGTCCGGATCGAAATCGAGGAAAGAACAAGGTGGTGGACTAGTTCGAACAAATATACATATTTTGGTACCGAGGTAAGTTTGTGTGTAATAAAGCTACATAATGTTATTATGTTTTTAAATGCTTGATATCATGAGAAATGTATATTAGCTCTATGAAATTGGTTAGTGATGTCTCGATGAAAGTATGATGAAATTTTGTTAAGTCAAAGTCCCGGTTGAACCTTAGGAATAGCAAGGATACCATTGTCACGACATGAGATTAAGAAGGCCCCGTATAAGACCATGTCTGGGACATGGCCTCAACACTGAAAGGAGATCCCGTTTAAGACCACATTTGGGACATGGCTTCAGCATCGAGCAGTAATTCCATGTAAGACCACGTCGGGGACCTGGCTTTGGCATGTAATCGTGTAAGATCATGTTTGGGACATGGCATCGATATACGATTCCGTGTAAGACCATATCTGGGATATGGCATCAGCATCGAGATGTCATCCCATGTAAGACCATATCTGGGATATGGCATTGGCATCGTATTATGTTTATGATGATTCTTGTGTATCCGTAAGTATTCCAAGTAGTTCAACGGGGTAAGGAGTTAAGTTTATGTTGAAGATGAAATTAGTGCTAAAGTTATGTGATGAAGTGATACAGGTACATGTGAGTAACTTACGAGAAATTAAGCATGAGTAAATTATGACAATGTGCTTGAGAATTTGTGTTATTACTCAATGTAATGTATGGATGTTATCATAAGCCTTTATGTTGCTATTTGTTTCATGCAAACTTACTAAGCTTTATGCTTACCCCTCTCTTTTCCATTTCTTATAGTATTGCCAAGCTAGCTTAGGGATCGAAGGAAGTCAGAGACTCGATCACACTATCAATTGGAACATTTGGTATAGTTAGACTTATCTTTTTGAGTATGGCATGTATAGGGACTTAGTCTTTGTAAAGTTTCATATTGTTTTGGCCAAATGTGTTGTCTTAATTTGGAGATGAATTCATTTTGTATAAGGCCATAAGTGATGGCTAATTCTTATTATTGTTATATGAAAAGATGATATTTTACATGTATGTGCAAATTTCCTGGTTAAGTAATTGGTATAGACATGCATGATTGAATAGGTTGCTTGATATGACTGATGTTGGTGCAAGTAAGGGAAGCAGAAAGTGCTTGTAAATAGCCTCACATTTGTCCACACGGGCATGTGTCTAGACCATGGGTGACACGCGGTCTGCCCCATGGGCATATGGTTTGGCCGTGTGTTCCACTGCATCCTAAGTTGGCAAAATAGAATGCTAGTAGTAACCACATGGGCTGAGGCACGACCGTGTGTCACAACCGTGTGGAAGACACGGCCATAGGACATGGGCATGTGCCCAAGACATGTGAAGTCTGCACCTGAATTTAGGAATTTAATTCGCCACACGGTCTAAGGACACGGGCATGTGCCTTGGCCATGTGACCTTATAAGGATGATGATGTCAGAAACAGAATGTCAAGGTTTTTGCACATGGACTAAGACACGGGTGCGTCATGGCCGTGCGAGGGACACGGGCCATGGAAACGATGTAACAACCCGATTTAGGGGCTAGTCGAAACAGTGATCTCGGGATCACTAAATCCGATATTTGAGAAATTTATTTATTTATTTTTCTTTATGTTTTTTATATGATTTTATGAATTAGTATATGATTGTATAGGTACATGAGAATTTTTTTGGCATTTTTAAATTCTAGCGATTTCATGTTTAATCACGAAAAAGGACTAAATTGCATAAAGTGCGAAAGTTCCATTTTCATTTCTAAAGGTGCCAAATAGCTATAAATTGTTAAATTGAGGTCTTTAAAATGCAATTTAGCCTTTGTAATGTGCTTGGCCGGCCTAAGACTTAATGGGAGACAAAGATGGACAAATTTGTTCAAAGTTAATAAGAGTTGGTGACAAAAATTTGACTAGTTTAATATTAGAATAAAGATAGAGAAAATATCATCTTTCTTGTTCATCTCTTCCACCGAAATTGCAAGCAAGAATAGGGGTTTTGAAGACTTAAATTTTCAGCAAACTTTCCTCCATTTTTGTAAGTGATTTTGATAAATTTTCTTAGTAATAATTGTACTTTTGAGACCCCTAAAGCTTAAGCTTTCAAATGAGGGGATATTGTGCAATATGGTGAAAAGTTTAAAGTTTTTCCATGAGAGCTATCATTGTTATTTGCTGCATTTTTATTTAAGAAATTGAGTTTTAGTAGTTAGATAAGCAACTTTTATAAGAGGTGTTGTCTTGAAAACACCTAATTGAACATTAATGAAAAGGTTATAAATTTGTTGTAAGTATGTGAAATAGTGAGTTTTGATTATAGCTATAATAGTATTAAATGCCCACCTAGGCTTGTTGAAGGTAGAAATGTTGTTAGAATTAATTTCCGAGCCTAGGGGCAAAATAGTAATTTTGCCAAAGCATGACTATTGAAATGCTTTTATTAACATGATGATTAAAATGAGCTAAATTTTTATTATAGATAAAGAAATACGAAGTCCAGATCAAAACCGAGGCAAGAACAAAGTCGAGGACTAAATTTGCATTGCTGCATACATTTTGGATACCGAGGTAAGTTTGTATGAATTTTAAGATTTCATATGTACTTTTATTAATTCAATTATTATGGTGTATTATGTACACTATTATCATGAAGATAAGAAAATGATATCTTTATGAGAAGATGAATGAAAATATGTAAGAGAAAATCCTGGTTGAAGACTCGAAATATTGAGGAATACTAATATCACAGCATGAGACAAGTAAAGTCCATGTAAGACCATGTCAAGACATGGCATTGGCATTAAGGTAAGGATATCAAGTAAGTCCATGACAAGTCATGGCATTGAAGGATTATCATGAAGAAAAGGTCCCGTGTAAGTCCAAGCCAAGGCTTGGCATTGGTGAATTCATAAGGCAAAGATGTCATGTAAGTCCATGTCAAGACATGGCATTGATAAGATTTAAAAGGCAAGGATACCACGTAAGACCATGTCAAGACATGTCAATGGTAAGTTTCCAAAGAAGACATACAAGGAAGGTCTCGTGTAAGACTATGTCTGGGACATGGCATCGGCACCAAGTTAAGGGATTCTATGTAAGACCATATCTGGGATATGGCATTGGCATCACGAGGAAATCCCATGTAAGACCATGTCTGGGACATGGCACTGGCTTCGAGATACATGTGTGATGAGATTGAGTAACCTCAATTATTCCAGGTAATTCATCGAGCAAAAGAGCCAAGCACGAAAGAGGTAACAAGAAAACTAAGTTATTCAAAGTTGATAAAGAGTATTTTTCATGTTAAGAAATATGAGGATTAAGTTTACTTTTGCATAAGTAAAACGTACTAATCTATGTGATTCAGTGACACAGGAACCATGATTATATGGAAAGTATGAAATTTATTATTATGTGTCATTTGAGGAGTAAGTAGGCCATGCACTTGAGTTTTATGTTGTTGTTTTTTATTCGAAATGAACGAGATATAATAAGTTAATATATTGCTATATGGGTTTCATGTAAACTTACTAAGCTTTATGCTTACCCCCTTTCATTGTCCTTCTTCCTTGTAGTATTGCCAAGATAACTCGAGGAACGTGGACGTCGGAGTCAGGAAATCACACTATCGACATCACTTTGGTATAACAATTTAGACTTTATTTTAAATATGGCATGTATAAGACTCGAGTATTTTGTTAAGTTGTAATTGTTAGTCAAAGTGTTGGCTATGTATGTTATTGAAGTCATTTTGTAAATGGCCTTATAAGTTAGGCAAATACTTGGAAAATTCTATTGCTTAATGAAGATGAATTTCATGAAGTATATGCCTTTAAGTACATCTTGATTCTTTGAGCTCCTAGAGGTATCTATGGATTATCTTTTATATTGGAATGAGCACTTAGATGTACCTTGGGATAGGAGTTGTATTGTTTTGAATGGAAGAATGTATGTGTATCGTAGGGTGGCTAAAGGCTTGGTAAATAACCTGCTAATCTTCCACATGGGTCGACACACGGGCGTGTGACTAGACCGTTTGGTAGGCATGGCTTGTACATGGGCGTGAGCCCAGGCCGTGTGAAGTCTGCACCTTGCACATAGAATTTAAATCACCATACGGCTAAAGTATATGGTCATGTGTATAGACCGTGTGGATAGGTCAGAATGCCAAGGTTTGGCACACGGGCTAGGGCCACGGGCGTGTCAAGGCCGTGTAACCTTAGTAAGAATCGACCACGGGTGGAAGACACGAGCATGTCTTAGGGGCACACGGGTGTGTCCCTAGACCAACATGAGCGTGTGGCCCCTATTTTATTGAAAAGTTTCTCGAGTCCGTAAAAGTTCCCGAAAAAATTCTTAAACCACTATAAGGTATGTTTAGGGCCTCTTAAACTGAGTACGCGCAAGCAATAGGTTTAAACGAAATTTTATGACCTTATTTGAGACGTTTAAATAAAGTTAGTTAGGTAATGCCTCAAACCCAATTCCGGCTTGAATACGGGTAAGGGGTGTTACATTTATTGGTATCAAAGCTACGGTTTAGTCGGTTCTAGGACTAACGTAGTGGAAGTACGAGTCTAGTTATACATTCCATATGTAAGAGTGTCTGAGTAATGATACTGTGATTTGCTCCTGAAATCGTGTTTTATGTAGTATATGGATTCTGATCCAGATCGAACTGCAGCTGATGATGCTGCGAGTAACGCGCCGGCTCTCGCTCAAGGGACCATGCCAGCTAATAGTAGACCTAAGACCTCGGGACAAAAGGAAGAGGCTCGAGAAGCCTTTCTTCACATGATGAGTAACTGGTATACCGAGTATACCCGAGCAAATCCTAATACTCAACCCCCTCCACCCCCGCCTATTCCTCAACCTACCTCTATAGCCCCTCAAGTGGTAGAAGTAGTAAGAAGAGAAAAACCTTCGGTTGATAGGATCCGGAAACAATGAGCAGAAGAATTTCGGGCTAGTAAGGATGACGATCCTGAAAGAGCAGAGTTTTGGCTTGAAAATACCATCAGGGTATTTGACGAGTTATCGTGCACACCAGAGAAGTGCATGAAGTACGTAGTTTCCCTTCTGAGAGATTTCGCTTATCAATGATGGAACACCCTTGTGTCGATTGTATCAAGGAAAAGGATTACATGGGAATTTTTTGAAGAAGAATTTAAGAAGAAGTACATTAGTCAAAGGTTTATAGGTCAAAAGAGAAAAGAATTCTTAGAGTTGAAGCAAGGCAAGATGTCAGTAACTGAGTATGAGCGTGAGTTTGTAAGACTTGGTAAATACGCTCGAGAGTGTGCGTCCACTGAAGCCATCATGTGTAAGAGATTTGAGGACGGATTAAACGAAGATATTAAGTTGTTTGTTGCTGTCCTAGAGTTGAAGGAGTTTGTTGTGTTGGTAGATCGGGCTTGTAAAGCCGAAGAGTTAGTAACAGAGAAAAGAAAAGCCGGGATGGAGTCTCGTGACTCGAAAAAGAGACAGTGGAATAAGTCATTCCAGTCTTCGTCCAAGAAGTTAAGAGATTTTTCTACCCGATCAGCTACTTCCGTCTGGTTTTCAAGCAGAGGCAAGAATAAATAGTATTCAGGGAGTAAGGCTCAGACTACTTCAGTAGCTAGTGTCGGGAATGTTCGAGCTAATAGACTAGAATGCCCACAGTGTGGCAGACAACACCCAGGTCAATGTTGAGCACATGAAAATGCTTGTTTCAAGTGTGGTTCCCAAGATCATTTCATAAGAGAATGTCCTAAGATGATGAAAAAAGGGAAAGCTCAGAGTGCGAGGTCCGGGAGCGTTGTTAGAGGAAGGCAACAGAGGAACCCTGGAAGTGGAGCGAGCAGTAAAGGTAACCTCAGAGAGTAGGCTGTGAGACCTGAGGGTAGGGCGCCTGCAAGGACATATGCTATTCATGCTCGTGAAGAGGCATCTTCTTCTGATATTATTACAGGTACCTTTTCTCTTCATGATACTAAATTTATTGCTTTAATAGATCCCAGATCTACCCACTCATACGCTTGCATGAAATTAGTATCTAGTATGGGTATGCTAGTAGAGTCCATAGAGTTTGTGATAAAGGTGTCTAACCCATTAGGTAAATGTGTGTTATTTAATAAAGTATGTAAAGATTGTCCCTTGATGATTAGAGGTCATTACTTTAAGGCTAACCTCATGCTATTGCCATTTGATGAATTTGATATTATTCTTGGTATGGATTGGTTAACCACTCATGATGTGATGGTAAACTGTGGAAAGAAATACATTGAGTTAAGATGTCAAAATGAGGATACCCTTTATGTTGATTTAGATGAACAAGATAAGACGCCGGTGTTGATTTCTCACATGACGGTTTAGAGGTATGTAAGAGAAGGGTATGAGGCGTATTTAGCTTTTGTGATGAATGCCAAAGAAACTGGATTAAAGATTGAGTCAGTACCGATAATAAGTGAGTACTTGGATGTTTTTCCTGAGGAACTGCCAGGATTACCTCCAATAAGATAGATTGAGTTTGGCATCGAGCTAACTCCCGGTACTATACCGATATTGATCGCTCCTTATAGGATGGCTCCAACTGAGTTGAAAGAATTAAAGGCACAATTGCAAGAGTTGACAGATAAAGGTTTCGTCAGACCGAGTTGTTCTCGATGGGGTGCTCCAGTGCTATTTGTGAAAAAGAAAGATGGCTCTATGAGATTGTGCATAGACTAACGACAACTTAACAAAGCAACAGTGAAGAACAAGTATCCCTTGCCAAGAATCGACAATTTTTTTGATCAATTGAAGGGAGCCACTGTGTTCTCCAAGATAGATTTGAGGTTGGGATACTATCAGTTGATGGTAAAAGAATCAGATGTGCTTAAGACGACTTTTCGAACAAGGTATAGGCATTATGAATTTTTAGTTATGCCCTTCGGTTTGACAAATGCTCCTGCGGTATTTATGGATTTAATGAACAGCGTTTTTTGGCCATATCTAGACAAGTTTGTGGTTGTTTTCATTGATGATATACTGATATATTCCCGTAATGAGAGTGAGCATGCTGAGCACCTAAGGACGGTTCTACAGATTTTGCGAGATAACCAATTGTACGCCAAGTTTAATAAAAGTGAGTTTTGGCTTAAGGAGGTTGGATTCTTGGGACACATTGTCTCGGGAGATGGAGTCTAAGTTGAGATGGAGTCTGAGTTGATCCAAGTAAAATTTCAGCTATTGTTGATTGGAAACCACAGAAAAATGTGACCGGAGGTAGAAGTTTTCTGGGCTTAGCTGGCTACTATAGGCGATTCGTCAAGATTTTTTCCATGATAGCGACTCCAATGACGAAATTGTTACAGAAGAATGTGAAGTTTGAGTGGTCAGAAAAGTGTCAACAGAGTTTTGAGAAAATGAAGACACTATTGACTGAGGCTCCTGTTTTGGTGCAACCTGAGCCGAGAAGAGAATTTGTGGTTTTTAGTGATGCATCCCTGAAGGGATTGGGTTGTGTCCTTATGCAAGAGGGCAAGGTGATTGCATACGCCTCTAAGCCGCACGAGAAGAATTACCCGACTCATGACATAGAGTTAGCCGCAATTGTGTTTGCATTGAAAATTTAGAGACACCATTTGTATGGTGAAAAGTGTTAGATTTTCACTGACTATAAGAGTTTAAAATATTTGTTGACTTAGAAGGAATTGAACTTGAGGCAAAGAAGGTGGTCGTCGATGCTTTAAGCAGAAAATCATTGTTTGCACTAAGAGCCATGAGTACTCAGATGACTTTGCTGGATGATGGTTCTGTTTTAGCCGAATTGAGGGCTAAACCACTGTTTCTTCAAGAGATTTATGAAGCTCAGAAAGATGATAACAGTTTGCGAGCCAAGAGAGTGTTATGTGAGTCGAACGTTGAGTCAGACTTCTGAGTAAATCCTGATGGATGTCTAACATTTCGAGATCGAGTCTATGTACCCAAAAATGACGAGCTTATTCGTAAAATCTTGCATGAAGCGCATAGCAGATGTTTGAATGTACACCCAGGCAGCACGAAGATGTACAATGATTTGAGGAAATGGTATTGGTGGCATGGTATGAAGAGAGCCATTTTTGAGTTTGTATCGAAATGTCTGATTTGTCAGCAAGTGAAGGCTGAACATCAAGTACCTTCGGGTTTACTTCAGCCTATTATAGTTCCTGAGTGGAAATGGGACCTTATAACTATGGACTTCGTGACAGGCTTACCGTTAACTCCAAAGAAGAAAGATGCAGTATGGGTAGTGGTTGATAGACTCACAAAGTCAGCCAATTTTATACCAGTGCGAGTCGACTATTCACTTGATAAATTAGCGAATTTATACATGTCAGAGATAGTAAGACTCCATGGTGTACCATTGTCGATCATTTTAGATAGGGACCCGAGATGATAGGGACCCGAGATTCACGTCACGATTTTGGAAAAAGTTGCAAGAAACCTTGGGCACGAAATTGAGCTTCAGTACAGCCTTCCATCCATAGACCGACGGCCAGTCGAAAAGAGTAATTCAGATACTCGAAGACATGCTTCGATGTTGTGTTTTAGAGTTCCAAGGAAGTTGGGAAAAATATTTACCGTTGGCGGAATTCGCTTACAACAACAGTTATCAGGCAAGTTTAAAGATGGCGCCTTATGAGGCATTGTATGGGCGTAAGTGTCGAACGCCCTTATATTGGTCAAAACTCAAAGAGAAACAGATTCACGGGGTCGACTTGGTTAAGGAAACTGAAGAAAAGGTAAAAGTGATACGTGATTGTTTGAAATACACCTCAGATAGACAAAAGTCCTATTCGGACTTAAAAAGGAAAGAGATTGAATTCCTAGTAGGTGATAAATTGTTTCTGAAAGTATCACCATAGAGAAAAGTCCTCAGATTTGGCTGGAAAGGCAAGTTGAGTCCGCGTTTTATCGGACCTTATGAAGTTACCGAGAGGATAGGACCAGTAGCTTATCGGTTGGCCTTGCCACCTGAGTTAGAAAAGATTCATGACGTCTTTCACGTATCCATGTTGCACCAATATCGTTCAGACCCTTCGCATGACATAGTACCGACAGAGGTAGAGATACAACCAGACTTGACTTATGGTGAAGATCCGGTTAAAATCTTGGTACGAGAGGTCAAGCAGTTAAGAAACAAAAAGCATAGCCCTAGTGAAAGTCCTATGGCAGAGGCACGGAATAGAAAAGACTACTTGGGATCACCAGGAATTGATAAGAAACCAATACCCCAACCTTTTCACCGGTAAGATTTTCGGGGACGAAAATCCTTAAGGGGGAGAATTGTAACAGCCAGATTTAGGGGCTAGTCGCAACAGTGATCTCGAGATCACTAAATCCGAGATTTGAGAAATTTATTTATTTATTTTTCTTTCTGTTTTTTATATGATTTTATGAATTAGTATATGATTGTATAGGTACATGAGAATTTTTTGGCATTTTTAAATTCTAGCGATTTCATGTTTAATCGCGAAAAAGGACTAAATCGCATAAAGTGTGAAAGTTCCATTTTTTTCTAAAGGTGTCAAATAGCCATAAATTGTTAAATTGAGGTCTTTAAAAGGCAATTTACCCCTTGTAATGTGCTTGGCCGGCCTTAGACTTAATCGGAGACAAAGATGGACAAATTTGGTCAAAGTTAGTAAGAGTTGGTGACAAAAATTTGACTAGTTTAATATTAGAATAAAGATAGAGAAAATATCATCTTTCTTGTTCATCTCTTCCACCGAAACTGCAAGCAAGAATAGGGGTTTTGAAGACTTAAATTTTCAGCAAACTTTCCTCCATTTTCGTAAGGGATTTTGATAATTTTTCTTAGTAATAATTGTACTTTTGAGACCCCTAAAGCTTAAGCTTTCAAATGAGGGGACTATTGTGCAATATGGTGAAAGGTTTAGAGTTTTTCCATGAGAGCTATCATTGTTATTTGCTGCATTTTTATTGAAGAAATTGAGTCTTAGTAGTCAGATAAGCAATTTTATGAAAGGTGTTGTCTTGAAAAAACCTAATTGAACATTAATGAAAAGGTTATAAATTTGTTGTAAGTATGTGAAATAGTGAGTTTTGATGATAGCTATAAGAGTATTAAATGCTCACCTAGGCTTGTTGAAGGTAGAAATGTTATTAGAATTAATTTCCGAGCCTAGGGGCAAAATGGTAATTTTGCCAAAGTATAAGGGCAAAATAGTAATTTTACCAAAGCATGACTATTGAAATGCTTTTATTAACATGATGATTAAAATGAGCTAAATTGTTATTATAGATCAAGAAATACGAAGCCCGGATCGAAACCAAGGCAAGAACAAAGTCGAGGACTAAATTTGCATAACTACATACATTTTGGATACCGAGGTAAGTTTGTATGAATTTTAAGATTTCATATGTACTTTTATTAATTCAATTATTATGTTGTATTACGTAGACTATTATCATAAAGATAAGAAAATGATATCTTTATGAGAAGATGGATGAAAATATGTAAGAGAAAATCCTGGTTGAAGACTCGGAATATTGAGGAATACTAATATCACAGCATGAGACAAGGAAAGTCCATGTAAGACCATGTCAAGACATGGCATTCGCATGAAGGTAAGGATATCAAGTAAGTCCATGACAAGTCATGGCATTGAAGGATTATTATGAAGCAAAGGTCTCGTGTAAGTCCAAGCCAAGACTTGGCATTGGTGAATTCATAAGGCAAAGATGACATGTAAGTCCATGTCAAGGCATGGCATTGATAAGATTTAAAAGGCAAGGATACCACGTAAGACCGTGTCAAGACATGGAAATGGTAAGTTTCCAAAGGAGACATATAAGAAAGGTCTCGTGTAAGACCATGTCTGGGACATGGCATCGGCACCAAGTTAAGGGATTCCATGTAAGACCATATCTGGGATATGGCATTGGCATCACGAGGAAATCCCATGTAAGACCATGTCTGGGACATGGCACTGGCTTCGAGATACATGTGTGATGAGATTGAGTAACCTCAATTATTCTGGGTAATTCATCGGGCAAAAGAGCCAAGTACGAAAGAGGTAACAAGAAAACTAAGTCATTTAAGTTGATAAAGAGTATTTTTCATGTTAAAAAAGATGAGGATTAAGTTTACTCTTGCATAAGTAAAACGTACTAATCTATGTGATTCAGTGACACAGGAATCATGATTATATGGCAAGTATGAAATTTATTATTATGTGTCATTTGAGGAGTAAGTAGGCCATGCACTTGAGTTTTATGTTGCTTTTTTATTCAAAATGAACGAGTTATAATAAGTTAATATATTGCTATATGAGTTTCATGCAAACTTACTAAGCTTTATGCTTACCCCCTTTCATTGCCCTTCTTCCTTGTAGTATTGCCATGATAACTCGAGGAACGTGGACGTCGGAGTCATGAAATCACACTATCAACATCACTTTGGTATAACAATTTAGACTTATTTTGAATATGGCATGTACAAGACTCGAGTATTTTGTTAAGTTGTAATTGTTACTCAAAGTGTTGGCTATGTATGTTATTAAATTAATTTTGTAAATGGCCACTATGAGGTATGTTTAGGGCCTCTTAGACCGAGTACACGCAAGCGATAGGTTTAAGCTAAATTTTATAACCCTATTTGAGACGTTTAAGAAAAGTTAGTTAGGTAATGCCTCAAACCCAGTTCCAGCTTGAATACGGGTAAGGGGTGTTACACACGAGCGTGTGTCAGGCCGTGTGAAAACCCATGTAGGTTCAAATTGAGATAATAAATCCACACGAGCGAAGGACACGGGTGTGTCCTATATGCTTAGGCCATGTGAATCACACGATCTGTCAACATGGCCATGTTAACAAGTCACACGGGCGTGTCACACATCCACATAGGCGTGTGCGCTGTTTTTAATAATATTTTCCAAGGTTTACCAAAGAACTCGATTTGGTCTCGAAACGTTTCTAAGATGTGTTTTGGGCCTCGTAGGCCTATATTAAGGATCTTAAGAGGAAGTTTGAAAAGTTTTAAATTTGAACGGACTTTTATGATTCGGAATTGTATGTATGCATGTGTTTAAGTTAGGTAACACCTCGTACCCTGTCTCGGTGTCGGATACGGATAAGGGGTGTTACAAATTCAATCATGCAACCTAATCATTCATGCATTAATATACCAAATACTCAACCATGCAATTTGCTCAATTATGAAAAACATCACCATTTGAATAAATCAACAACAAATATTAGCCATTATCCATGGCCTTAGACAAAATGGATCAACTTCATGACAAGCCAACAAATATGGCCAAAACAATATGACACTTAACAAAAAGACCCAGTCCCTATGCATGCCATACTTAAAATAATAATGCTAACTATACCAAATGCTTCAATTGATAGTGTGATCGATGCCTCCGACGTCTATTGATCCCCGAGCTAGCTTGGCGACACTATAAGAAAATGGAAAAGAGAGGGAGTAAGCATAAAGCTTAGTAAGTCGTATGTAAATAATTAACAACAGTTACCATGCATTATCATACTCATAACATATTATAAACTTGCACATAATTCTCAAATGATTAAAGGCATAACTTACTCATTTTCATCCTTACTAATCATACAACATAAATCGAGCTCATTCCTCATGAATTTTGTGTAGGTACCTGTATCACTTACAACATAGTTGTAACTTTTCTCACTTTTGACACAAGCTTTAAATTACCTGTTGAACCAGTTGGAATGCCAAAGGATACCCGACAAGCCTCACACAAGAGGGTACGATGTCGATGCCACGTCCCAGACATGGTCTTACACTGGCTCACATATCGAGGCCGATGCCATGTCTTAGACATGGTCTTACACTAGCTCTCATATCAATGACGATGCCATGTCCGAGACATGGTCTTACACTGAATCACATATCGAGGCTGATGCCATGTCCCAGACATGGTCTTACACTAGCTCTCATATCAATGCCGATGCCATGTCCTAGACATCGTCTTACACTGGCTCATAAATCAAGGGTGATGCCATGTCCCAGACATGGTCTTACACTGGCTCACATATCGAGGCCGATGCCATGTCCCAGACATGGTCTTACACTGGCTCTCATATATCCCTAATGTCATGGCATGGATATCCAATCTATTCTTGAGGTTCAACCGGGAGTATACCACATCAAATTTCGTCATGCATATTCATAAAAATAATCAAACATTTTATGCAATATCAATTTTTTAATGCATAATAACAATAGAGTTGTATTATTTACATACAACTTACCTCGGTATACAAAATATGGGTGACTAGTTCGATTTAGTCCAATAGCTTGGTTTTCCCCCGGTCTAGGTCTGGACTCTATTTTTCTTGATCTATAATGAAAAATTCACTTATTTAACAACTACATTAATCAAGACAATCTATAATTCATACTTAGGTAAAATTACCATTTTTTCCCTAGACTTTCACATAATTACAATTTTGCCCCTAGACTCGTAAAACGATTTTAATCAAATTTCCTCCTTTAACAAGCCTAGCTGAACATTTATTACTCTTATAGCAACTCACAATTTTCAATTATTTCACACATTTACAACCTATTTTATAAACTTCACAAAATGGTCATTTTAGGTGTTTTCATAAAAACCCCTTTCACAAAAGTTATTTATTTAACAATCAAGATTCATTTTCTTCCATAAATACTCAGCAAACACCACAAATCCTCTTATGGTAAATCTCTAGACTATCAACCATTTTGCAAAATAGTCCCCCTTTAGTTAGCTTATGCTACAAGGGTCCTAAAAGTACAAAAATTATCAAGAATGACCATTAAAATCACTTACTTGCAAGGGTGAAGAGTTGCTAAAACTTCAAGCTTCCAAAACCCTTATTTTTGCTGATATTTTTGGTAGAGAGGAGGAAGATGAAAAGGTGATATCTTTTTCTCTTTATTTTATTTTATTTCTAGTCAAATTTGTCACCAAAATCTCACCTAACCTTTGACAATTTCATTTCATTGTCTCTATGGCCGACCATCACTCTCTTAAAGGCCTATTTGCACATTAAGGACCTCTAATTTAAGGTTCTCTAGCTATATGACACTTCTAATTTATAGAACAAAAATTTCACCTTTTTTTGCGATTTAGTCCCTTTTCAAAATTAAGCATAAAATCGCTAAAATTATTTTACCAAAATTTTCATGCACTCATATAATCATGCTATAACACATAAAATAATAGTAAAAATAATTTCTCCGGCCTTGGATTAGTGGTTCCGAAACCACTGTTCTGACTAGCCCCAAAATTGGGTTGTTACAATTCTCCCCCTTAGGGATTTTTGTCCCTGAAAATCTTACTAGTGAAAAGGTTTGGGTATTGATCTCTCATAGTCTCCTCAGGCTCTCATGTGGCCTGTTCAACCCCATGTCTATGCCATACTACTATCACGAGTGCTATACTTTTATTTCTCAATTACTTGACCTTTCGGGCCAAGATCTTAACCGGCTCTTCGCCATAAGTCATGTCTGATCGAATCTCAACCTCTGTTGGTGAAAGAATGTGTGAAGGGTCAGAACAGTAATGGCGCAACATCGACACATGGAAAACATTGTGGATCTTCTCTAACTCGGATGGCAAGGCTAGTCGATAAGCTACCGGTCCAATTCTCTCAGTCACCTCATAAAGTCCAATAAAACGTGGACATAATTTTCCTTTCTTACCGAATCTGAGGACTTTCTTCCACGGGGATACTTTCAAAAACACCTTATCACCGACTTGAAACTCAATTTCTTTTCATTTTAAATTTGCGTAGGATTTGTGTCTATCCAAAGCAGCCTTCAAATAGTCACGAATTACCTTTACTTTCTCTTCAGTCTCTTTGACTAAGTCAACCTCATGAATCTGATTTTCTCTGAGTTCAGTCCAATACAAGGGCGTTCGGCACTTACGCCCATACAAAGCCTCATAAGGCACCATTTTCAAACTCGACTGATAGCTATTATTGTAGGCAAACTCTACTAGGGGTAAATACTTTTCCCAACTGCCTTGGAATTCAAGGACACAACACCGCAACATGTCTTCAAGAATCTGAATTACTCCCTCCGACTGACCATCGATTTACAGATGGAAAGCCATGCTAAAATTCAAATTTGTCCCCAAAGCTTCTTGTAACTTTTTCCAAAACCACGAGGTAAACCTCGAATTTCTATCTGAAATAATCGACAAGGGCACTCCGTGGAGTCTCACAATTTCAAAAACATACAAATCAGCTAATTTTTCAAGCAGATAATCCATACGCACCGGTATAAAATGAGCTGACTTTGTTAGCCTATCAACCACAACTCATACGGCATCTTTCTTCCCTGGCGTCCAAGGCAACCCGGACACAAAATCCATAGTAATACGGTCCCATTTCCATTTAGGAACCATCACAAGATGAAGTAAACCCAAAGGTACTTGGTGTTCAGCTTACTGACAAATTAGGCACTTAGAGACAAAATCTGAAACGTCTCTCTTCATTCCCGACCACCAATACATTTTCTTTAAGTTATTGTACATTTTCACACTATCCGGATGGATAGACATACAACTGTTATGTGCCTCATGCAAAATTTTCCGAATAAGCTCATCATCTTTGGGTACACAAATTCTATCTCGAAACATTAAACAGCCATCTGAACCAATCCAAAAGTCTTATTCTATACCCGTCTCGCACTGAGATATCTTAGCTTGCAATTCTTTATCACCTTTCTGAGCTTCACAGATCTCTTGAAGAAAACATTAGTTTCGCTCTCAACTCAGCTAAAATCGAACCATCGTCGATTACTGACAGCTGAGTGTTCATAGCCCTCAAGGCAAACAACAACTTCCTACTCAAAGCATCGGCGACCACGTTCTCCTTCCTCGGGTGATAGTCGATCACCAGTTTGTAATCTTTTATGAGCTCTAGCCATCTCCGTTGGCAAAGGTTTAGTTCATTTTGAGTCATCAAATACTTTAGACTTTTCTGGTCGATGAATACTCGGCATCTCTCGCCATACAAATGGTGTCTCCAAATCTTCAGTGCGAACACTATGGGGGCTAACACTAAGTCGCGAGTTGGATAGTTTTTCTCTTGCGAATTCAGTTGTCTCGAGGCATATTCTATTACCTTGCCTTCTTGCATGAGCATGCATCCCAATCTATTCAAGGATGCGTCGCTATACACTTCAAATTGTTTTCCCGATTTCGGTTGCAATAAAATGGGAGCTTCAGTCAACAACGCCTTTAGTTTCTCAACACTCTATTGGCATTTTTCCATCCATTCGAACTTGACATCTTTTGTAACAGCCCGATTTTGGGGCTAGTCAGAACAGTGGTTTCGAGATCACTAAACCGAGGTTGAAGAAAATTGTTTTGATATTATTTTCTGTGTTATAGCATGTTTGGAAAAGGACTAAATCGCATAAAGTGCGAAAGTTCTATTGTACAAGGTAGAGGTGTCTAATAGCCATAGAATATTAAATTGGAGGTCTTTAAAGTACAATTAGTCCATTAAGAGGGTGTGGCTGGCCATAGGAAACAAGGAGACAATGGCATTAAATTTTGGTCAAATTTTGGTGAAATTAGGTGATAAAAAAAATGAATAAATAAGCTAAATAGAAGAGATATAACCTTTTCACTATTTATGCTTCTTTCCACAGAAAATTGAAGGAAATTGGAGGATTTTGGAGTCCAAACTTTTAGCCAAGCTTTTCTCTTATAAGTAAGTGATTTTAGGGGTCTTTCTTGATAATTTTTGTACTTTTGGAACCCCCAAAACTTAAGCTAGCTAATGAGGGGACTAATTTGCAAGATGGATGAAAGTTTAGGGACTTGCCATGAGAGTGTTTGTGTTGTTTGTTGAGCTTTTAGGGGAGAAAATGAATGTTAGTGAGCTAAGGAACAACTTTTGTGAAAGGTGTTACCATGAAAACACCTAAAATGGACTTAGTTGTAAAAGTTGTAATTTAATAATAAATGCATGAAATAATTGGTTTTGTGAGTTGTTGTAAGAGAAATAAATGTTCAGTTAGTCTTGGTTAATGAGAAAATGTGATGAAAAACGATTTACGAGCCTAAGGGCAAAATAGTAATTTTGCCAAAGTATAAGGGCAAAATGGTCATTTTTGCCTAAGTAGAAGTTTTGATGTATCATGAATTATAAAGTGATTAAATGAGAAAATTTTATTATTATATATCAAGAAGAGCATGGAAACAACCTTGATCAAGGAAAAGGCAAGGTTACCGATTAAGTCGTCGATTAACACATTTTGCATCGAGGTAAGTTTATGTGTAAATGATACATCTTTGGTACATATGTTGTTACTTATTGGTGTATTGTATGAATGAGACCAATTATGATTGAAATTGATAGATGGTGAGTAGTTCTCGTATGAAACTCGGAATAGATACGTAAGCGCGGAAAAATATCCGTAATGATTATTTGGTGGGCTGTGTGTGATACCACCTTATTACTTATTCACGATGGGCTGTGTGCAATACCATCATTTATATTATCATTTGGTGGGTTGTGTTCGAAACCACCTTAATTACTCTTGTTGGTGGGCTATGTACGATACCACCCTTTTATTGATTAACAGTGGGCAGTGTGCGGAACCACCGGGAACATAGTATTATTCTGAAGGGTTCATCGAGAAATGGTATAAGTAAATGTTTCATATTGCTTTGTGGTGATGAGTGTAGGGAATGTGTACAAGTAATTGTGAGCAATACAATTGTTATGTGACTGGAATGTGGTAAGAGATGAGATGAGTAAGCATGATTATTGAAATGTGAATTGTTCTTGCTTAGTATGTGATGTTATTGATTGATTAGCATATGTGATGATGCTTACTGTTTACATGCAAACTTACTAAGCTTAAAGCTTACTCCCTTTCTTTTTCCCTTGTTTTATAGTGTCAAAGAGCCGGTTCGGGATACGAAGATAATTTGAAGATCATCCACACTATCAACTCATCTCGGTATATCTAGACTTAGCATTTTGTGTATGGCATGTATAGGGGCTAGGCTTAGTGATATGTCTTGATATTTTGGCCAAATGTGTTGGTTTCTTAAAAGAAGAACCTTTGTAAATAGCCATAGTTGATGGCTTATTGTTATTAATATATGAAAAGATGAGGTTATTCATGAATGTGTATGATACATGATTGAGTTGCTTGGTAAATGGTTGAATGTGATTGATGTTGTATGAGTTAGGGTGATAAAAAGAGCTTGGCAAATAGCCTTGTTCCTGTCCACGCGGGTAGGCACACGGGCGTATGTCTAGGCCGTGTGTGACACACGGTCAGTCCCATGGGTGTTTGACCAGGTTGTGTCCCCTGCATGTTAGTCTTGCAAGTCAATGTCGACCACGGGCTAGACACACGGGCATGTGCCTAGGCCGTGTGACCCTTATTTGTTTGCTGACATCACAAACAGAATACCCAGGTTTTCACACATCGGTGAGGACATGGGCTTGTCTAGGTTGTGCGGAGGATATGGGTGTGTGTCCGGTCATGTGAAAACTCCTGTAGGTTCGAATTGAAAAATAAATTCCACACGGCTAGGGACATGGGCGAGTGTGAGCACACAGCCTGCCCACACGGCCGTGTCCCATTTCACACGGGCGTGTGGCACTGTTAAGGCAAAATTTTCCTAAGTTTACAAAAGATCCCGGTTTGATTCTGAGGCCCTCCTTTTGCATGTGTAACGCCTCGTAGGCCCATAATAAGAAGGTTGTGGATGTGAATGAAATATTTAAAATTGGAATGAAATTTGATAGCCCAAAGTTGTATGTTCAAGCGAGATAAGTCCGATAATACCTCATACCCGGTTCTGTCGTTGGATATGGGTAAGGGGTGTTACATTTAGTGGTATCAAAGCTATGGTTTAGTTGGTTCTCGGACTACTGTAGCATGTGCACACTATAGGAAAACAGACTTTTTGCGGCGTTTTTTTTTTGCCTTTAGCGGCGCTTAAAAGCGTCGCAAAATACGCCGCTATAGATAACTCCGCTAAAATTTGCGGCGTTTATTTGAAAAAATGCCGCTAAAGATCATGATTTTTAGCGGCGCTTTTATTGAAAACGCCGCTAAAGATAGTGGTCTTTAGCGACGCTTTTTAGAAAACGCCGCTAAAAGTTCTAGTCTTTAGCGGCGCTTTTATAGAAAACGCCACTAAAGGTCCTGGTCTTTAGCGGAGCTTTTATAGAAAACGCCGCTAAAAGTCATGGTTTTTAGCGGCGCTTTCTTAAAAAACACCGCTAAAAGTCATGAAAAATAAAAAAATAAAATATTATAAAAAATAAGATTAAAAAATTATAAAAAAATTTAAGGGAAAAACAGTAAAATTAAACATTTTTCAGCCCATAACATTTAAACCAAAAAAAAAATTGATAGCAAACAATATTCAACAAGAAATTTAAAAAAAGACGCAAAGTATATGCAGGATGAATTTGTTTTCTAATGCTACAGCCTCAATTCAACACACCCAATTTTGCAAATTGATATGCAGGAGCTTGGTAATGGCAAATGTTTAATTTCTAAGGCCGTAGCCGAAGCCTTGTGCAGAGTTGCAGTAGGTCTCAACTGTGCCATCTTTCTTCTCCAAGTTTACATTGCTTAGGACTAAATTGCTACAGGTAACAGTATTACTGCTGGCAAACTTGATTGCTTGCTTGCTTTTCGTTGTCCCACTAATGTTTCGGTATACAATCTGGCTTATTTGCACTGCTGATGTCTAATGAATAAAAGAAGAACAATGAATTCATGTGAGCAGTATTCTAATTGGATGAGAGACTCTTTCAAGAATCGGGACTCTAATGCAATCATCATATAGATACTGAGTAACTTGGATTACGCACCTGGTTTTGGTATGTTGTTGGTGAATCACAGTAGAATTGATCAATAATGATGGGGTTAGCAACATCTTCCATCCTCACATTTTCAAAACGCACACCACGAACATAACCAGAACCACCCTATATCAAAGAATCACAAAAAGACAGATGTCATTCTCAAACCCGAAGTGTCTCCAACTACAAATCGTGTTCAAGCAAATATTAGATCTCATATATTACTCAGAAACAACAGCTAAATGTTAAAAGTATGCTACAATCTTGTCTTTTTTTCAGATATGTTCACAACTGAAGCCCCATATAGTCCTCTACTTTCAACTTTGCTAATACTGGCTAAATGCTTATTCTTATTGATAAATGATGCTAGGTTTACAAGATATGTCTTAAAATACCTGCCAAGTTTTAATCCTGACACCATTCGTAGTCTCCCTACACGAAAGGTTTGAGGCACAGCCGTGGCCAGTTTCCTGCAAATTAATAAACCACCATTAAAGAGAATGCAAAGTAAGTTGGAAGCCAGTCACCTATGTCATATCATCAAAATGCAGAGTAAAAAGGAAATTAACAACTAAATTCACAAAGTAAAGTCCTAAAAGAAACAAAAACTTTCCATTCTCCCCACTGTTGCAGAATCGACAAAAACTGAGAGCTGTTTTTGAAGCTCCAAATTTTCTTCATCCAAAATTAGTTGCTGAACATCAGCCCCATCAGTTTCAAAACCTTGAGGGGCCACGTCTACATTTGATGAATCTATCAACAGTCAACAAGCACATTAAAAGTCAAAATATTAAACATAATTTATCTTCCTTTTTTAAAGAAAAGAACAAGTTAAAGAAAGCCTATCATGCATGCATGCATATAAGTGAACAAATGAATTGAGTGAAGAACCAATAGATTCTTATGCTAGCAAGCACCACGTAGAGAATGAACTAATAGGTTTAAAGGCAGGGAATGCATGCAAAGGCATACATACAAGAAATTATATTCTAATTTCCAATTATCTAGTTGATGTGTGCACTTAGTAAACTAGATAATAAGACACTTCAATGTGTATATGTAACAGTAATTAACATAGAGTATTAGACAAATATCAATCTTGTTCAAAGTAGCTTATTACCATCATGAGAGTTTTGAAGGCATGAACTGAATTCAGCTCCTTGTTGGGAAACTCTGACATGACAGCATGGTCTTTTACAAATCACGCTAGACTTCTGATTAAACAATCCCATGATTACAAGAAGCCTAAAATTTGATTTTTTGTAGGAGATAAAGAAACATATGAAGGAATTTCTGGGGGATGACAAATTTAGCATTCCTCTATATCGTAACTGTTCCTTTTAAAACAACATAGTTAAATAACACAAAATAGAAATATTCCTTTCATGCAGGTCATAGAAGCTGCTAAAAGGATGAGCATCAAAACATTAATGTAACTTGCTAAGAAGAGTACCAGTCATGTATCAGGTTCCCTGTGATGTGAGGCTTTAATGAAAAACCTTTACTGCGTGACCTGCAGCCAGCAGCATAGAGTACTACCATTGTCTGAAAAAGGGATATGGCAAATGGAAAGACAAATTAGAGAAAAAGAAAATTAAATAAATAGCAACTCTACACCAAGGAAAGAAAAATATATTAAAAGAAGACTAAAGTGTATACAATAGCCTATAGTTAGACCACAGAGGCTGATATACATCCTGTGCAACAATTCTGCCAAAGTCATGAGTTGACCTCTTCACATTTGTAGACAATTTGTGCATTTTTTATACTGTCACTCCACAGGGAGGATCTCAGCAAGCCAATAATTTTAAAAAGAAGTTCCAAGACTTAAAAACATTTGATACAACATAAACCAAGTTATATTTGAATATATACGCATGCTCCCAATGTTCTACCAATATGAATTAGACTCTAAGGAGTTTCAGTACTTCTGTATGCCTAAAACAACCTATCAGAAAATGAAACAATATGACCACATACATATAAGATAAATCCCTTGCCATTCAGTTGCAAAGCATGCCCTTTGAATCACTCTAAAATATTCAAAATGGTGAATCAAAAACGGAAAAATATCGGGGAAATGAAGAAGAAAAAGCCAGTATCTTCAATATTTGAGCTGATGTGAGTTAAATTCTGGCCTCAATTAGTAAATGAATTGCATTATACAGAAACCAAACCAAAATTCACAGAAAAGTAAAAAGTCAAAAAAGCATACTTAAAGCACCGTTTTTGCATACGGATATTAACAATATACACAAATAGAAGCTTAACAATATACACCTTTTTTTATTGTTTAAATTGGTATCTAAATTTGGCTTTCATCACACATTTGACAACCTATTTTTATAACTCAGTCAAATTTAGATGACGTGGACTAATTAGATTTAGACACGTGACACACATGCCACATCATTAGCTGATGTACCTGTTACATGTAACTTGATGTTTGGTCCACTTCATCCAATTTTAATGAAGTTATAAAAACAAATTAAAAGGTGTGACGAAAGTCAAATTTGGGTACTAATCTGAGCAAGAATAAACATATGTATCAATTTGAACATTAAATCTAAATTCAACTACCAAAAATTATATTTACCCTTAACTAATAATATCAACAATTAGCTTTCATCAATTCAACTCTATAACCCAAAAAAACACAAGCATTAGACTTATTTAACAAATTAAACACAAAATCAAACAAAT
Source organism: Gossypium australe (assembly GCA_005393395.2). Lineage (NCBI taxonomy): Eukaryota > Viridiplantae > Streptophyta > Magnoliopsida > Malvales > Malvaceae > Gossypium > Gossypium australe. Next base: position 77,187,782 of record CM016615.1, read on the forward strand.
TCACAATTAAAACTAAATCTATTTTATTAACAAAATCATGAAAATTCAACACTAGTAATACTAATAATTAACTTTCATCGAATTAACCTTAAAACCAGAATTAAATGCTAAAAAATTTATATTGATACTTTTTGGAACCAAAATATATAACTTTACTAAAGTGTACCAAATTGAAAAAAAAAAAAGAAATTTCTATATTAAAAAAAGTGCCAAACCTGCTTTGCCCTACATTTCATTCAACTATTGGATGATCATAACATTAAGAAAATTAAATCCCCAAAGATTCTTACCAAGTCCATGACAAGATTTGCATGTCTTTCCTCCAAATTCCTTACCTGCAACAAGAAAAGGTTTAAAATTTCTCCAAATTTTGGATCAAATAAAACCCTTTTTTTTAGAAAAAGGATGATAATTTGAGTTGTTCAATTTACTTACCTTCTTCTTGTGTTTGTCTATTTGAGTTTTGATGACATGGTACTGTGAAACAATCAATTCATATTCATTAGTTTCATAATTTGATTTATAACATCAGTTGCAGTGATTTTGTAGATAAATTAAATCAGATTTTAGGGTTTATTATGTCTAAGCTTTATGCAATTACATATAATTACTTACAAATACTCTTATATATATATATATATATATATATATATATATCACCTAGCTAACTTAACAACATTGCTTAACTGGGATTTGTCAAATTTTTGAACCCACAAATGTAAAGGCAAAGTGTTTGAGATGAAACACTAATACTCGTAATTTATTTGAATTTGATTTAAAAAATTTAATTTTAAATTGATAATTATTGAGTCAAATTCAAGTTCGAGCAGCTTGAGCTATCGTCGAGCTGAATTTAAGCACTATAATATTCGTTTTGGACAGCTTGAAATCTTAATCGAGTTGTTCATTTTAATATATATTTATAATGAAATTATATTTTTACTTTTATTATATAATATAAATGAGTTTAATCAAATTTGAATTTAAATTTGAATATAAAAATTGATAAAGAAACTTAATTGAATTTAACTCGATTAATTCTTGTGGCAGATTCAATCCAACTAAATTCAAAGACTAAGCTTCCTAATCATTCAAATTCAACTTGGTTCAATCATACCCTAATTGGAAATGCCAAAAGAAACACCATTAGCCTTGTTTTTACCCCAAAAACATTGTTAGGAGTCTTTTCAATGGAGGCTGAAATGGAGTTAAAATTAGCAGAAAGATGATACATATATATAAAAACTATGAAAAAACAAAAACCCAATATATATAATAATGCGCACATACACACAACATAGATATATATATATATATACACACACACCCTTTTGGTACAAAAAAAGAGTTCCAATAATTTCAAACCTTTCTCTCACGTATAGCTAGCAAAGAAGAATCCATTTTAGCTTCAAGAGCTTGCAGTTCCTTAATGTTAAGTTCATTCAAGTCTCCACCCATTCTCTGGTTGCAAATAAAAAAAATCGTTCCCTTAATCAACAACAACAAAAAAAAGCATGAACCCTTTTTTTCATTGACAAATAAACCCTAGCTTTGGTTTATATATATATACACACAATGGGAAAGGGCTATAATTTTCATTATACCTAATCTCCCTTCTCAGCTTCTTATTTATCTCCTTCAACCTCCTGTAATTTTCTTCCATTCTCTGCAAAACACACACAAAAATGGAATAAACAACAACAACAACAAAAAGAACCCCACGAAGCTTAAAAACTGAATTATAAACCTCAGCTTAACAAAAATGGAATAAACTTACGATCTCTGCCACCACGAACGCCGCCTCTGGTTGGATGATACATTTTTTCTTCTCTCTTTCAAATTCAACAAGTTTGAAAGGCTTTCTTCCTTTGCTTGCTTGCTTGGCTTCTGTGTTTCCTTTTTTCTTCTGTGTTTCAACAAGTTTCAAATTTAACTTATACTTACTCTACCTGAGTAATGGGTGAAAATCGGTGCTAACATATGGACGAAGATTGGTGGGGGAAATTGATTTGGGGGATTTTTGTTAGGGGATTTTGGGAAACCGATATAGGGAAAATTTGGGGACTTAGGAAATTTAGGTTTGGGGAAATAAAAATTGAGGTTTTTAGCAGAGAAAAAAGACATCGTTTTATGTATGAAATTTTGCGGCGTTTTATAGTAAAACACCAGGATAGCTTATTTTTTGCGGCATTTTTACTAAAAACGCCACTATATCTTCATTTTTTGTGGCATTTTACACAAAAACGCCACTATTACATAATTTTAATTTATTTTTCCATTTTTAACCTATATTTTTTTATGTTTTTTCTTTCAAAATTTTTGTGTTGAGATTATCATTTTTTTTTGAATTTTTATTTTTATTATATTTTGAGAATTGAACTTTTTAACTAAAATATTAAATATTAAGTTTTTAAGTTTTAATTTTTTAATTTTTTATTATTAAATTTTAAAAATTTAATTACCATTATCAACTCTTTTACGAATTTCTTTTTTCTTTCTTTTTACATCAACATTATTCTTTTAAGTATGGTCTGCATTAGTTGTTTAGATTTTTATATAAATGGCATTTAATTATATGTATACACCTAAATTTTGATATACATATTATATATGAAATTTGGCTTAATGTGTAATTCTAGATGTGAAATTCTAATTTTGGTTTAAATGTATAGTTGAAACTTTAATTTTGATTTAATCATACACATTATTTTAAAATATAAATACATCAATATATTTTTATATTGAATAAATATAAATTTTTTTGTATGCAATATGTAAATAAAAATGATGTTAATTATATCAATAATTGTGTTAATATTTTACAAGATCTGGATCAAATTAAAGTTCATGTATACAAGGCACACTAAACCGTTGTTCATGTATGCTTTTGGGATTTAACCCATTTTGATATATATTTTTTTAGAATAATAATTTATATTTATCTTATTTTGATTTATATTCTAAAAAATCTAAGATTAATCCCTAAATCATAAACCCTAGACCCTAAATATTATACAATAACCCACAAACATCAAACCTTAAACCCCAAACTCAAAACCCCAAACCATATCCTAGACCATAAAACCCGAACCCTAAGCTCTAAATAGCAAACCTTAAACCATAATCCGAGACCAAATTTTTGGGAATTTATGTGGCCAATGTTAGTGTAGTACAAAACATATATTTTATATTCTTATATTAAATAATATAGATGTAGTACAAAATGGCACGAACTTCAGTAAATTCCAAATGTTTTTCAGTTTTCAAACAGTATCCTTAAATCTTAAACCCCAAACCCAAACTATAAAACTCTAAACCCTAAACTATAAAACACAAACCCTTAACCAAAAATAACAAACATTATATCATAAACCCTAAAACTCTAAACCATAGAATTTAAACCTTAAATTTTAAACCCTAAACTAAAATATTTTTTTACAGCGTTTTTATAAAAAAAAGCCACTAAAGCTTACCTTTTGCGGCGTTTTTAAGGAAGTGTCGGTAATGCTCAGATCTATAGCGGCGTTTTTAAAGAAGCGCCGCTAATGATCAGATATATAGCGGCGTTTTTACAAAAGCGCCGCTAATGCTCAGATCTATAGCTGCGTTTTTACGAAAGTGCCACTAATGCTCAGATCTATAGCGGTGTTTTTAGGAAAGCACCGCGAATGCTCAGATCTATAGCGGCGTTTAGGTAAAAAAAAACCGCTATTGCTCCTTTTTAGCGGCGTTTGGGCCAAAAAAGTCGTTGTTGCTCAACTTTTTGCGGCGTTTTCTTTCAAACACCACTAATGTATAATATTTGCGGCATTTTTTATTAAAATGCCACTAAAAACGCCGCTAAAAGTCTATTTTGGTGTAGTGGCAAGAGTCTAGCTCTACATGCCATAAACGTATAATGATAATGTGGTGACTTCTAACAATTCTAAACTTTGTTTTTATATAGTAAATGGATCCTGATCGAGCGGCTGCTGATGACGCTGCTAGTAATGCGCCGACCCCCGTATAAGGGACCGCGCATGTAGAGAGTAGACCCGAGACTATGGGCCAAGGAGAAGAGGCTCGGGAAGCCTTTCTCTAAATGATGAGTAATTAGTACACAGAGTATGTACGAGCGAACCCTAATGCTCAACCACCTCCACCCCCTCCTATACCCCAGCCAGTCCTTGTGGCTCCTCAAGGTATAGATTTTGTGAGAGTGACCAAACCCCCAGTAGATAAGATTTGGAAGCAAGGGGCCGAGGAATTTAGAGCTAATATTGATGATGACCCCAAGAGGGCGGAGTTCTGGCTGGAGAACTCAATGCGAGTATTCAATGAACTCTCCTGCACGCCTGAGGAGAGCTTGAAATGCACCGTGTCATTACTAAAGGATTCGGCATATACTTGGTGGAAAACGTTGACGTCGATGGTTCCAAGGGAGAGAGTAACGTGGGACTTCTTTTTGGAAGAGTTCCGAAAGAAGTATATAAGTCAGAGATTTGTAGACCAAAAATGAAAAGAATTCCTTGAGTTGAAGCATGGTAAAATGACTATGGCTGAGTATGAGCGTGAGTTTGTTAAACTCAGCAAGTATGCACAAGAATGTGTATCTACAGAAGCTATCTTGTGCAAGATGTTTGAAGATAGGCTAAATGAGGATGTCAGACTTCTAATTGGAATCTTAGAATTGAAAGAATTTGTGGTGTTCGTTGATAGGGCATGTAAGGTTGAGGAGCTGAATAAGGAAAAGAGAAAAGCCATGAGTGAGGCCCGAGATGCAAGAAAAAGGCCAATGAGTAAATCGTACCAAACTCAATCAAATAGGTCCAAGGAAATAAACCCTCGGACGACTGCGTCAATTGGATATTCACATCGAGATCGAGGTAATACATATTCGGGCTCGAGAGTTCAAGTCGACTCTATGGCAAGCGTGGGCAATCCAAAGTCTAATAAACCGAAGTGCCCAAATTATGGTAGGCAACACACTAGGGAGTGTTGAGGGAATAATCGTAATTGTTACAAGTGTGGTTCACCTGACCATTTCATCCAGAATTGTCCAGAGAGGGACAAGAAGGAAGGAAAGCAAGAAGTGAGATCAAGTAATATATCTTCGAGAGGAGATCACAAAAGAACCCGGGAGGTGGGACTAGTACTAGAGGTGAGCCTAGAGACTCTGCTGTGAGCTTAGAGGGTCGAGCACCTGCAAGAACTTAAGCCATTTGCGCTCACGAAGAGGCATCATCTCCAGATGTGATAACGGGTACCTTTTCTCTTCATGATATTTATGTTGTTGCTTTAATTGATACGGGGTCTACCCATTCTTACATTTGCATGAAATTGGCGTCTAGCATGAGTATGATTGTAGAGTTTATGGAATTTGTAATAAAACTGTCCAACCCATTAGGCAAACATATGCTAGTTGACAAGGTGTGTAAGAATTGTCCCTTGACCATTAGAGGTCATTGTTTTCCAGTAAATCTCATGTTGTTTTCGTTTGATGAATTTGACTTGATTCTCTATATGGATTGGTTGACTGCTCGTAATGTTTTAGTGAATTGTGGTAGTAATTTCATTGACTTGAAATGTGTAAATGGAGATGTCATTCGGGTTGAATCAGGTAGATCGGATAGTATGCCTGTGATAATTTCATCTATGGTAGTTGAGAGATACTTGAAAAAAGGATATGAGTCCTATCTCGCCTTTGTCTGAATATTCAAGAGTTAGAGGTAAAGATTGAATCAGTGCCGGTGGTATGCGAGTATCCATATATGTTCCCGAAAGAGTTACCCGGATTACCTCCAGTTAGAGAGGTCGAGTTTGGGATAGAGTTAGTTCCGAGTACGGCACCTATTTCGGTTGTTCTGTATAGGATGGCACTATTGGAGTTGAAAGAATTGAAGGTTCAGTTGCAAGAGTTAACGGAAAAGGGTTTTGCAAGACTGAGTTATTCACTGTAGGGTGCTCCGGTACTTTTTGTGAAGAAGAAAGATGGGTCGATGAGATTGTGCATAGACTACAGATAGCTCAACAAGGTGACAGTGAAGAATAAGTATCATTTGCCAAGGATAGATGATTTATTTGACCAATTGAAGGGAGCTACGGTGTTCTCTAAGATAGACCAAAGGTCTGGTTACTACTAGTTAAGGGTTAAGGAGCAAGATATGACGAAAACTGCATTTCAGACGAGGTATGGCCATTATGAGTTTCTTGTCATGCCATTTGGCTGAACGAATGGTCCTATGATTTTTACGGATCTAATGAATCGTATCTTCCGACCATATTTGGATAAGTTTGTATCTGTCTTTATTGATGACATACTAATTTATTCTCGGGGATGAGAGTGAACATGCGGAACACTTGAGAATTGTTTTGCAGACTCTAAGAGACAAGCAGTTGTATGCTAAATTCAGCAAGAGTGAGTTTTGGCTCCAAGAGGTCAGATTCTTAGGACACATTGTGTCGGGTGATGCCATTAGAGTTGATCCGACTAAGATCTCGGCTATTGTGAAGTGGAAACCGCCAAGGAATATGTTAGAAATTAGAAGGTTTTTGGGTTAGAGGGTTACTACAGACGGTTTATCAAAGGGTTTTCTATGATTGCTATACCGATGACGAAGCTATTGCATAAGGATGTTAAGTTTGAATGGACTGAGAGATGCTAACAGAGTTTCGAAAGATTGAAAGTATTGTTGACTGAGGCGTTGGTTTTAGTACAACCTAAGTCGAGGAAAGAGTTTGTGGTCTACAGTTATGCATAATTAAATGGTCTCGGCTATGTGTTGATGCAAGAGGGTAAGGTAGTAGCTTATGCCTCGAGATAGCTAAAACCACATGAGAAGAATTATCCGACTCATGATTTAGAGTTGGCTACAATCGTCTTCGCATTGAAGATTTGGCTCATTATTTATATGGTGAGAAGTGTCGAATCTTCACCAATCATAAGAGTTTGAAGTACTTATGGACCAAAAGGATATGAATTTACGACAACGGCGATGGCTCAAATTATTAAAGGATTATGATTAGTAATCGATTACCATCCGGGGAAAGCGAATGTGGTTGCAGATGCCTTGAGCAGAAAATCCCTGTATGCTTTGAGAGCTATGAGTACGAGCTTAGCGTTGTCTGATGATGGTACTATATTGGCCAAGTTAAGGGCTAGACCGTTATTTATTTAGCAGATTTGTGAAGCTCAAAAGAATGATGATGAGATGCAAGCTTGGAGAGCTCAGTGTGAATCGAGAAATGACTCTGATTTTTGGATGAGCTCAGATGGTTGTCTGATGTTCCATGACAAGATTTGTGTACCTAGGGATGAGTTGATCCAAAAAAAATTGCATGAAGAGCACAATGGTTGCTTGTCAGTACATCCAGGCAGTACGAAAATGTACAATGATTTGAAGAAATTGTATTGGTGGCTGGGTATGAAAAGAGACATCTCCGAGTTTGTTACAAAATGTTTGATCTGTCAACAAGTGAAAGTCGAGCATCAAGTACCCTTGGGGTTACTTCAATCGGTGATGGTTCCAGAGTGGAAGTGGGATCGAATCACAATGGATTTTGTAATGGGGTTACCTATGACTCCAAGAAAGAAAGATGTTGTGTGGGTTATTGTGGATAGATTAACGAAGTCAGCTCATTTTATACTGGTGCGTGTTGATTATTCACTTGATAAGTTGGTCGAATTGTATATTATTGAGGTGGGGAGATTGCATGGAGTTCCTGTATCTATTATCTCGGATAGAGATCTGAGATTTACTTTGAGGTTTTGGAAGAAGTTGCAAGAAGCCTTGGGTACAAGGTTGAATTTAGTACTATGTTCCATCCTCAAGCCGATGGCCAATCCGAAAGAGTGATTCAAGTTCTGGAGGATATGCTCTGATGTTGTGTGTTAGAGTTTGAAGGTAATTGGGAAAAATATCTACCTTTGGTTGAGTTTGCATATAACAACAGTTATCAGTCGAGTATACGGATGGCACCGTACGAAGCTTTATATGGTCGAAAGTGTCAGACTCCTTTGTATTGGACCGAGCTTAGTGAGAAGCAAATTCACAGGGTTGATCTAGTTAAAGAGACCGAAGAGAAAGTGAAAGTGATCCGTAATAGTCTGAAAGCTGCTTCAGATCGACAAAAGTCATACACGGATTTAAAGAGGAAAGAAATCGAGTTTCAAGTGGGCGACAAAGTATTTTTGAAAGTATCCCTATGGAAGAAAATATTGAGAATTTGGTCGAAAGGGAAAATTGAGTCCGCGATTTATAGGGTCGTATGAGGTTATTGAAAGGATTGGACCAGTAGCATACCGGTTGGCTTTGCCGGTAGAGTTAGAGAGAATACACAACGTGTTTCATGTGTCGATGTTGCGGCAATATAGTTCTGATCCTTCGCATGTGATTCCCTCAACAGAAATTGAGATACGACCAGGCATGACTTATGAAGAGGAACCAATTAAGATATTGGCTCAAGAGGTTAAACAATTGAGGAACAAGAGCACAGCCTTAGTAAAAGTGTTATGGCAAAAACACGGTGTGGAAGAGGCTACATGGGAACCGGAAGAAGCCATGAGGGAACAATACCTAAACCTTTTTACCGGTAAGATTTTCGAGGACAAAAATCTCTAAAGGGGGAAGAGTTGTAACAGCTCGATTTTGGAGCCAGTCGAAACAGTGGTTTCGAGACTGCTAATCTGAGGTTGAAGAAAATTATTTTGATAGTATTTTATGTGTTATAGCATGTTTATCAGGTTGAAAAGTTTGGTGCTTTAATTTTAGCAATTTTATGCTTAATTGTGGAAAAGGACTAAATCACATAAACTGCGAAAGTTCTATTGTACAAGGTAGAGGTGTCTAATAGCCATAGAATATTAAATTGGAGGTCCTTAAAGTGCAATTAGTCCATTAAGAGGGTGTGGCTGGCCATAGGAAACAAGGAGACAAGGGCATTAAATTTTGGCCAAAATTTGGTGAAATTGGGTGATAAAAAATGAATAAAATAAGCTAAATAGAAGAGATATCATCTTTTCACTATTCATGCTTCTTCTCCACTAAAAATTGAAGGAAGTTAGAGGATTTTGGAGTCCAAACTTTCAGCCAAGCTTCTCTCTTATAAGTAAGTGATTTTAGGGGTCTTTCTTGATAATATTTGTACTTTTGGAACCCCTAAAACATAAGCTAGCTAATGAGGGAACTAATTTGCAAGATGGATGAAAGTTTAGGGACTTGCCATGAGAGCGTTTGTGCTGTTTGCTAAGTTTTTATGGAAGAAAATGAATGTTGTGAGCTAAGGAACAACTTTTGTGAAAGGTGTTACCATGAAAACACCTAAAATGGACTTTGTTGTAAAAGTTGTAATTTAGTAATAAATGCATGAAATAACTGGTTTTGTGAGTTGTTGTAAGAGAAATAAATGTTCATCTAGGCTTGGTTAATGAGAAAATGTGATGAAAAACGATTTACAAGCCTAGGGGAAAAATAGTAATTTTACCAAAATATAAGGGCAAAATAGTCATTTTTGCCTATGTAGAAATTTTGATGTATCATGAATTATAAAGTGATTAAATGAGTAAATATTATTATTATAGATCAAGAAAAGCGTGGAAACAACCTTGATCGAGGAAAAGGCAAGGTTACGGATTATGTCGTCGATTAACACATTTTGCACCGAGGTAAGTTTATGTGTAAATGATACATCTTTCATACATATGTTGTTACTTATTGGTGTATTGCATGAATGAGAACAATTATGATTGAAATTGATAGATGGTGAGTAATTCTCGTATGAAACTCGGAATAGATACGTAAGCACGGAATAATATCCATAATGATTAATTGGTGGGCTGTGTGCGATACCATCGTAATCATCCTTTTTGGTGGGTTGTGTGCGATACCACCTTATTACTTATTCATGATGGGCTGTGTGCGATACCATCGTTTATATTACCATTTGGTGGGCTATGTGCGAAACCACCTTAATTACTCTTGTTGGTGGGCTATGTGCGATACCACCCTATTATTGATTCACAGTGGGCTGTGTGCGAAACCACCGGGTACATAGTATTATTCCGAGGGGTTCATCGAGAAATTGTATAAGAAAATGTTTCATGTTGGTTTGTGGTGATGTGTGCAGGGAATGTGTACAAGTAATTGTGAGCAATATAATAGTTATGTGATTGGAATGTGGTAATAGATGCGATGAGTAAGCATGATTATGGAAATGTGAATTGATCTTACTTAGTATGTGATGTTATTGATTGTTTTGCATATGTGATGATGCTTATTGTTTACATGTAAACTTACTAAGCTTAAAGCTTACTCCCTTTCTTTTTCCCTTGTTTTATAGTGTCAAAGAGCCGGTTCGGGATACGAAGATAATTTGAAGATCATCCACACTATCAGCTCATCTCGGAATATCTAGACTTAGCATTTTATGTATGGCATGTATAGGGGCTAGGCTTAGTGATATGTCTTGATATTTGTGCCAAGTGTGTTGGTTTCTTAAAAGAAGAACCTTTGTAAATAGCCATAGTTGATGGCTTATTGTTATTAATATATGAAAAGATGAGGTTATTCATGAATGTGTATGATACATGATTGAGTTGTTTGGTAAATGGTTGAATGTGATTGGTGTTGTATGAGTTAGGGTGATAAAAAGAGCTTGGCAAATAACCTTGTTGATGTCCACATAGGTTGGCACACGAGCGTGTGTCTAGGCCGTGTGTGATGCACGGTCAGTCCCATTGGTGTGTGACCAGGCCGTGTGTCCCCTGCTTGTTAGTGTTGCAAGTCAGTGTCGACCACGGGCTAGACACACGGGCGTGTGCCTAGGCCGTGTGCCCCTTATTTGGTTGCTGACGTCACAAACAGAACACTCAGGTTTTCAAACACGAGTGAGGACACAGACGTGTTTAGGTCGTATGGAGGACACGGGCCAAGGACACGGGCGTGTGTCCGACCGTGTGAAAATCTCTGTAGGTTTGAATTGAAAAATAAATTCCACACGGGCTAGGAATATGGGCGTGTGTGACCACACGGCCCGCCCACACGGCCCGCCCACACGGGTGTGTCCCATTTCACACGGGCGTGTGGCCCTGTTAAGGCAAAATTTTCCTAAGTTTACGAAAGATCCCAGTTTGATTCTAAGGCCATCCGTTTGCATGTGTAAGGCCTCGTAGGCCCATAATAAGAATGTTATGAATGTGAATGAAAGATTTTAAATTGGAATGAAATTTGATAGCCCAAAGTTGTATGTTCAAGTGAGATAAGTCCGGTAATGCCTCATACCTGGTTCCAGCGTTGAATACGTGTAAGAGGTGTTACATCTTTCTGTAGCAACCTCCTCATCGGAGTAGCAATCATGGAGAATCCTTTAACGAATCACCTGTAGTAACCTACTAAGCCTAGAAAGCTTCTAATCTCCGATACATTCCTCAGCGGTTTCTACTCAACAATAGCCGAGATCTTACTCGGGTCAACTCTAATTCAATCACCCGACACGATGTGTCCTAAGAATCTGACTTCTCAGAGCCAAAACTCACTTTTACTAAACTTGGCATACAACTGCTTATCTCTTAAAGTCTGCAAAACAATTCTCAAATGCTCTGCGTGCTCACGCTCATCACGAGAATAAATTAATATATCATCGAAAAACAACAACGAACTTATCCAAGTACGATCAAAAAATACGATTCATTAAATCCATAAACACGGCGGGAGCATTTGTTAAGCCAAAGGGCATGACAAGGAACTCATAGTGCCCGTACCTCGTTCGAAACGCAGTTTTCGATACATCTTGCTCCTTAACTCTTAGCTGGTAATAACCAGACCTTAAGTCTATCTCAGAAAACACTGTGGCTCCTTTCAATTGGTCAAACAGATTATCGATCCTTGGCAAAGGATACTTGTTCTTCATAGTCACCTTGTTGAGCTGTCTGTAGTCTATACATAACTCCAACGGTGTCATCCTATACGGGGCAACTGAAATAGGTGTCGTACCAGGGACCAACTCAATACCAAACTCGACTTCCCTATTTGGAGACAATCTGAACAACTCTTCCAGAAACATATTCAGGTACTCACATACCATAGGCACTGACTCAATCTTTACTTTCGACTCTTGGGTATTCAACACAAATGCAAGATAGGATTCATACCCTTCTCTCATGTATTTCTCAACAGTCATAGAAGAAATCAGTACATGTAAACTATCCAGTTCACCTGATTCAACCCGAATAATATCCCCATTTTCACATTTTAGTTCAATAAATTTACTACCACAGTTTACTAACACATTATGAACAGTCAACCAATCCATGCCAAGAATTAGGTCAAATTCATCAAACGGTAGTAACATGAGGTTAGCCGGGAAACAATGACCTCTAATCATCAAAGGACGGTTTCTACACACTTTATCAACTATCACATGCTTGCCTAACGGGTTTGACACTTTTATCACAAGTTCTGTAGACTCAACAGGCATATTCATACTAGACACCAATTTCACACAAGTATACGAATGGGTAGACCCCGGATCAATCAAAGCAACAACAGAAATATCGTGAAGAGAAAAAGTACCCGTAATCACATCTGGTGATGATACCTCTTCGCGAGCGCGAATGGCATAAGTCCTTGCAGGCGCTCGTCCCTCAGACCTCACGGCGGAATCTCTAGGCACACCACTGGTGCTAGCCCTACTTCCCGGTTCTTTTGTGGTCTACTCCTAGAAAGAGCGTTACCCGATATCACACCTTGATCTCTATCTTTCTCGACCATCTCGGGACAACTACGAATAAAATGGTCTAGTGACCCACATTTGAAACAGCCTCTTTCATTTCCTCGGCACTCACCAAAATTACGTCTACCGCGCTGTGAACATTCTGGCCTGTTCGGTCGAGCACTACCAACACTCGCAATAGAAATGGTTTGAGATTTAGACACTGTATACAGCTTATTCTTATTTCTGCTCGAGAATCCTACTAAATTATTTGATCGAGTAGGAAAATCTCTCGATCTCTTGAATGAGGACTGAAATGATTTCCCCAACTGTCTTTTCTTTGAGTCATGAGGCTCAATATCAGCTTTCCTTTTCTCTTTGGTCAATTCCTCGACCTTGCAAGCTCTTTCAACGAGCACCACAAATTCCTTTAACTCTAGGATGCCAACTAAAAGTTGAATGTCTTTGTTCAATCAGTCCTCAAATGTAACGCCCCGAATTTTTGGGCCTAGTAGAATTGGGCCTATTGGGATTTGGGCATGGGAGCGTTTAAAATTTTTGAGAGCAAGAGAACGACACTAATGCAAGTTGGACCTGTTAGGTGAGTGATTTTGGAAGGTTAGAGGGCTTCCATGAAGTCTCGGGTTCAAACATGGGCTTTAGGAAAAATTTTGGTTTTAGGTGAATAAAACCCTGGGAGTAAGTAAGTAGGCTTTAAGAATAAATTGTTGGAAAAAATGACACAAGGAAGTGAGTGGTCTAGTGGCAAGGCGTCATTAAGGTTGCAAGGGAGCATGGGTTCAAGTTTTGGCGCTTGCAATTCATTTTGATTTCCTTTTAAATGAACTTAGACTTTGGCCCATAAGCTTATATTTAGTTGCGGATGTTTTAAGTCACAAAAGGAGCTTGTGTTGTGGTGGCATGTAGCATCTGAAGCATAGGAGAGGGCAAGGGTTGGAATCCCATTGCAAGTAAAAAGGGATATTTATTTTGCTAAGTTGGGACAGCAGGTGGTTGTGATGGAATTAAACTCTGCTGAAGGTGAAATCCCACATCGGGAAGCTAGCATGAGACTAGGCGAGAAGCTGGCTTGAAATAGAGTGATCTATGAGGAGAGTAAGCATACCTTGGTTGGCGTTTGGGCATAGGAGTGTTCGGAGCGTGGATTAGCTGCAGATTCCTATCAAGTGTGTATTTTGCACTACTCTAGCTGTAGAGCGGCAAATGCCGAAATCCCGGTCACACGACGATGGTAGCCACACGAGAGTGCGAGCGCACGTGTGGGAGCTTCGACGCACTAGTTGAGGCCCTCATGAGCGTTCTCATGGGTTTAGGCTGCCTTGGGCCAAGTGGGCCCACGATTGGGCCCACTTGGCCCATATGAATAAGTTGTATGATTGTGTAGTAAATATTGGACTGGACTATGTGAATCTCATATCTGTGGCTAGATTTGGGCTAAATGGGCCACACGAGCGTGTGGGCCCATTTGGACTGAGAATGGGCCCTAGGCCCATTCGCATCGCTATCTCTGTTTAGAATACCTTGGTTTACAAAATTATTGAAATACCCTTGGTTTAAAAAATTATTGAAATACCCCCGATTTGCAAAATTACTAAAATACCCCCAGTTTGCGAAATTACCGAAATACCCCAGTTTGTAAAATTATCGAAATACCCTCGATTTGTGAAATTACTGAAATACCGCGGGTTTGCAAAATTACCGAAATACCCCAATTTTGCAAAATTATCGAAATACCCCAGGTTTGTGAAATTACCAAAATACCCTCGATTTACGAAATTACCAAAATACCCCGGTTTGCAAAATTATCGAAATACCCTTGGTGTGCAAAATTACTGAAATACCCTCAATTTGCAAAATTATTGAAATACCCCTATAGGGTAGAATTTCTGAAATACCCCTGAAGGGTAAGATTACCGAAATACCCTTATAGGGTAAATGACTATTTTGCCTTTGTGGGTAAATGACTGACTTGTGCTATGATTTGACTGATTTGACTATGATCGTATGACTGTGTTTTAACTGGCTTGACTGTGGGCTTGTGACTGATATGCTGTTAATATGTGTTGAAATGACTATTACTAAGCATGCCATTTTGCATACACGTGTAATGATTGAGCATGACATACGACATATTGCATAGGGTTGGGACATCGATACGGAGGAAGTTCTGATAGGGTCGCCGGGTCACATGACGACTGTCGATCCAGTATTGATCTGTTGAGGTCACACGACGGCTATGGACCAACGGACGGCTTAAAGCCGCATAATCTGATTATGGCTCTGTGCTAACCTAAACATGGCTCTGTGCCATCTTGATTATGGTTTGGTGCCAATCGTACTTACCCGTGGCTATGTGCCTAGCATATATATCGATGACTCTATGTCGATCATATTTACCCAAGGCTGTGTGTCGATTATATTACCGTCGTTGATGGCTATGTGCCAAACATAATACAGTTACTGATGGCTTTGTGCCAATTATAATACAGCTACTGAAGGCTTAGAGCCGTATATATATACTAGCAGCTTTGCTGCAATTTTGGTTAGTGCCGCAACCGTTGCTAACATTGGGAGTGTAGGGATGGCGTGGGTGATTTATTCCTCACAGGTAGTGCAGGGTTGGATGGGATGGGTTAGCATGCATCACACATTATGCATATGGAATTGATTCTAAAATGGGCTAGGCCCAATTGATTCTGTTATGGGCTGTGACCCAAATGATATTGTAGTGGGTTTTGGCCCACGTATGTTCTGAATTGGACTGTACTGTTATTGTTAAAGGGCTTTGGCCCAGACTGTTTCAGTTTCTGTTTTTGTATACTGACTGTTACTCTAATAAGGGGATTACACACTGAGTTTTCGTAGACTCACCCCGTTTTTAACTGTGTAGGTAATCCTCAGCCTTTGACCTATCGGAGTTGCGAGGGACTCGGAGAAGACCACACACTGCTTATGCTTGCGGTTTTGAGTATTTACTTTTAAATATTTTGATTTGGGTTGTAATAAGGCCTCTCCATCCTAACTTATTATTTCTGATATTTATTTATGATGTTTTCTAACTGCTAAAAGTGGAATACGATTTCCAAAATGATAACTGTCTTCGAAACACTACGTTTCCGGAACGTTTTCAAAATGCTTCTGCAACTCAGTTTTTAAACATCACATTTTCGTAAATTTTTTATTTTAAATATGCTTCCCCAACAGATAAGGTTTTAAAAGTAATTACATTTTCAAGTGGATAACAATTGCATAAGTGTTTTGAGTTTTAACAAAGAGGCTTTAACTCTCAAACAAGTTTTAACAATAAGAAGTATGGTTTTGAAAAACACTTCCATGTGACACGCCAGATTCGGGCCTAACTTCTAGGTTGGGTATGGGGTGTTACATCAAATCTCTTACACCTGATCGCTTCAGTAGATACGCGCTCTCGAGCGTATTTGCTGAGCCTCACGAACTCACGCTCATACTCTGTTACCGTCATTCGGCCTTGCTCCCGTTCAAGAAATTCCTTCCTTTTCTGGTCTATAAACCTCTAGCTAATATACTTTTTACGGAACTCTTCTAGGAAGAATTCCCATGAAACACCCCAAACCCGGCCCACGAGCTTTGACCAGATTTGGTATGTTCCTCAACTAAACCGGTTCAAAGTTCTTTTATTCCTTAGGAAACACTTGTGAAATTTTAAAAATATTGTTTTGGGTTGGGCTTGTGTTGAAAACCAATTTATCTTATTTCGAAATCCATTTATTTAGAGTGACAAACATTTAGGGTTTGTTTTAAATAAATTTATTTAAACCATTAGTTAATAACAGTTCGCAGTAAAACAATTAAAAGTAAAAATAGAGAAATTCAACTATGGCCTTATTACATCAAATATTCCCAAAATTAAAATTTAAAGTACTTAAAATAAAATAAAAGTCCAAATCGTAAATTTCTTGCTGTGCATGGCCATCCCTAAGCTTCTGCCGAGCCCGGTCCATTACTGTTCGTCACCTGAAAATAGTCCCACAACGGGGTGAGTCAAACAGAGTCAATGTGTAACTAACACTAAAATTTAATAGATTTAGGCATACCATACAAATTATGTTCACATAATATTTCAAGATAATGATGCAATCCCGAACCCATACCTAGATGCCATCCGCTACACATCCCCGTACCAACCTGCACACCGTGGGGACTACTAAGTCAACCCTCCTTCCGCTACACTCCATCGAAGGCAGTCGCTGCAGTCGACGTGCTCATCGCCCATATAAAATTCGTGGCATAGCCACCAGATTAAATAATTATGTCATGAGACACCACATTCAGATAATGTAACCGAAGTTACCACATTCAGATAATGTGACTGAAGTCACCACATTCAGATAGTGAGACCGAAGTCACCACATTCACTTCCCCTTTCTCATATAACTCGAATGCCCTATATTATTCATATCATGCATATCATACTTAAATTCACATTCATGTCACTTTTCACATGTTAAAATATAACATATTTCGTAATCCTAGTAGGAGTAGGAAACGTACCTGAGTACTTTGTACCACATTAGGGTACCTTAGCCATATTCACATTCTTATACATACTTATATTAAATATTGCCATATAACGTATTAAAGATAGTGTGGGGTACACACCTGATTTGCTTAACGAATTCCTTGAAATCCCGAAAAACTGATCTATTGCTTTAGATCTCAATTCCTACATTTGGTAACCTTAATATGTTAGCATAAAGCCTATTCGGCTATAAAACCAAATCCTAGTAGGATTCGTATTCTTAAAATCTACCTTGTTGCCGTTTTGATGATTAATCAAATCCCAAAAACTTGTATTCTTCTCCTTTGAAATCGGCTAATCACTAGATCCCTTGAATTGGTTAGTTTTCGGTTAAAACAAATAGATCTAAGTACTTAAGATAGAACTTTGGCCGATTATACATATGTCTTACATTTATGATTTGAAATCCTGAAACTTTCCTCCTTGTAGTCGACAGTCACAGAATCCCGAAGCTTTCCCTTACTTGAAGAAGTCGACACACCCTTGTTTGAAGTCCCACCAAGGTTCGGCTTTGGAGACTTAGACAGGGATAAAAGGTTTCGGCTTTGACAGCAGAAGAGAAAAGAAGAAAAAAAGAAAAGAAGGATTTTGGAGAGGAAAAGAATCGATGAAAGAGAGGCTACTTGGCCAAGGAAAATTCGGCAGAGAGAGAGAGGGAAGAAAAATTGATGAGTAGCCCTATTTTTTCCCTCTTATAGCCGAAATTACTACTCAGAATCCCTTACTTGGCCACCACTCTTCTATTTTGATAACTTTATCCTTTGAATTATCACTTTATGAAAAGAATAATCCCCTATTATCTCCTTGAAAATAATTTAAGATAAATCATCATTTATCCTTCTATTTAGCCGAAATTTAAAGAGAATAAAACTCCTCTTTTAAGAGCCTTAATACCGTCCACCTCTCTGCTTCTGGAAGCAAAAAAATAAAATTTCTTTTATTTGCTTCCCAAGTGACTCGAACCCAGGCCCAATTGCACTTGCTTGTGGCGTCACCCACCTGGGCCTTAAGTGACATCTTCAGGCCACTTTTCCAAGCCTGATTGTGTGTCAAATTCCTCCTACTAATTTTCTTAAGGCCACCTTGCCTTAATTTCCTCTTTTTAAACCTTAAAACTTGACATTTCTTTACATTTCCAAGTTTCCAAAAATTTTCGTTTGCCTCCTTTAAACTTAACATTTCCTTACATTTCCAAGTTTCCAGAAATGTTCACTTTCCTCTTTTGAACCATTTCCAAATCATTTCCTTACCTTTCTTAGTTTCCAAAAATGTTCACTTTCCTCTTTTAAGCTTAACATTTCCATACATTTCCAGGTTTCCAAAAAAATATTCAAAACACATTCATAACACATAAGACATGTCATTTCGTACAATTAAACCGAAAATGCATAGGCCCTTTTCAGGATGTTACATCCCAAGTTATCCTCTCCCTCGGTACAATTGACACAAAGGTGTTCCACTATTGGTAAGCCGAGTATCGTAGGAGTAATATTATACACTTCATGCACTCCTCTAGTGTGCAAGACAACTCATCGAATGCCCTAATGGTATTTTCTAGCCAGAATTCTACTCTCTCTGGGTCATCATCTATATTCGCTCGAAATTCCTCAGCCCCTTACTTTCGAATTCTATCTACCAGAGGTTTTTCCCTTCTAATCATTTCCACTACTTGGGGAGCTGTAGGGGAAGGCTGAGGGATTGGAGGGGGTGGAGGAGGTGGAGTGTTCGGGTTTGCACGAACAAAATTCGAATACCAAGCATTCATCATATGGAGGAAGGCTTCTCTAGCCCCTCCGCCCTAACTCAATGTCACGAGCCCGTTTTCGACTGGCGCGGTCCCTTCTGCGAGAGCCGGCGCATTATTTTTGACATCACACGCCACTGCTCCGTCGGGATCCATTTACTATATAAAAACACATTTTAAATTGTCAAGAGTCGTCACACTATCACAATTCATATATGGCATGTATAGCTAGACTCGTACACACGCTAAGTTAGTCCGAGAATCGACTAAACCATGGCTCTGATATCGATGTCCTGTTAGTCTAGTCAGTTACAACTATGTCTCTATCTTCTTGGATCATCTACTCCGATGCCCAAGACAAAGCATCTCCCCAATTGGACATGAAAGATGGCATATTAGTCTTTCAATCGGTTTGCTCATTTCCGATTAGACTAAGGCATGTGTAGGTTCATCTACTAATACAAGCTATCTTTCTGTATTACGATCTGACCATGTAATGCCGCTTAGTATTAGTTAAACATTAGACAACCAATAGGCAACATTTTTTTTTCATTTTGCTTTACGTGCAAAAACCATGTGAGGACAATATACAAAGTATTAATGAATAATTTTATTAACTAATCGATTAGAAAAATTACAAGTGTACTTAGACGAAAATACTACATTGAGGGCACCAGATCCAACACTGTCAAGACCACCAAAAAAAAATAAATCATTCTCTATAAGAAAGAAAAAACAAACTTTTGTAGAATCGTGAGCAAGGTCGAATTCATAGGAAACGGGATTAGAGTAATTCCTAGAATATAAACGAGATTAAAACCTACCCACAATTATGGATGAGAAGATCCTAATTTGTTGTAAATTAAATTGACAAATTAAAGAGTGGCCATTTCATGCAATTCTTGAATCAATAATAATATGAAGAACAGAAGATGTAAAAATATTAAAAGATCCAAAAGCATAAAGAATAGTAATCTCACAATTCAATGAATCAAAAACTTTGATAAAACCCTTGAATAGAATGAAAATGTTAACAATCCATAAAGAAAAGAAAAGCAACCCAAAACATGAAGGACGTTTATTTTCTTTTGGCTCTTCTCATCCCCTCTCTTCACGTCAAAACCCCTTTTAAAAGTATCCTACAAAATTTTAATCAATCCCATAAAATATCCCATAAAATCCTAATCAATCCTTAAAGATAGGGTTTCTAAAATCCCATCTTATCTCCAAAAAGATAGAGGTTTGCTGAAAACTATAGAAAATTTGTGCATCCTTGTTTTTTCAAGCATAAGCCGTGAGCACGCCTTATTCTCCGACTTTTTCTTCTTCCTCCATGAAATACCCAAACTTCATTTTGCCCATAAAAACCTCCATATGGCTTCCAAATGATTCCAACTCTCTTTTTATCTTACAAGATACAAAATTCAACCAAAAGATGAGTTTACAAGCACATTAGGTCATCAAAACCCATGGGAACCTTGACTTACTCCTTGTGCAAATCCTTGCAGTTTTGGTTGAATCATTGAGTATATACATCGTGCGATTTTAATAGTGCAAAATGCATGAAATTATAATACATATACATAGGTTTTATTTTCTATACAGGATATATATTAGTGGGTGCTATATATATATAATATAAATAGGGGAGTTGGTAATATACATATATATATATATGAATGGGGTTGTATATATATACATATATATACGTGAGTGATTATACATATATAATATATATGAATGGTTCTATTATATATATATATATAATTATGGGTATGATTTTATATAATATATAAATTTACGGGACTTTTAATGTATGCTAAAATTTGACGTGACAATGGTCACTAAATAGATATGTATAAGTGTGTAATATATATTCGTATATGATTATGTTAAGCTTGCAAATGGATATAAAAATAAATATTATAATATGGATTTTTATAAAATGTGAATTTTATTGATAGTGCACATTTATGCATGCACAAATTCGTAAGTGAATTATGATATTTATGATATTTTGAGTTTTGATTAGTATAAAATTACATTATTGTGAAATGCTAAGTGCAAGCTCAATTGTAGTGCGAGCCAATTATATTTGTGTATTATGTTATATTGTGAACCATGTTAATTTTGTGAATTATATTATTATGGCGAACTGTATTAATTTGCCAAACTGTGTATTGTGAGATTTTGAGTTGTATGTAAACTAAGTTATTGCATGCCCTATGCTAAATAAAATATGCGAACAATTATTTATGTGAGCTATGTCATGAATGATATGTGAACTGTGATTATGAGTGCAATATATGTTGCATGGAAGTTAAATTATTTGTAAACCATGCTCCATTGCGAACTGTGCTATATTGTGCGAGCTCTGCTTAATTGCGAGCCCTATTATACTAAATGTTATGAAAGTGTTAAAATAGATATGTTGGCATTGTGACTTTATGGAACCATTGGATATAGTTGGCATGCTATAGGATTGTGAGTACTCACCCTTATTTTATTGCAATTGACATTGTGGCCCGGAGATAGCATTGGAGAGAATGTCGAATATAGCTGTAACAGACCGAATTTGACCCTAATCGGAACGGTGGTTTCGGGACCATGAATCCGAGTCTGAGAAATATTTTAATATTATATTTTGTGTTTATTATATGTAAATTAAGGTGTGTGAAAGTTTCGTAGAAAAATTTAATCGTTTAAGTGTCCAATTGGAGAAAAAGGACTTAATCGCGTAAAAGGTAAAAGTTGCAAATTATAGTAAAATGTGCTAAAATGATGGTGGCTTCTTAATTTGAGGCATTAAAAAGGGCAATTAGCCCATTTGTCATGATAGTGGACAGTTGTGGTCTTAAATGACCTTATAATTTATGTTATAAATATTATTACTAAAAGGTTAGTATAGTAATTTGTTAATTAATAATATATGTCATATTTTAACAAACCAAAACCACTATCATCTTTATGCTCTCTCATGGCTGAATGTTAACAAAGAAAAAGGGGTTGAAGAAGCTTTGATTTTCGGCAACCATTTGGTTTAATTAGGTAAGAATTTTAGCTCGGTTTTTGTTAATTTTTACGTTTTTGAGATCGTTGCTTAGTATATTACCCGACCCATGCTAGAATTTCTAAGATTAGTGTTTTTATATGATTCGGCCATTGATGAGTTCTTGAGGTTTTGATGTTTGATGATTTTTAAATTAAAGATATGTTAAGGATTGATATGTTTTGTATTAGAAATTTTAGTGAATTTTAGTATTTTGGGCTAAATTGCAAAAATGAAATTTTGAGGGGCCTATTTGCAAAATAAATGAAATGTGAGGACTTGTAAAGTCCCTAGGAATATTCGGCCCTTGTATAGTCTTAGTTAATTTGGTGTATTTTGTGTGTTTTGCAAATAGGACTAAATTTCAAAGTTGTGAAATATTAGGGGTAATATGGTAATTTGTCTAATTATGTGATTTGGGACTAAATTGAATTGAAATGTACTTGAATGAACTGAATTTAATGTGTTTTAGATCAAGAGCAAAGAAAAGCGGAATTGGATCGGGGAAAGACGAAGGTTCTCGAATAGCCGATTTACACGGTCTATCGACAACCGAGGTAAGTCCTTAAGCAAATATACGTTAAAGATTTATTTACAACTATGATGAATGATGAAACTTGAATATTTAAAGTATAATTATTGATAATAGCCGAATGTAGAAGTATGGTATTGAATTGAATTTACTTTGTAAAATGATAGGTGTATAAATATGTTTTGGTTGGTATGGAAGGTAATATGATCTATATGAGTTGTTTGCATTGTTGATGTTATGAAATGAGTGTTGAATTGATGATCATATCTATATCGGGCTTTAAGCCTAGCAGGCTTCGTGCCGGTGTTATTTATCGGGCTAAATGCCTAGCAGGCCTTGTGCCGGTGATGTAATTCGGGCTATGAGCCTAGCAGGCCTTGTGCCGGTGATGTATATCAGGCTTATTGCCTAGCAGGCTTAATGTCGGTGATCAAGTTCAGACCTCGGGTCTAGCAGGCTTAATGCCGGTGATGTGTTATAAATTCTTTACAAGGTGGGATGTAAATACTTCAATAAACAAAATGCTCGGGTAAAAATAAAGGTTTATAGATGCAAGGAACAAGGTAAGTGATTATCTTTCCTTTCAAATTACATAAGTGATTGAATGGTTAAAGTTTTTGATAATGAGTATTTATGATATGTACATTTGAATTACTCATTAATAAGTGTGATATGTATATCGAAAATAAGTTTGGTGATATCTTTGAGATATGGTCAAAGGTAAAAATGTCAAAAGTGAAAGTTATCGAAAATACATATCTGTATATATATGATTAATCGTATATAATTGTGATATATGTTATACTTGTTAATAAGGTAATATGCGAATACTTAAGGCTTAAAGTGCTGGAAGGGTTGTATACCTTCAATGAGGGAATAATAAATGATAAGTTACAGAGACGGCTGTTCGACCATATTGATATTATTATTTGTTAAATTACTTGGATGTATATAGGTATATTTATATATGTATGTGTACTAAATGTTGGAATATTTGATTGTTGTTTCGTAAATGCTTAAGACTTACTGAGCTAGTGAGCTTATTTCGTGTGTGCTCTTTGTTCTGTTTTATAGATTTTCCATCAAGCTACGGGCATCTGAGGATCGTCGGAAAAGTCAACCACACTATCTCCCCTTTTGGTACTTAATCTAAGTTTTAAACCGAAGGCATGTATAGGTTAGACTAAGGTTTAGATTAATGACTTTCGGCCTTGTATATATATATATGAATAGCCTTGCGAAAATGGCTATTTCTTTTGATTAAGTCTAATTCCTATGTTCTTGATATAATGGACTGATTATGATATTAAGGGATGTGAAATTCGGCCATGGTTTAATCATGTGTGGAATATGGTCAAGTAATATGCCTATTATATCTAGATGTGATGCATTCGGGATAAGCATGATATATTGATATGTTTTGCATTTGTTTTGTTTTGGTTCGAATGAGGTGGATATAATTGAGATGATGTTCTTTGGGTTGTAAATTAATTTGGTCTATTTGGATTGTTAGAGATGCCATGTTAATGTTGATGAGTAGTAAGTTATTTTAACCTATATTCGGCCATGGTACATATATATTTGATAGCTATGGTTTGGTTTTGTGGTTTATGGCATTTTGGGCTAAGATAATGATTTGATAAGGTTCATTTGATTTAATAGACGTTCATGTTATGTATAATATTTCACAGTCTATATGTGCAGCCGTTTGATGTGTAAACATATATTTATAATAATGATTTTACTAGTATATTTTGTTATAGGGATTCGATGTATAATGATAAATAATAAAGTAGTACATGAACATATTTGTACGAGGATTGATTTTTAAAAAAAAAAATGGTATGTGCTAATTTGGTGTTTATAAATATTACGTATATATATATATATATATATGGAATGCTTTAAGATTTTATTTGATTAAATATGTAAGTGACAATTAGGTTTTCGTTTGTGTTCGTGTTATAGGCGAATAAATGTATAAATATTATATACTTATGCCGTTGTTGTTTTTAAATGACCATGTGATTTTATTATGCAAGTTGTTGTATTAAGACCTGATAGAATATATACATACATATATATATATATATATATTCATTTGTGATAGCATGAAATGATATGAATTTATCAAGTATTAGTTTGGATGGAGTGCTTGGACTTGGTAATGGTTATAGTAAGGCCTCGTAACCCTAATCCGGCGACGGATACGGGTTAGGGGTGTTACAATAGCTCCATTCACCGTAGATAGCATGGTGTGTTTGGAAAGTGTGAGTATACGTGCTACGCTTACATGAGATAGCGTACAACTTTATGAGTCATATGGTGTGTTTTGGAGATCCGTTTGTCCAATGAGTATATAATTTGATTATGTTTCATGTTCACAAATTTCCAATATATCAATGTCTTGAGTATGAAAATTTTGTTATATGTGAATTGTTAAAATATGTTTAAATCCTAACATGTCTAGTGTGTATATATTTGTGTTGTATGCATGTGTACTCACTAAGCTTTCCTAAGCTCACCCCCTTACTTTACCTTGCAGATAAATAGTTCTCAAGTTAGCGAGGAGGGTGGCAAATCTGTGATCCATCGCAAGGCATTTTTAGAGTATGTGTGTTGAGATTTTAAACTTTGAAGTGAAGGAAATGTGGGTCGTTCCAAGGGTTTAGTACTAGAATTAGACATAAACTTTTTAAATAAAATTTTCAACGGGTTGTAAACGGACATTATGGACTATATTTTTTTTTGGATTTTTGGATGTTATAATTGCTTGCTTGATTGTTGGTTTAGATGGTTTTAATTACTTACTTAATGAATTGAATGTACTAACAATTTTTTGCAGCTAAGGGAGACCACTGAGTATTAAGGTACGCCTTATACCTTCTGATTGCATGAATGAAATGATTAATTTAGAAAAGCATACTCTTAGATCTAATTTCCTATATGAAATATTCTGCAATTGTGTGGTATGTATTGTTGATTGGTGTGGTTCGTAAAGTTTTAAATAGAGAGTCACCTCAGTGGTTAATGTGATGTCCTGAATTCGAGTCGGATCGTCCCAGTCGAGTTTGGGGCTTCACATACTTATTACTTGATAACGATTGTATATACATGCACATTCCGTCGCGAACCACTTTCCCTTTGACTCAACTCACCAAGTTAAAGTTGGGGTTGAAAGCCATCCTCAAGCACTAAATGTGGGTGTTCAAGCTACTGGTGATGGGAAGAATTCTTTAAACGATGATGCATTGGTGCGCATTATTTGTGGATGCACTTCGTAGAGCTACAAGAGTTGCACCACAAACTCAACCTGTTATTGTTCTTCAAAGAGCCCTATTGAGAAATTGAAGAAGTTTGGAGTTAAGAATTGTAAGGGTTTTAAGGGCATGGATACTTAGACTATAGATATTGGCTTGAGATGTAACACCCCAAACCAGGTCTATGCGTTAAGACAAGATTTGGTTTGTCACACAGATCAAACATCCATTTAATCCTTTAATGATTTAGGTAAACAGTTCTACAGAACCTTTTGAAAATGAAGTTTAGTAAAAATTAAGAAAATGATTTAAATAAATGATTTTAAGAAATACTAGTTTGAAATCTTATCATTTAGTATTTAATTGTCAAAAACCATAAAGTAGTTTTTAAAGAGTTCAAAAGAATTTGAAAATAAGAATAGTTTAAGAATCTCAAATATTTAAAACAAAATTTTAAATGAAACCTTATAGAATTAACAGTAGCCCATATTAAGTGTCTTAAAACCAAATTAAATCAATCCACACATAAAAATCCATAAAAATATTAATAAAGGCCTTATTACATCATACCCAAAATAGTAATTAAAAGAAATCACTTAATAAAAGTTCATAGTTTATAAAACCCATATCCGCAGTATGGCCTCCACGAAGTCATCCTCGGCCCAAACCTCCGTCAATTGCCATTACCTGAGATGGATAATTAAACATAGTGAGTTACTCAGAACTCAGTGTGTAACTCACTTACCGTATTCATTGGGCCAGATCATCAAGACATTATTTTGGGCTTGAGCCCATTTACGGATTTAGCAATATAATAAATGAAATGCATGTAAAATGAAATTTCCCAACCAAACCTAATTTCCATCCGCTACACACCTCCCTTACCAACCAACACACCTGTGGGGATCAAGTCAACCCACCCCGCCAACACACCAAACGTAGGCATAAAGCCATTTTAAATAATATTGTGGTGCACCACCGAACTAGATTGTGACAAAGTCACCGAACTAGAGGCATTAAGCCATAAAAATTTGTGGCAGAGCCACCAAACTAGATTTTTGGCAACAGGCCTTTCTTCTCTTCATCAATTATCCCAACCCATGCAAACATGTATGCATAACAATCTATATCCATATGATAATTTAACAGAAAGCCCATAATAAATGTGAGTCTATATTTCAAGTTTTCATTTTGGCCCATAAGACAAAATAGCATTTAGCCCATTTAGCAATCTAGCAGCTTTTCGGCCCATTTAACGATCTAGCAGTTTTTCGGCCCATTTAACGATCTAGCAGTTTTTCGGCCCATTTAACGATCTAGCAGGTTTTCGGCCCATTTAACGATCTAACGATTTTTCGGGCCATTTAACGATCTAGCAGTTTTTCGTAAATTTCACGACTTTAATTGTTTTCATGTATTTACACAAAAGTGTTAATTACTACGTATTTTTCGATTTTGCCATCTTTACGATTTTATCCCAATACTTACGGTATAGTATCTAACCCGAGATAAGTGTGAAGTTACACACCTGGTTACTGTGAGAACTAGAATTTCCCACTCGTCGATACCTAAACGCATCACGATAAATTAGAACACTATAATTTATTTACAAATCGAATCTTAGAAATAACGATCTAGACTTTTACCCTCAGAATTTTGAACCACTTCTATTTGCGGTTTCTCCCCGATTGTTGGTTCGTTATCCGATGAAAATCCACGAACAAACAAAGGTTCGGGAGTACGAACGACTTCAAACAACTGATTCTCCTCGGATGAGCGTCCACAACCCGGTGGAAAATCTCGGATTCCCGAAACAGCCCTTCGCTTAAACTTAGGGGGAATAGCGGAACCACCCCTCTTTCGAACACTATTCACTGCCCGTTTCGTCCCTATCTTGATTGTCTCCATTGACAAAAGATCATTAGTCCGACTAATAATATATCGCATTTACGACGAACAATTTTAAGGGTGAAATTGGCTTACCACAAATATCCTTGTTCCACAATATGTAAATCGAGCGATAACGTCCCCTTAACACTTAAGATCGATTCCAACGATTCACGATGCTTACGAACTCTTGAGTTTCGGCCCTCCAATATCACACTAAAATATAACGAAAGGAAACTTTTAAGAGAATGAACGATAATTTCGATCAAAGAGATTCTCCCTATCATCATTAAGATTCGGCCAAAGCAACTAATAACCAACATAAACTAAAAAGAAACTCTTACCTATTGTCCATGGTTGAAAAAGAAATGATTGAGAAGAATACTTATGTATAATGGAAGATTCGGCTATGAATAAACAAAGAAAAGGAAAATGGTTCAGCAACGGAGTAATCTAGCATTCGGCCATGAGAGAAAAATTAATGAAAAAAGTTTAGTTGAGAAGAAAATAAAAGGATGAAAGAAGGAGATGATGATGATGATTCGGTTTTCAAGAGAGAAAAGAGAAAGAAAAGAGTTGAGTTTAGGAGAAATGTGCATTCGGCAATGAGGGAGGAGAAGGAAAAAGAATGGCCTTCTTGTCTTGGTAGTTTCGGCACTAGGAGAAAGACACTAGAATGATTAGCAAAGAAATGACCAAATGGTCAAAAAGATGACCAAAAGAAATAAGGCAAAAGTTGTTTTCTTCTACCAATACATTTGGCGAAAGGAAGGAAAAGATGAATGGAGGAAAATGTCTTCAAACAAAACAAAAATGACCAAAAGAATTCTAACAAGCTACCATCCTACCCCAAGCTAACCACCAAATTTCGGCTCCCCCCTTTTGTCCATAATGCCGTCCAAGTTCATGGTCAAAATGGCCATGAAATAGTTTCCAAAACATCCACCTTGATACATGCCTTGTAATCCTCCACCTTCCCAAAGTTTAAGAAATCATATCCCCAAAATCAAGCAATTCTATCCCTTAATTCATGATTACTATAACCTTAAGTCTCCTTACCATAAGAAAACTTAGTCCATCTTATCCATAATTGATGCTTGGCCGACACATGCTAGGAAAAAGCAAAAATAAAAGCTCCCAATTTGCATGCTAAACGTTTCGAACCTCTCCCTTCAAGTCCAACATATGGCGCCATCACCACTTTGCCAATTGCTCATCTTATGCCATCTTTTATCACTTAATTAACTTAACCTTCAAGATCACCTGATTCCTCTACATGAAAGTACTCTTTACTAAAATTTATTCTAATTCCAAATAAACTCGAGTCTTCTCAAGACTATATTAAGCACACAATAAAATCATACTCGAGCTAACACCAAAGACAAACAACATATTGATACTCAAATTTTTAGGATGTTACAATTCTACTCCCCTAAAAGAAAATTTCATCCTCGAAATTTACCTGATTAGAAGAGGTGAGGATATTGTTGTCGAATTGCATCCTCAGGCTCCCACGTAGCTTCCTCCGCTCCGTGATTACGCCTAAAACCTTGACCAACGGCACAGTCTTTTTTCTTAGCACCTTAACATCTCGGTCTAAGATTTCTACTGGTTCCTCCTCGAAAGATAAGTCTGATCTCAACTCCACTTCTTCTACCGGTATTATGTGAGACGGATCCGATCTATAGCGCCTCAGCATGGAAACATGGAAAACATTATGAATCTGATTCAATTCTGGAGGTAATTCAAGCTGATAGGCCACTGGACCAACACGCTTCAACATACGATATGGTCCAATAAACCTAGGGCTCAACTTGCCCTTCCTTCCAAATCTGAAAATCTTCTTCCAAGGTGAGACCTTCAGAAAGACCTGCTCCCCTATAGCAAACTCGATATCCTTACGCTTCAGATCTACATACGACTTCTGTCTATCCGAAGCTTTCTTTAACCGTGCTCGAATAACTTTTACCTTTTCTTCTGTCTCAGATATCAACTCAAGACCAAACATCTGCCGTTCGCCCAATTCAGTCCAACAAGTAGGAGTACGACACCTTCGACCATACAATGCCTCGTAGGGTGCCATCTGAATGCTAGACTGATAGCTGTTGTTATACACAAATTCTGCCAGCGGTAGAAAATCCTCCCAACTACCTCTGAAGTCAATTACACAACCTCTTAACATGTCTTCCAATATCTGAATTACTCTTTCCGACTGACCATCTGACTGAGGATGAAAAGCCGTACTGAAGTTTAACTTTGTTCCCAAAGCTTCATGCAGAGCTTTCCAAAACCGTGATGTAAATCTAGGATCCCTGTCCGATATAATAGACACTGGTACCCCATGCAACCTCACGATTTCAGATACATACAACTTAGCCAATTTCTGTAATGAGTAATCCGTACGAACTGGAAGAAAATGAGCAATCATCGTCAATCGATCAACTACTACCCATACGGAATTTTTCTTAGTAGGTGTTAAAGGCAACCCACTAACAAAATCCATTGTTATCCACTCCCATTTCCAAAGGGGAATCTTTACCGGTTGTAATAAACCTGACGGCAATTGATGCTCCGCCTTCACTTGTTGACAAGTCAAACATTTTCCTACAAACTCAGAAATCTCACGCTTCAACCCTGGCCACCAAAACTGTTCACGGAGATATCGATACATCTTATTTCCTCTGGTGTGTATAGCATAAGGGCTACTATGCGCCTCCGGTAGAATCATTTGCCTCAAATTTGAGTCCTTAGGCATACAAACTCTTCCACGAAAACACAGCACTCCATTCGTGTTTATACCAAAATCCCCTATTTCACCACTCTCAACTTGCTGAATTAAGGGTCCCAAATTTTTATCTGATATCTGCTTTTCCTTGATTTGTTCTAACCACAGAGGCTTCACCTGAAGTTCTGCTAACAGACTACCATCCTCATACAAACTCAAATGAGCAAACATTGCTCTCAAATCAGATACACCTTACGACTTAACGCGTCAGCTACCACATTAGCCTTTCCAGGATCATAATCGATTGAGAAATCATAATCCTTTAACAGTTCTACCCATCTTCTTTGTCACAAGTTTAACTCCTTCTGAGAAAGAAGATATTTAAGACTCTTGTGATCCGTATAGATGATAGACTTCTCACCGTAGAGATAGTGCCTCCAAATTTTTAGAGCAAACACTACCGCAGCTAACTCCAAGTCATGAGTAGGGTAGTTTACTTCGTGCGGTCTCAACTGACGAGTAGCATAAGCCACCACCTTTCCATTTTTCATCAGCACACAACCCAAACCCGTGTGTGACGCATCACAGTAGACGATAAATTCCTTTCCAGCCTCAGGTTGAATCAAAACTGGTGCTTCCGTCAGAATCTTCTTTAATTTCTCAAAACTCTCTTGTTGTTTTTCAGTCCATACATACGGTGCTTCCTTCCACAACAGCTTAGTTAGGGGTGCAGCAATCAGCGAAAACCCCTCAACAAAGCGTCTATAATAACCAGCCAAACCCAAGAAACTCTGAATCTCAGCTACTAACTTTGGTGGTTTCCAATCCAGTACAACCTCAATCTTCCGAGGATCCACCCTGATTCCTTCAGCTGATACCACATGACCCAAGAAAGTCACTTCCCTTAACCAGAATTCACATTTACTGAATTTGGCATAAAGTTGCTTATCACGAAGTAACTGCAATACTATACGCAAATGCGAGTCATGCTCCTCTTCATTCCTTGAGTATACCAAAATGTCATCTATGAACACTACCACAAACCGGTCTAAATATGGTTGAAAGACCCGGTTCATCATGTCCATAAATGCAGCTGGTGCATTGGTCAACCCAAACGGCATCACCAAAAACTCATAATGCCCATAACGAGTTCGGAATGTCGTCTTATGAATATCTGCTTCTTTCACCTTAAGTTGGTGATAACCCAATCTCAAATCAATTTTGGAGAAAACTGAAGCTCCTTTCAATTGATCAAACAGGTCATCAATTCTCGGCAAAGGATACCTATTCTTGATCGTCAATTTATTCAACTGCCTGTAATCAATGCACATACGCATCATCCCATCCTTCTTCTTAACGAACAAAACTGGTGCTCCCCACGGAGACACACTCGGTCAAATAAAACCCCGATCCAGCAATTCTTGAATTTGAGCTTTAAGCTCCGCCAACTCCTTCGGTGCCATTCTATAAGGAGCAATGGATGTAACAGTCCGAATTTGACCCTAATTGGAAATGTGATTTCGGGATCACGACTCCGAGTCCGAGAAATATTTTAATATTATAATTCGAGTCAGTTATATGCGAATTAAGGTGTGTGGAAGTTTCGTATAAAAATTTAACTGTTTGGGTGCTCAATTAGTTAAAAAGGACTAAATCGCTTAACTAGTAAAGGTGACCTTTTATTTGATTTATGGTTAGATTGATGTGGCTTTATTTTAGTGAAGCCCTTAAAGGGTAATATAACTATTTTAAGTTATAGTGGACGGCTATGTGGTCTTATAATATGTTTTTAAGTATTATTTTATATGTTAAAGATTATATTATAATTGTTTTATGATTTAATACTAAATTATAATAAAATCCCACTTGAGAACAACTCGATTTTAACCTGATCAGAAATGTGATTTCGGGACCACGAATCCGAGCCTAAGAGGTATTATAAGATTATGTTTTGTGTTTGTTATGTGTGTGTTTTAGTAAGTGTGAAAATTTCGTGGAAAATTTTAGCTATCTGAGTGTTTAATTTATTAAAAAGGTCTAAATTGCAAGAAAGACCATTGTAGTGGGCATTAATAAAAAGGGGAGCTAAGTGAATTGTCCATTAAACATGGGGATTTGCATGTCAAATTCCCCATAATTAAACAAGTGGACGGCAAGCATGCAAGAATATTATGCTTTCTATGTATTCTTTTTATCTTAAGTATTATTATATGATAAGCATGCAAAAGGGGTGAATATGAATTTAAAACAAAAAGAAAAATCTCTTTCTTCTTCCATTATTCATGATCTACCCGAAACACCATGAAGGAAGGGGGAAGAACCTTCATCTTCTTCATTCGGCCATTGCATGTGGTACTAAGGTAAGTAGTTGAGTTTTTTTTTAGTAAATTCCTATTAAATTGAGTTGGTTATCTTAATTTTTATCAAAACCATATTAAAATTTCTAAGATTTGGTACACCTAGATTCGGCCATGAAGGTGAAATTGTTGTTGTTGTGTTAGTAAATACATGATAAGTTGAGAAAGGGATTTGGAGGAAATAGAGAATAGTGGTTTTTAATTGTTTGAAATGTCATGGAAATTATTGCAAATTGAGCATAGAAATGCCCCTTTTCATTCGGCTAAGGTTTGGGTAAATGTTTATGATGTTGAGGTAAGCTTTTAAGCAATTCATATTGCATAAGAATTCGTCTAATTGATAACCTTGATGCTTGGAATGATTTGTCTTTGAGCATGTGTATATTCGGTTATGAATATATATATATATATATATATATATATAAGGTTTTGTATTGATTGTTTTAATTCAATTGTAAAGGAAATGTGTACACTTATAACATGCTTGAATGATTCGCAAATTAGGAGTGGTTGGCGAATGCAAATTAATGAATAAGTTATATAATTATTTTTGGTTCGATTATGCACATGCAAGCGAATTAAGGGTACATTGGTTCCATTGAGTGTTTGGATCTATTTGGAATTTGGTATGAGCAATGTACATGTGATACCATATATGATGAATTAAATGCCATGATTGTTATTTAGTATAAGAACAAATTATGAGCATGTGTATATTCGGTTATGAATATATATATATACATATGTGCTCTTGTTGGATTATTATATGATTATTTATTGTGAAAATTTGTTATGTCTAGATATGTGTTCGGTTATATAAATAAGATGATTTGAATTGATCACATGAGTGCATTATAAGCATGTTTTTATATGGATAATATTAGTACTTGAGTAGTGCATGAAAGCAATAAAATTGGATATAGTGATTTGCTAGCCGAATAAGGCATAGAAAGGATGGCAAAATGTATTCATGATCATACTTGAATGGTTCTTTTTGATGTAGTCAAATGCGCATAAGATTTTTATGTTAATGAGATATGCTTGTTCATAATACGAAATTGTTAATGTCGTAATTGTTTACGGATGTTAAGTTGTGTATAAGTATGTAAAGACTTATGAAGTAAAGTATTTAAATTTTGATGAGTATTCGAATATTATTAAGGTGACATGCATGTGATTAGAGTTATGTGGCTTGTAAAGTATGTATACATTGTATAACTTACGGCATGTTTAATTGTTGGAAATTGATGATATACTTGGTATGATTTCAATTGAATTTTTAGGTAGGATCCATATGTATAATGTGAGGTATAAATACATGCAAATGATACACCCGATTAAATTATAAATCGTGTAATGAACACTGTACTATATCTGTACCTATGTGGTGGAGGTTTAAGCTTTATGAATATATATATATATATATATGAATGTGAATAAGTAACAAGCTTGAGTAACGTGCAATTTTGTGACACCGAACACTAAATGTACGAATTTAATGTCTGAATCCTATGTGTGCGAAATCGGCTAAAGAGCAGTATCTGTGCGATCAATTGAGACCTCAAGGATTGAATTCAGTATGTTGATATTATGAGATCTTATCATCCGAAATTTGGTATACATGTTAAAGGGTGGTTTGGGTGGATCGTTATTTTAGAAGTATAAATTAATATAGCTTTCAGGCTTTGATGCCTAGCAAGCCTTGTACTGGTGAAAGTGTTCAGGCTTTACGCCTAGCAGGCGCTACACCGGGGAATTATTATAAGTATATGCTTAAAGAGGTTTTGATGATGTGGAATTTAAACCTGGTAAATGAGCTCGATGTTCAGGTATGTGTGAGTCTATTTGTTAAATGAAAAATAAGGTAAGTGAAGTTCTTAACAAGGAACATGGATTATACGAGAAAGGTGATAATATGTGTGTATGTGATTAACTAAATTTAGTTTTTTTTAAATTGAATTAATATGTTTCTATGGTGAATTATTTGCTTATGACTTACTAAGCTTTCAAAGCTTACTTTGTGAAATTTTCCTATGTCTATAGAGTTTCCAAGGCTTGCTCGGGTTGGAAGTCAAAGGAGATCGCATCACACTATCCAATTGTGGTTTCGGTTAATAAATGCTTGGAGATTTAGTTACATGGCATGTATAGTCTAGTTTTACTATTGTTGGTTTGAAGTTGTGTATGTACTTGTATAAGCCATGCGAAAATGGCTATACTTTATGTATAAGTATGATTAACGTTTGGAGTTTAAATGAAACAGTTTTTAGTTAACGCCAGTAATGTGATTCTGAGAAATCACCAAAAATAGGAGAAATGGAATTAGAGAGTGAATAAGATATAGAATTAAACCTTAGTGTGTCTATTTTATTACGAAAGAAACAGAATAGGCAAAAGATTTATATATTATAAGATAATTAAGTTTAAACGAGACTTGCTCTGAATGAATCCTTGAGTCACTGTCCGGTTTTGGAAAAATTGTCAAAAATTGTACAAAAATAATTTTGGAGCATGGTTCATATGCCTAGAATCCTTATTGAGTCTATTTTTCATTGGTATAAACAAGAACACCATTGGAAAATTGTGCAATTAGATAACTGCAGTTTTATAGAGACAAGTCAGAACTGTCCAGCAGTGTAATAAGGGTAACTTTGAAGAATAAACTGTACTAATTGGCCATATGAAAAATTCTAGAAAAAAATTATGGTAAATAGATATAAGAGTCTAGTTTCAAGGAAAATTTACGGATCTGAATTTTGAATTTTGTAACTCAAGTTATAGCCAAATTAGTCGGCACGACACAGTTTGACAGCTTTAAGATTTTTAGGTTTTGAACTTGTAGTCAAGTCTAGTAATGCCTCTCACTGGATTCCGGCGATGGTCTCGAGTAAGGGGTGTTACAATGGACACTGGAGCCGTTCCGGGCAAAAGCTCAATACCAAATTCTACTTCCCTATCTGGAGGTATACCAGGAAGTTCTTTGGGAAATACATCTGGAAATTCCTTCACCGTTCTCACATCATCCACTGATAACTCTTTGGCATCCAAAGTACTAATAAAAGCTAGGAATGCTCCATACCCTTTCCGCACCAACTTTTCTGCCTTTAATGCAGATACCACATTTGCCAAGTAATTCCTTCGTTCGCTTATCATTACTACTTCCTTATCATCCGAAGTCCTTATTGACATCCGCTTTTCAGCACAATCCAAATGCGCCTAGTGCTTAACCAACCAATCCATGCCCAGAATGAGATCGAACTCGCCGAAAGGCAATTCCATCAAATTCGCCAAAAATATTTCTCTTTGGATTTCTAAGGGCACGTCTCTAAGCAATTTATTTACAATTACCAACTGTCCTAAAGGACTAATTACCGTCATCTCACTATCGGTAATTTCAGATTCTAGATTCAAGTTTCCAGATATGGCACTAGCAACGTACGAGTGGGTAGAACCAATATCTATCAAAGCAGTAACAGGTACATCAAAGATGAAGAACGTACCAGTTATCACATCAGGTGCATTGCCATCCTCGCGGCGTCTAACTGCATAGACCAACCCTGGTTGTCTTGCATCCGAGTTACCTCTAGAACCATTGCCTCTACCCGGTGCACCTTGACCACGTCCAGCCCTATTACCACCATGACCTGGTCCACGGCCTCTCGGTGGCTGCTGAGTTCCTCTAGCCGACTGTGCATCAGGATTACGAGCTTCCTGAGTCGTATCCATCCGTCGAGGGCAATTCTTATATTGATGATCCATTGAACCATATTTATAACAAGCACCAGTTTTCCTCCAGCACTCTCTAGAATGTCGTTTCCTACATTCAGTACAGTCTCGACTCTTATTAATAGCTACAGGGGCTCTACCTTGAGCTGGCTCATCATTTCGAGGCCTCTTCAGAA
The DNA here is from genome assembly GCA_005393395.2 of Gossypium australe. Lineage (NCBI taxonomy): Eukaryota > Viridiplantae > Streptophyta > Magnoliopsida > Malvales > Malvaceae > Gossypium > Gossypium australe. Next base: position 77,224,504 of record CM016615.1, read on the forward strand.
ACCTTTTTGAAGAATCCGAATACTTTATATCTCTCTTGCCTCTAACTCTTTCCCGATTCTGACGTTCTGAGCTCTTAGCCTCTTCGGCTATCTTGGCTTTCTCCACAAGCGTGGCAAAAGTTCTAACTTGTTATGGGGCTATCAGAACCTGCAACTCATCATTCAACCCATCCTCAAAGCGTACACAACGCTCATGATCCGTTGGCACTATTGTCCGAGCATAGCGACTCAAACGTAAAAACTCAGCCTCATACGTTGTAACCATCTTATTTCCTTGAACCAGATTTAGAAATTCCTTCCTCCGAGCATCCACATAACTTGTTCCTACATATTTCCCCTAAAAGGCAGCTTTGAAGAATTCCCAAGTAACTAATGCAGCTTTAGTGCCTTCTCGGAAAGTAAGCCACCATTGATATGCTTCGTCCCTTAACAAGGACACCGCTCCTCTTAGTTTCTGTTCTACAGTGCACTCTAGGTCGTCCATAATTCGCTCCACCGCCTCAAGCCAATATTCAGCAACATTTGGAGCTACACCTGAGACACCTCTGAAAACCTCAGCACCACTTGATTTCAATCGCTCCAATATCGACCCACGAGCTGCTGGCCCAGCTCTAGTTCCAGCGACCCTTTCAAGGACTCGCAACATTGCTCGTGTCCGAGCAATATCTTCTCTCCTATTCTCTTGTGAATCATTTTCCGACGCTGGTGATGCTGGTGCATCCATTTTCGGAATATGTCCCAATTCCGCAGACACAGCTCTAGCACCTCGGCCTCTACCACGGCCACGTCTACCACGTCCGCGTCCTCTGGCACTCATATTGACTAACTCGTTTTAATCTGGTTACGAATTTTATGAATTAGAAAATTGTTTCAGTGTTTGTTAATGATATTTTATGAGATTCAAGAGATAAAGTTGTTTTTCGCAAACACATCCTATAGTCTCAATCTCTACGATTTTCAACATCTAAAACTAGAAGTTCTAGAGTGTTCCTATGATCATATCATCATAATAACCATTCAGTAATGAATACTTACTTGACTTGGTGCCGGATGCTTGTGGTGCCATACTAACTTTAAAATATTTTCGTACGGAAGTTATTTGTTGAACCCAACCACAACCGAGTTTTGAAACTGGCTCTGATACCATTAAATGTAACACCCCAAACCAGGTCTATGCGTTAAGACGAGATTTGGTTTGTCACACAGATCAAACATCCATTTAATCCTTTAATGATTTAGGTAAACAGTTCTACAGAACCTTTTGAAAACGAAGTTTAGTAAAAATTAAGAAAATGATTTAAATAAATGATTTTAAGAAATACTAGTTTGAAATCTTATCATTTAGTATTTAATTGTCAAAAACCATAAAGTCATTTTTAAAGAGTTCAAAAGAATTTGAAAACAAGAATAGTTTAAGAATCTCAAATATTTAAAACAAAATTTTAAATGAAACCTTATAGAATTAACAGTAGCCCATATTAAGTGTCTTAAAACCAAATTAAATCAATCCACACATAAAAATCCATAAAAATATTAATAAAGGCCTTATTACATCATACCCAAAATAGTAATTAAAAGAAATCACTTAATAAAAGTTCATAGTTTATAAAACCCATATCCGCAGTATGGCCTCCACGAAGTCATCCTCGGCCCAAACCTCCTTCAATTGCCATTACCTGAGATGGATAATTAAACATAGTGAGTTACTTAGAACTCAGTGTGTAACTCACTTACCGTATTCATTGGGCCAGATCATCAAGACATTATTTTGGGCTTGAGCCCATTTACAGATTTAGCAATATAATAAATGAAATGCATGTAAAATGAAATTTCCCAACCAAACCGAATTTCCATCCGCTACACACCTCCCTTACCAACCAACACATCTGTGGGGATCAAGTCAACCCACCCCGCCAACACACCGAACGTAGGCATAAAGCCATTTTAAATAATATTGTGGTGCACCACCGAACTAGATTGTGACAAAGTCACCGAACTAGAGGCATTAAGCCATAAAAATTTGTGGCAGAGCCACCGAACTAGATTTTTGGCAATAGGCCTTTCTTCTCTTTATCAATTATCCCAACCCATGCAAACATGTATGCATAACAATCTATATCCATATGATAATTTAACAGAAAGCCCATAATACATGTGAGTCTATATTTCAAGTTTTCATTTTGGCCCATAAGACAAAATAGCATTTAGCCCGTTTAGCAATCTAGCAGTTTTTCGGCCCATTTAACAATCCAGCAGTTTTTCGGCCCATTTAACGATCTAGCAGTTTTTTTGGCCCATTTAACGATCGAGCAGTTTTTCGGTCCATTTAACGATCTAGCAGGTTTTCGGCCCATTTAACGATCTAGCGATTTTTCGGGCCATTTAACGATCTAGCAGTTTTTCGTAAATTTCACGACTTTAATTGTTTTCATGTATTTACACAAAAGTGTTAATTACTACGTATTTTTCGATTTTGCCATCTTTACGATTTTATCCCAATAGTTACGGTATAGTATCTAACCCGAGATAAGTGTGAAGTTACACACCTGGTTACTGTGAGAACTAGAATTTCCCACTCGTCGATACCTAAACGCATCACGATAAATTAGAACACTATAATTTATTTACAAATCGAATCTTAGAAATAACGATCTAGACTTTTACCCTCAGAATTTTGAACCACTTCTATTTGCGGTTTCTCCCCGATTGTTGGTTCGTTATCTGATGAAAATCCACGAACAAACAAAGGTTCGGGAGTACGAACGACTTCAAACAACTGATTCTCCTCGGATGAGCGTCCACAACCCGGTGGAAAATCTCGGATTCCCGAAATAGCCCTTCGCTTAAACTTAGGAGGAATAGCGGAACCACCCCTCTTCCGAACACTCTTCACTGCCCGTTTCGTCCCTATCTTGATTGTCTCCATTGACAAAAGATCATTAGTCCGACTAATAATATACCGAATTTATGACGAACAGTTTTAAGGGTGAAATTGGCTTACCACAAATATCCTTGTTCCACACTATGTAAATCGAGCGATAACGTCCCCTTAACACTTAAGATCGATTCCAACGATTCACGATGCTTACGAACACTTGAGTTTCGGCCCTCCAATATCACACTAAAATATAACGAAAGGAAACTTTTAAGAGAATGAACGATGATTTCGATCAAAGAGATTCTCCCTATCATCATTAAGATTCGGCCAAAGCAACTAATAACCAACATAAACTAAAAAGAAACTCTTACCTATTGTCCACGGTTGAAAAAGAAATGATTGAGAAGAATACTTATGTATAATGGAAGATTCGGCTATGAATAAACAAAGAAAAGGAAAATGGTTCAGCAATGGAGTAATCTAGCATTCGGCCATGAAAGAAAAATTAATGAAGAAAGTTTAGTTGAGAAGAAAATAAAAGGATGAAAGAAGGAGATGATGATGATGATTCGGTTTTCAAGAGAGAAAAGAGAAAGAAAAGAGTTGAGTTTAGGAGAAATGTGCATTCGGCAATGGGGGAGGAGAAGGAAAAAGAATGGCCTTCTTGTCTTGGTAGTTTCGGCACTAGGAGAAAGACACTAGAATGATTAGCAAAGAAATGACCAAATGGTCAAAAAGATGACCAAAAGAAATAAAGCAAAAGTTGTTTTCTTCTACCAATACATTCGGCCAAAGGAAGGAAAAGATGAATGGAGGAAAATGTCTTCAAACAAAACAAAAATGACCAAAAGAATTCTAACAAGCTACCATCCTACTCCAAGCTAACCACCAAATTTCGGCTCCCCCCTTTTGTCCATAATGCCGTCCAAGTTCATGGTCAAAATGGCCATGAAATAGTTTCCAAAACATCCACCTTGATACATGCCTTGTAATCCTCCACCTTCCCAAAGTTTAAGAAATCCTATCCCCAAAATCAAGCAATTCTATCCCTTAATTCATGCTTACCATAACCTTAAGTCTCCTTACCATAAAAAAATTTAGTCTATCTTATCCATAATTGATGCTTGGCCGACACATGCTAGGAAAAAGAAAAAATAAAAGCTTCCAATTTGCATGCTAGAAGTTTCGAACCTCTCCCTTCAAGTCCAACTTATGGCGCCATCACCACTTTGCCAATTGCTCATCTTGTGCCATCTTTTATCACTTAATTAACTTAACCTTCAAGGTCACCTGATTCCTCTACATTAAAGTACTCTTTACTAAAATTTATTCTAATTCCAAATAAACTCGAGTCTTCTCAAGACTATATTAAGCACACAATAAAATCATACTCGAGCTAACACCAAAGACAAACAACATATTGATATTCAAATTTTTAGGATGTTACATGAGACCAGTGAGAGGGTCTTGGAGCAGTTGGAATGCACTCAAGCTTAAAAGTGCAATGTGTTGTTTCTTTTTTGAAAAATAGGTATATCAATGGTTGATAATTGTTGTACGACTGATTCTGTAACACCCCAAACCCGGCCCATACGTTTCGACCAGATCTGGTATGCTGCGGGTTGTACATTGAAAACTTTTGCTTTGTTGGTTTTTAAAAAGAAAACCCTTTTATTATTATTATTTCGTATAATTAAACCTTTTGACAAAATCTCATAAGTTGCAAATATTAATACTAAGCAGTGAAGTATAAACTATGGGGCCTTATTACATAAATATTCAAAAAATTAAAACTTAAAGAAAAGCCGAAATAATCCATAAAAAAAAAACTTGATGGCCCCTCGAGTCCGTCTCGGCTCCCATGTCCACGATCTACTGCTCATCTGAAAGAGTTATGGAAAATAAAGGGTGAGTCACCAAGACTCAGTGTGCAAATCCTGAAAACACATAAAAGGCCTGGGCTCACAAACACATTATGAGCCCTGGCCCAAACATAAAGGCAACAATCAAAATTACATGATAAATAATAAATGATGAATGGCCCAGCCCATCCTAGAATTCCATCCTCTACACACCAACCCGTACCAACCATCACACCTTGGGGATTTCTACAATCAACCCGCCAACCGCTACACACCATATCGACAATTGTGCTGCCTGTCTTAAAGACCGATCACTGTGTGACCTATGTGGCAAAGCCACCAATCGCCATGCGACCTTAATAATACATCGTAGCATTTCGACAGCTGGGCTGCCTGTCATAAAGACCGATCACTATGTGACCTATGTGGCAAAGCCACCGATCGCTATGCAACCTTCTTCCCCTTCATCATATCAATCCCATCCCATGCATACATACATGCAGAATCAAACAATGTATTATCTAAGAGATTTTAGTTTATCGCATACATCGATACACATAGAAAGATTTCTATGATTACGTACCTGACATCCTTTGCCTACCCTTTCTGGGTAATACAACTGTCTATTCAGCCTTTTTTCGGCTTTTATATATATATTACAGTTAACTAGTGTGTTAGAGATCTACACACCTGATCACCGTTAGAACGAGACCCTCTAAGTCGACGCTATTCGTAGCCAACACCACCGCTATCTGCCTAAGGTGTTGTTCAGAAGCCGGTAACGAAACATTAGGTTAAGGCACAACTAACAAAAAGAAAACGGTTGATCATCTTAAGGAGAATTGAAATCCTTACCTTGAAATCCCGAAAAGTGATATGAGATTCAGGGACTAGTGTTTCCGGCTTTTAGATCTAAGAGATCTACTTCAATTCCCGATGTCGCCCAACAAGAAAATACATAAAACCATTAAACCATTAGCTTTTCGGCTTTGTCTTCCAAAAACCGAAAGAGAAAGTGAAGAGATAGGAAAATCAGCACTCACCTTAACACAAAGAATTCGACTACCCCTTTGAGATTCCGGCTTTTTGAGAAGATTAGAAGATGATAGGAATGAGTCTATGTAGATTTGGCTTTTAATGAAGAAATCGGCAGGAAGAAGAAAAGAGAATTTCGGCAGACCAGAGGTAGGTTCGGCTTTAGCAAAGATCAAAAGAAAAGAATGTAGAAAAAGGATTATGAGGTTTCGGCTTTTAGAAGAAAGAAGAGAAAAGAACAATGGAGTTTCGGCTTTTGAATCAAAGTGAAGATGAGGGAATAGGGTTAGGAATTTTAGCTTTTACTCAGAGAAGAAGAGAAAGAAAAGATGGAAACCCTAAATGCCGAAAAATAAAGAAGAGAACCCTCACCTGACTATTTAAAGTTTCAGCACTCCTACTAACCAAAAGCCGGAATTGCCCTCTTTTGACAACTAAAACCAGTTAATTAGCAAGGAAAATTTCGACACCCCTTAGCCATATCAGAAACCGATTTCTCCTCCCCCTTAGAGTTTGAAATTCGGCCACCACTTAGCCTTGCAGATAATTCCTATCTTTTCTCTTTTATCTTCCATATTATCAACTATAATATCTACATTATCCCATTCACATAAATCCTCCTATTTTTTAGCCTTGTTGCCGTCCACTCCACCTAACCCTAATGCCGAAAATTAGCTAACTTAAATTAGAAGAATTGGGCTCCATGAAACTTAAATTTGGGCCCCTTACACCCTTGTGTGGCGTCACCTCCTTGCTCCCTAAGTGACGCTACTGACCACTGGGCCACAAGCCCATTTTGATATTTTAAACTCAGATACCACCTTTTAAACCCTATAGTGCCCAAACAAAAAATTAACTAAGGCTTCAGCCTAATCCTGAGCCCAATTTGGACCCCTAATGCTCAAATTAACTCATTACACATATTCACCCATTAAATGCATAGGCCCAAAAATTCAGGATGTTACAGATTCCGGTAAAGCGGTTGACTTGGATTTTATTTCAATTTGAGTTTAAGAAGAAATATATTGGTGAGTTGTATTGGGAAGTAATGGTGATCAAAACTTGATTTGATTCAATAAGTTTAATTTTTTTCGAATTTTGAGTTAATTGAATCAAGTTTCAAATCAACTTGAATAAGTAAATCAATTTTTCGAGTTTGAGTTCAAGTCCAGTTGAATTTTACAACTCGAATAATTTAAATAACTCAAACAAGAAATTGATGTAAATACCTATTGAGTCCTTGATAGTTTTGAATATGTGTAATTTGGTCCATCTCAAAAATTACAAAAAAATTCAAAAATAATCTTCAAATATTCAAAATATTTTTAAAATATTTATAAAAAAATTATAAATATATATAAATTTAAAAAATAAAAATCTTTAGAATATATAAAAATGTCCAATTATATTTTAAAAATTTGAAACAAAAAATTTGAGGCTTTAAACAAGTAAATTATAAAATCAAGTTTATAATACTAATTATCTTTTTTTTTCTCTTATTTTGTTTTAAATATTTTTCACTATATATGTTAGTTATGTTCTTCAACTAAGAAACTAGTCATATTGTCAGCAAGATATCAATATGGTTGGCTTAATTTTTTTATTTAACTTGAAAATAATTATTTGTCTCGATTTGAATTTAATTTCATTTGTCTTTATTTGAAAATTTCAATTCGAGTCAGGATGATATAATAGGGCTCGGCAACTCGACTAGCTCAAAATTTGTTCACTTGATTTAATCGACCGCTCACCTTTATAGGGAAGATCAGTAGAGATAGTTTATGTTACTTGTTTACGAAAGGTTTTCAATAGCCGACTACGAGATATTTTTTTGTTTGAGTCGGTATGCTCTTCAGATGGTACCAACAGAGGTGGAGAGTTGCAATTGGTTTCTCCAAAGGTTAAAGGAAGAGATTTGTTTGCAATCAATAGCTCGTTGATTTAAGGAGTTTTCTGAACTGTCTAAATGGGCTAAGATGGTTGAGCATGTACTTAAGTTACAAAAATGTCAGCTTTAGAAGTTTGTGGTTTGGGGAAAAATACATTTGGCGGATCTAGTTTGCAACCTACTGGTTCTATGCAAGTTAGAGATTTTTAGGGTTCGAGCCAATCTGCACCTACTAGATATCATTAAACAACAAGAGGACAATATCATTAGTAATTAGTATCTCAAGCTAGTACTGGTGATTCTATTCATGCTTTAGGTATGGACTGGTTGTCTGAGCATAGTGTTGTGGTTGACTATAACACCCCTTACCCGTATACTACGCCGGAACCATAAAATTTCCCGAGGCATTATCAGACTTAACAATACATTCTACCAAATCCCGAGCCACAAAATTTCACTTATAATTTAAACTTTAACAAACACATGCATACACAAGCATTATAACTCCATGACCAATATGAGCCACAACTTGTGGCTAAATACAGAATAATCCTTATTATCGTTATGAAGCAATACATTTGGTCAAATTAATTAACACATATACAAAATGACTTAGTCAAGCCCCTATACATGCCATAACTTAAATCATTTATAAATAAAGATACCCATAGATAGCTTGATAGTGTGAAGCGATCTCCGACGATCTTCAGCCCGAGCTTGTTTAATAGGACTCTGAAACATGGGAAAGAAAAGGAGGTAAGCTTATAAAGCTTAGTAAGTTCACATGTAAAAATAATAAGCATTAGCAATGAATTTAGCTTACTACTAAGCTGTCGTAACTTGCATAAATAATGCTAAGTTCTTACTTTCTCATCTTACTCATTTGTAGCCTTACCAAAGCCTCAACTAGACAAATCCTCACAACAAGTTCTCAAATTGATATAGTCATTAAATCACATGCTTATACCTTATTACTCATGTTCACATTAATCTATCTACTTGAATCATTGTCACTAAATTATTTATTTCTTGAGCTACAGAGCTCTGAATTACAAACTACTAATTTTTCCTGAAACTAGACTCACATATCTTCATACCATAAAATTTCTAAAATTTTTGGTTTTGCCAATTAGTACAGTTTATTCATTAAAATTTCCCCTGTTTCACTATTCGACTATTCTGACCTCTCTTCACTAGAATCAGATGACCTTCTTCCTTAGTTCATTTGAAACTAGACTCATTAAGGATTTCAGGAATATAAATTATATCCCATATTTATTTTTGTAAAATATTTGATGATTTTTCTAAGTCAGAACAGGGGATAAAGTAATCATTCTAAACCAGTCTCACAAAAATTTAAATATCTCAAAATATAAAAATATTTTGTTTTCTCTATTTCTTTTATATGAAAATAGACTCAATAAGCTTTAAATAAATATCTCATCCAACTTATAATTAAAATTCTACTATTTTTGGTGATTTTTCAAATTCACGTAACTGCTGCTGTCCAAAACAGTTTTATTGTAAATTTTTGCTCTCTCTCACTTTAGTTGTATTCATTACTTACCTATAACAATCTTTCCAATTTCCGATTACATATCGAGCATATTGCTCATACATTACACATGCATATACCTACACTTATCACTACAAAGTCACACATAATTTCACTTAATCGATTTTCTCGTTGAACGCTTCGGAATAATAACAGATACACGGTGGTTTCGCACACAGCCCACCATTGAAGTTGAAGCTCTCTTGTACACATAGTGGCTCACACAACATACCAGACAAGTGACCTAGCTACGTATAGCTTTCTTGTACACATGTCGTACTCTTGGTACCACACATGTGGCCTAGCTACGTATATATATGTATCTTGTAGCTCTCTTGTGCACATAGTGGCCTGCACTTAGTACCACTCATGTGACCTAGCTACATACCATTTATATCTTTGATTCCGAAGGTTCAAACGGGAAGTATCTCACTTTCTAATACTTTATTCCATTCCTTCAATAGTCAATTATGATTCAAAAATCAGCTACAATAAATAAAATATGCTGAAATATAAAAACGTCAATAAAAATAATGAATTATTTACATACAACTTACATAATTACATTCTCAATCTCATCAAATCATCAATTTAACTTATCCTTCCCAAATTATTCTATTCAATACTTTCTTGATATTACACAAAGTCATCTTCCTAATTTGGTCTTACATGTAAACTTATATCAATTCTCACTAAAATGTTGAGTCATTATCGAACATTATAATTATATTGGAAAATCAATACTAAAGTATTCATAACTAAAATTTCAATTTAACATTCAAACTTGCATCATTAAATGCTTATTAAACATATGAACTTACCTCGATACCAAAACGGCCATTTTACCAACTTTCTCGATTTTTGATTTTCCTCCGGTTCTAGGTCCAAATCTCTTTTTTCAGGGTCTAAGACATCACATTTCACTTATTTAATTAATGTACTACTCAAAACATTCCCTAACTCAAACTTTGGCCAAATTATAATTTTACCCCTAAACTTCTGCAGAAAATTAAACTTCATCCCTTATTCTTATGTTTTATAACATGCTGATCATTTTTCCCTTCTATGGCAACATCAAATTCTTGCTCTAACATGCACTTATGTACATTAGGTATTTTTGCCGATTATGTCGTTTTACTCGTTTTCACTTAAAATCGCTTAGTAAAAGTTGTTTAACATAATTCTAAGCTTCATATTCTGCCATAAAACATCAAAATAAACATATTTCACCTATGGGTATTTTTCCAAATATGAACCCTAGGTTAAATTATTGCTAGAATAAGCTAAATTAAGTTACCGGGACTCTAAAAACGTAAAGAACATTAAAAACGGGGCTAGAATGGACTTACCATGAAGCTTGGAAAGCTTGAAAACCCTATCCATGGCTTCCCACATGCTAAATTCAGCCTAAGCTTGAAGATGGACAAATTTGGCATTTAAATTTTGTTTTTAATTCATTTAATTCACTAAATTACCAAAATGCCCCTAAAAAATCTTTTGAAACATACCCATCCATGTCCATTTTTGTCCACCAACTTAACAAGTGGTCTAATTATCATTTAAGGACCTCCAATTTAAAATTTCATAAAAATTGGACACCTTTAACATGTAGAACTCAACTTTTGCACTGTTTACAATTTAGTCCTTTTAACTAAACTGAGTGCCCAAACGTCAAAATTTTCGAATGAGATTTTCACGAAATCATTCCGTGAAATTTTAGACCATAAAATATAAATAAAATAAATTTCTCAACATCGGATTTATGGTCCCGAAGCCACTGTTCCGACTAAGCCCAAAATCGAGCTGTTACAACTCTCCCCCCTTTAGGGATTTTCGTTCCCGAAAATCTCACCAGTTAATGGATTTAGGTCTAATTTCACAAGTCACTTTCAGCTTCTCATATAGCCTCGGCATCTTCAACATCTTACTTCTTAAATTAAGATTCGGAACTATACTCTCTTATCATGAACATAAAAATCATATTACTGATCTTCTTAAATTCTGACTGAAAATCCCCCTAATAAGTAACTGGCCTTATTCTATCAATAATCTCTTACTCTTCGATGAACCACAACTCACCTATCTTTACTTATCCTGATGAAAAATTCTCTGTTAATGAAATACTTTCAGAAGCACTTGACACTCATCTAAGTTCAATACTCTTACCTTTCGATTCTATATACAATTTCTGATAATCTACATTTAATCTCTAAAATCAATCTTCACTTCCATTTTTTTCTAGTCTTTTAGCTCAATCTTACCCCGTGAGTTCCTTTTCCTCAATTGCTTTCAATATTTAAGACACGATAACACACATACCTTTCTGAGAATCTGGATCACTTCCTCAATATAACTATCAGTACAAAGGTGACATACAATAATATTTAACAATCTCATACTTAAGACTTACTATAGCTTTCTTCTAAAGTCACAATACAAATTTTGGTTTCCAATCACGAACAATGAAAATTTGCACTTTGTATAATCTGACAGCCTCAAAATAAATAACTCCGATAACCCATCAATAGAAAGACTCGTTCGTACTGAGAAAAGTGCACAAACTTCTTCAAGCAGTCAATAATAACTCAGATAACATTTACTTTCTTTTTTTTTTTACTGATAGTAATAGCCTCAGTTCACATTTCCTCGGAAAACCATCACATTTTCACAAAGATATCAATACTGACTATAATAGCTTCTGGGATACTTGAAAATCAACTCTAACCCATTAAAAGTTCAGACATCAGGTTCAAAGTATGGTACATAACATTTTATACTCTTACTAGTGTAACTGCCTCGGAGTATCATCCATCTCCGTACTTCTCAAATAAACAGATAATTATCACTATGCTAGACATCATAACATTCTATCTTTAACTCACTATATATGTATCAAGATCATTTGAAAAGTGAAAACCAATACACAGGTCTAAATTGAACTTCCTATCATTCACACTTTGCCAACTTCAATTTCTTCTCAAATCTAGAGAAAGATTAAACTTATAATAGAATTTACTTCAACTGTTACTCGTCGAAGCACTTAACTATGCTGATGCCACAATACTCATACAGCTTAAAAATCATAGTGCCATAATAAGACTAACTTCTCAATTACTTTAGTAGATAATGTCCCGGCTGAAAACAAAACATCTCGTTCATCGGAGAAATTTAAACACAAATTTCCATAACAACCAATATAAAAGCACAATCTTTATACCTCTGGTAACGGTATCAAAGTCAAAACTTATAATCATCGTAAGCATTTTAATAATAAGAAGAAACCATTTTCATCAATAGAACATTTCCTACTGATATCTCATGGCTGATACTTTGAACAATAATTTATTAAGGAAACAGAATTAACAAAATCTCAGAACATGGAGCTACACAGAAAATACTCATAAGTACTGAAAACAATCTTAACAAAAGCCACACAATCTTCCTTTATTTTCATTGAGCAATAGCTAGTAAAACGGGACGCTAACATCATACGGACCTTACCGTCAACTTTCTATCTGTGCATGATGTAGAAAACCAGAAAAGATAAAGCAATTTCGATCATAGCTCAAATAGACTACAATGCTTTCATCTACCTGTAAATTTAGTTGACATTCTCATACTATAGGAATTCCATTCGAAATCTTGCAGATATATATACCTCTGAGAGTAAATGGAAACATATAATAGTCGGAAGAGATTGTTGTAATTTCTCAACCATAAACACTGCATTCAGTCATTAATACATCTCGATCATGATTGAACTATCTAATTCTGTCATTACTAAGATATTATTCCAATTGGAAACAGAAATAAATTCAGAATAAATTCCAGCAAGGATGAGTTAATTAGCTGAGCCTGACCTTTCTTTAACTATAACATTTCAAAATCCGAATGATCTTCATATTAATCTGACATCTTTTCTGCAACTGTGTTCATTTACTAAACCATTCTCAACTCTGATCACGTTGTCAATTAATCTACAATTCAACTCTTTAGTCTTCCACTTGTAAACCCATTCGGTCTGAATTTCATGAAATTTCTTTATAACATACCTATTGGAAGGGGGTGAGGTTGTAACGCCTCTGACTTGCCTCTTATATACTCATGCATATAACTTAACACTCATCAATATATATATTTTGTTTCAAGTAACTTAACATGCATACTCATTTTACACAACCTTCCTATCATCTTATACAAACAAGTGCACTTATACTTTCATTCATAAATCTCGAGTAAAATTACTCATAACATTCACTTAATTTCACAAGTTATACTCATAGCATCATACAAATGCCAATCAAATATGAACACTTATCATAGTATAAACTTTCCTTTCATCTCATCTTTCATATTTCAAGAGAAATTCCCATCCACAATTTATTCATCATCACATAAACATCATAAACTATTATTCTTACTTTTTATGAGTTTCAACTCATCATAAACACATTGTTTGCACTATCAAATTTAGCTCAGTTGAAGTGCGCATCTGTCTAATAAAACAATTTACATCAGGGTTGGGAGTCGTCACACTATCAAAGTTCAATATGGCATGTATAGCTAGACTCTCACACTCACTATGGTAGTCCGAGAACCGACTAAACCTGGCTCTGATACCACTAAATATAACACCCCTTACCCGTATACTACGCCGAAACTGGGTACGAGGCATTACCAGACTTAACAATACATTCTACCAAATCCCGAGCCACAAAATTTCACTTATAATTTAAACTTTAACAAACACATGCATTATAACTCCATGACCAATATGAGCCACAACTTGTGACTAAATACAGAATAATCCTTATTACCGTTATGAAGCAATACATTTGGTCAAATTAATTAACACATATAAAAAATGACTTAGTCAAGCCCCTATACATGCCATAACTTAAATCATTTATAAATAAAGATACCCATAGATAGCTTGATAGTGTGAAGCGATCTTCGACGACCTTCAGCCCGAGCTTGTTTAATAGGACTCTGAAACATGGGAAAGAAAAGGGGGTAAGCTTATAAAGCTTAGTAAGTTCACATGTAAAAATAATAAGCATTAGCAATGGATTTTTGGTCTTTTGTTTGCTCTATTCTTTTATATGAAAATAAACTCAATAAGCTTTAAATAAATATCTCATCCAACTTATAATTCAATTTATACTATTTTTGGTGATTTTTCAAATTCACGTCACTGCTGCTGTCCAAAACAGTTTTATTGTAAATTTTTGTTCTCTCTCACTTTAGTTGTATTCATTACTTACCTATAACAATCTTTCCAATTTCCGATTACATATCGAGCATATTGCTCATACGTTACACATGCATATACCTACACTTATCACTACAAAGTCACACATAATTTCACTTAATTGATTTTCCCGTTGAACGCTTCGGAATAATAACGGATAGGCAATGGTTTCGCACACAGCCCACCATTGAAGTTGAAGCTCTCTTGTACACATAGTGGCCTTCACTTAGTACCACTCATGTGACCTAGCTATCTCGTAGCTCTCTTGTACACATAGTGGCTCACACTACATACCACACATGTGACCTAGCTACGTATAGCTTTCTTGTACACATGGCGTACTCTCGGTACCACACATGTGACCTAGCTACGTATATATATGTATCTTGTAGCTCTCTTGTGCACATAGTGGCCTGCACTTAGTACCACTCATGCAACCTAGCTATATACCATTTATATCTTTGATTCCGAAGGTTCAAACAGGAAGTATCTCACTTTCAAATACTTTATTCCATTCCTTCAATAGTCAATTATGATTCAAAAATCAGCTACAATACATAAAATATGCTAAAATATAAAAACGTCAATAAAAATAATGAATTATTTACATAAAACTTACATAATTACATTCTCAATCTCATCACATCACCAATTTAACTTATCCTCCCCAAATTATTCTATTCAAAACTTTCTTGATATTACACAAAGCCATCTTCCTAATTTGGTCTTACATGTAAACTTATACCAATTCTCATTAAAATGTCGAGTCATTATCGAACATTATAATTATATTGGAAAATCAATACTAAAGTATTCATAACTAAAATTTCAATTTAACATTCAAACTTGCATCATTAAATGCTTATTAAACATATGAACTTACCTCGATACCAAAACGGCCATTTTACCAACTTTCCCAATTTTCGATTTTCCTCCCGTTTTAGGTCCAAATCTCATTTTTGGGGTCTAAGACATCACATTTCACTTATTTAATTAATGTACTACTCAAAATAGTCCCTAACTCAAACTTTGGCCAAATTACAATTTTGCCCCTAAACTTTTGCATAATTATGATTTTGCCGCTAGGCTCGAAAATTAAACTTCATCCCTTATTCTTATGTTTTATAAAATGCTGATCATTTTTCCCTTATCAAATTCTTGCTCTAACATGCACTTATGTACATTAGGTATTTTTGCCGATTATGGCGTTTTACTCGTTTTCACTTAAAATCGCTTAGTAAAAGTTGTTTAACATAATTCTAAGTTTCATATTCTGCCATAAAACACCAAAATAAACACATATCACCTATGGGTATTTTTCCAAATATGAACCCTAGGTTAAATTATTGCTAGAATAAGCTAAATTAAGTTACCAGGACTCCAAAAACGTAAAGAACATGAAAAACGGGGCTAGAATAGACTTACCATGAAGCTTGAAAAGCTTGAAAACCCTATCCATGGCTTCCCACATGTTAAATTCGACCTAAGCTTGAAGATGGACAAATTTGGCATTTAAATTTTGTTTTTAATTCATTTAATTCACTAAATTACCAAAATGCCCCTAAAAAAATCTTTTGAAACATACCCATCCATGTCCATTTTTGTCCACCAACTTAACCAGTGGTCTAATTATCATTTAAGGACCTCCAATTTAAATTTTCATAACAATTAGACACCTCTAACTTGTACAACTCAACTTTTGTACTTTTTACAATTTAGTCCTTTTGACTAAATTGAGTGCCCAAACATCAAAGTTTTTGAATGAGATTTTCATGAAATCATTTTGTGAAGTTTTAGACCATGAAAATATAAATAAAATAAATTTCTCAACATCAGATTTATGGTCCTGAAACCACTGTTCCGACTAAGCCCAAAATCGGGCTGTTACATTGACTGTTGCTTGAAGAAAATTTTCCTTTGAAGATCAGATGGTAGTGAGATTTTAGTTAGTGGTGTTAGACCTAGTAGTGGTGTTAGTGTTGGATCTGGTGCCCTAAGTGTAGTATATTCTTTTTATTACTTGTATTTTTCGAACAAATTGGTTTAATAATAACAATTCATTAATTACATTAGTACCCTTTCTATATTGTCCTTAATGTTTTTTCATTCAAAGTAAAACGGAAGCAAATATTGACTCACTAGTTATCTAATGTTTAACTAATACTAAGTGGTATTATACGATCAGGTCGTAATATGGAAAAACAAATTGTATCAGTAGATGAACCTAAGCTTGTCCTTAGTTTACTCGAAAATGAGCAGGCCGATTGAAAGACTAATATGCCATATACCAAGTCCAATTTGGAAATGCTTTGTTATTTACATAGTAGTAGATGACTTCTAGAAGATAGATACATAGATGTGACTGACAGCACATCAAATAGGACCTGTAACAACTCAAAAGTCATTGGCGTCAAAAAATATAGTTTTGGGACTCCGTTTTTGTAAACTGAGCCCACAAATATTATTATTAATTATTTACAAATTTATTTTATAAATAAATTGAATTTTGAATTAGTAATTTGGCCGAATTAGTTATTAATTAAGGTTTATGGATTAAATCGTAAAAGTTTAATTATTATAATTTTTTTATGTATAAAAGGTTTGAAGACCACAATGGTTATCAAACCATTGTTCTTACAAAGTGGGTGGTATTAATGATGACAGAACAAAGGAAAATTTGAAGAATTTACAGTATTGATTTGCTGAAGTAGAAATTCTGAAAATTTCAAGGTAAAAAGATATTTGAGTCTAGCTTCAAAAACAACAAGAGGATCTTAATTTTGAATTCTATGTCTCAAGATATAAATAATTTAGTGGCTATGACACAATTAGACAATTTTGATATGAAAACATTAGTAAATAGTGGAATTATAGTTAATGTTACATACAAGCCTGTTATACTAAAAGCTAAAGATTCTAATACATGTACATATAGGATGTGGAATGGAAAGGAGGAGGGAAATAATACAAGAGTTATAAAATCAATTAATAGTTTATTATGACTGATCAAATCATATTAGTGTGAATTTGATTGATGATTGAGATAGAGTATTAAATTGAAAATAGTATAACTTGGTGAAATTGGTTTGAAAATGAGACGAATCATGTTATGCTATATATGTAATGATATCTTGATTTATGAATTGATGATATTGAGATCGATAAAATAAGAATAGAACTTATAATGAAATTGGATTATTGGTTGATGGATTGGAAATGATGAAATGTAAGTCAAGTTCAATCATACATTGGAAAACTGGTTACCCTATTAACCGATCGGGCAAAATTGGATATATCATAAATTACGTGTGGGTTACTTTGACTATATGTCGATAAGCACTAGGCACATTTTCCTTCAGGCATTCCAATAAGTGATGGGCACAAACTAATTACTCCAGACATTTCGATGAGGCGTCGGGTGCCAAATTGTTACTTCAACTACGTGTTGATAAGTGTTGGGCACAACTTTTACTTCGGTCACATTGATGAGCACTGCGTGCTATCTATTTTCATTAGGATTGTTTAACAAGGCACTGGGTGCCAAATTGCTGTATTGGTTGGATCTATGTATCCGTTTTGAGCTTATGACAAGTTAATAGGGTTATAAAGATTTAAATTAATTAAATGATATAAGTAAAGAAATGATATTGAATTGAGGTATGTATCGATATGCGAAATAACCGAAAATGAGCCTTGGGGGTCGAATAAGTAGGGGAGATATTTTAGGCTCAAAAATGATTAGAATGTTAAAATAAAAGGAAACATATAAGCTTAATTGTTATGATAATAAATGATATGTAAGAAGTGTTAAATTGTGCATGAATGTGGTAATGGTAATTTGGATGGATGATATTTGAAAATGATTAAATGTTGTAAGTTTGAATTATAGGCACTTATATATGAAACTGAATTATCAAGAATAATTATAAGATAATGTGAGCCTCTTAATAAACCAATGAGCCGATTTGGTGAGATATGGAATGAATCATTTGACGTGGTAATGAAGTGATTGTTATACGATAAAAACAATGTGCATGGTATGAGTATGCATATGCGATCGAATTAGGATATGATAGGTAATTGAAAATAATTACAGGATATGATATGTGAAAATATGAATGGTTCCATCGAACGTAATATTATAATTGGAATTAGAAACTTGAAATTGTAATGAAATAGATTGACAATAAAATATAGTAATGAAATGAATTGTGTGAAATTGGTATGAGTTTGTGACTTGATAAATGTAACACCCTGGTTTAGGGGTTATGCGTTTGGAGCATAACCCGAGTGTTTAGCAGGCTTATGGTCAAGTTGGAGGAATTTTTAGGGGTTTGGAGAACCTTAGAAGGCAAGGGATGACTTAGGAAATTTTTGATTTTTGAGTTAAGAAGGGGAGCTTGGCTTTAGAGGCCTTAAGAGAAAAATTTGGAAGATTAAGACGCAAGAAATGGGTTGGTAAAGTGGCTTAAGGGCGCCACTTAGAGCATGGGGAAGGTGACGCGTCATGGTGCTTAGGGGTCTCAAGTTCGAGCTGCAAAGGCAGCATTTTGGTTTTATTTTGCGTCAATTAGGGGAACTGGGCCAGGTATGCCTTAAAAATAAATAGCCAGGGAAATGGACATGAAAGTCCAGTTGGCAAAGTGTCTCCATGCGCTGCTTAAGGGCTGGAAGTAGCGCTAAAGAGGGCCTAGGTTCGAGTCCAGGCGGCAACAAGGGTGTTTTATTTTTTTTTTTGGGCTTTGGCGCTAAAAGAGAAGAGGGCTCAGGTATAAGGCTTTATAAATAAATGGTGGGAATATTTGACATGAAAGTCCAAAGGGAAGAGTTGGCTGAGGCGCTACTTGAAAAGGGGCTTTGGTTAAGGTCTCGGGTTCGAGACATGAAAGACGCAAGGAGTGTTATTTTTGGGCTTTTTGCGTCAAAGGCAAGAGAGCCAAGAAGAGGGCTTATAATTAAAAGGTAAGGGCTCATGACATGAAAGTCTGAGGGGGAAAAGTGGCAAAGCGCGTTGAAGGGGAGGCTGCTGCTTGGGGTCGCTGGTTCGAACCCTAGAAGCAGCACCTTGACTTCATTTTTTTCCTTTTGCTGCTGGCGTGACAAGGTGAATTGGTCTGCACATGGGTTCTTTGTTTAACATTCGGCTGGAAGAGTTTGTTAAGCACATGGTTTCTTTTATTTTATTATTTATTTGATAAGATAAAAAGGGATAATATTAGCATTATTATTAGATTATTATGGGATTATTATTTGATTATTACTGGAGGTATTCAAATTATTTTGAATAATTTGAAATATGTGGCCTAGAGTGGATTAAGGAATTGGTGGAATTTTAAACTCTTCATGGGAAGAGTGGACGGCAAACATGGGGGGATAATGCCGAATTCTTTTGGCCTTTTCTTTATAATTTCGGCTAAACCTCTATCTTTTGATTTTTCTTTTTCATTCTCTCTCAAACCGAAACACTATTGCAATCTACCTTTTCTTTTTCTTTTAGACCTTGGCCGAATCCTATACACCTCACCTTCAATTTATTTTCTTTTCTTTCCTTCTCAAAACCGAACCCCTATCTCCCCTTTTCCCACTATTTTCTTTCCATTCAAGCCGAATCTCCCTGCTATTTCTTTAGTAGCCTTGGCCGAATATTAAGTGGGATAGATCTCTTCAGATTTTCATTGACAATCGTTTTGGCAAGGGGTCTCCGGGACTTGGAAGCAATCAAGCGTAGCCTTCTTTCTCTGTTGACTGGTTGGTAAGTGGTGGTAAGAGTTTATTTTAAATAGACTATATTCTAGTGAGTTATTTAATTGGTGTTCAAAACCGAAGGCTACTAATTTTGGATAAGTGCCAATTATAGGGAAGTGAAGCCGATTCACACGTGGAGTGTGTTGGCTAATGTTCAAAGGCAATTGGGTAAGGTTTCGGATTCAAGCAGTAACCCTCTAGATTAATTTGGTCTGGCCGAATAGGCCTAAGTCCCAAACCATGCTTTTTGGTCGATTATAGGACAAGAGGTCTAGTGACGAAGATTGGAAACTTCGGGATCTAGGAATTTCGGTAGAAACAGGTGTGTAAGATCTCTCTACACACTTTATTAATTTATATGACGTTATTGTTTGCCTTAAATCTTTTGGTTGTGGTTAGCTTGTGGCATAGTCATGGATTTCGGGTAAGTCCCCTAACTTGTAATTTTTGATATATGTTTGCATGCCATCACATGATGTTTAATACTACGACATGATGTATGAAATTTGATGTATAAGCATGTGATGGTGGGATTGATGAGAGGAGGGGGATGAATTATGGACTGTCGTCAGTGGTTTTGACCACAAGATGGGTTGGCCCCATCAGACTATTTGTGACCTATGGTCATCAGTGGTTTTGACCACAACGATTGATTATTTGCGACTAAGTCCCAGTGGTTTGGTACCACCAGTGGTTTTGACCACATTTGATAAATTGTGACCTATGGTCATCAGTGGTTTTGACCACACGATGGGTTGGCCCCATCATTTGAATTGTGACTTTAAGTCATCAGTGGTTTTGACCACACGGGGTAGAAAAGGAGTATGGATGGCTAGTTGGGTTGCATGAGCATGTTTATTAATGAATTGTGTATGAGATGTATTTTCCGGGTGGGGGATTTATACACTGAGTCTTGGTGACTCACCCCTTCCCTTAACATTTTGCAGATGAGTAGATCGCGGAGTTGGAGCCGGATGGACTCGAGGTGGCCATGCAGTGGAAATTTTAATTATATGAACTTGGACTTTGTTTTATTTTATTTTAATGTTGGTTATTTTAAATAAGTTGTAATAAGGCCTCCTAGAATTATTTTATTATTGTTACATGCTTTGAATATTTGTTTAAACTATTTAACTATGTTAAAAATGAATTCACATGTTTTTCCCACTCAAACGTAAAATGTTTTAAAAATGCCATTGGGCACATTTGCAATCTATAAACAACCCGACTTAATAAATATTTCTAAACAACACCAAGTATGGTTTTTTAACAAGAGACTTGAAAACACAAGGTTTTCGACAAAACTTAAAACGGTTTTGAAAAGATTTCAAAATGTTTTCTCGGTAGCAACCCAAATTCGGTCGTAATGTTTGGGCCGGGTTTGGGATGTTACAATAAAAGATATTGAAATGAAATAGTATAATGCTATGGAATCATTTGTGCATATATATGTGGATCATGATAAAAGGAATTATGTGAACTTATGTGTGAATCAATTGGAAACAAGGCTTGGGAGGGGCTGAAATGATTACGAATGAATCGACAGAGTTCAGAAACATACTTAAATGGTTTATTGTTGTGGAATGAACATGAAATTGATTGTTATGATGTAAATGATATAAATGTTTAATTCATGATTGGTATTGAATTTTAAAAAGGGTTTATGATAGGTGTTGGCATGTAAATGGAATTGATTACTTCTATTGCAATGCTAAATGAATGAGTTTGCAACTGGATATGAATGACATATTAATTGGATGTTACAATTTTCTTAACTTGAAATTTTGTTATTTGAATTGTAGAAATAGTACTGAGTTTTCATTGCTCAATATATGATTTGTTTTTCGTGCACAGGTTAGGTATAATTCAAGATATTTGAAGTACGACTTCCGCATCCAGTCAACAACCTTGGACTCTTCAACATTTGCATATTGTGTTTTTATTCTAAGTTGGTGTAACGCCCCGATTTTTCTTAATTTCGGATTTTGTAGTTTTGACACACAAATATCTGTTTGCTTTAGTGGTTATGTGTTCTAGGTGTGTGTGGGAGGTCCCAAGTTCAAGTTACAACTTGGGTAAAATTTGGTATTTTTATGAATTAAGCCCTATCCCTGGTTAATAGGCTTATAAATTAAAGTGTGTAAGTAATTAACAGAACGGGCCTACTGGTCTGGTGGTTAAGTGGAGTGTTGGAGTGTTGGTGGCCCTGTGTTCGTATCTCAGCGTGAGCATTATTTTTGGCTATCACGCCCAAAGAATTTGTGTTTGATTGAAAATCTGACAGTAAGGAGAGATTTGGGGAGATGATAGGAGGAATATCAGAAAATCTGTTCAGTCTTCCTCTCCCCAACAAAAACAAAATTTCGGTTTCTCTCTTCCTCTCCAAAACCCTTGCCGCCGCCCATTTCTATTCCTTGCTGTTATTCTTTTTACTTTCAAGTTCTGTGGATCGTTATTCAGCTTTAGGGCTCGGTATTGGTAAGTTTGGATTTTGCTTTTCTAAACATTTTGTGTTCCTTCTAAGATAAATTCCCTTTTTGGTATTCAAGAATTAATCAAGGGACTAAATACCGTTCTCAATTGACGAGTTAAGAGCGTGGAATCCTCGTTTCGAGTGAAGGTAAGGTTTCGATAGTTAGGGATGAACGCCTCATTACAATTCCAGTTAAATCCCGGTTATGTTACTAAATTGGGGCCTTGATTTGTCGAATGTAGGTACTGGAGTGCTTGGGAGTCGTTTAAGCTTCAATCGAAACCAGGTGTGTACCTAGAAACGTAGAAAATGAGGTTTCGGTGAAAGCCAAAAACCTTACTGTCGAAGCCACACGGGCGTGTGGTCGCCCTTGTGGTAGGCCGTGTGCAAGACTGTTAATCACCACACGGCCGTGTGATCGACGAGTCAGGCTATGCGCGAGTGACACGGCCATGTGATGGTTGGGCGAAGGCCGTGTGCTACACACAGGCTCGACCAATTGGGCCGTATGTGCCACACGGGCATGTGGGCCCACATGGGTGAACCACACGGGCGTGTGGGATTCTGGGCCAGGCCGTGTGATCCACACGGCCAAGGCCAATTTGGGTCGGTGGGCCACATGGGCGTGTGAGCCCATTTCTCTAAATTAAGATTATTGTAGAAGTGTGAAAATTGAATTGAATGTTTAAAATGAGTAGAATCCAGGATTGAGTACGATCGTTCTGTGGCAAAGAATGAATTGACGGATAAGACCATGGTTGGATCGTGGCAATGTTTATATGTAAGACCATAGCTGGGCTATGGCATTTTAATGAAAAAGACCATAACTGGGTTATGGCACCTTGAATGTAAGACCATGGTTGGACCATGGCAGTATATATACATGTGAAAGACCATAGTTGGGATATGGCATTCTGATGATAAGGCCATAATTGGGTTATGGCACTACAAATGTAAAACCATGGCAAGGCCATGGCAATGCATGTGTAAGACCATAGTTGGACTATGGCACAAAGAGAACGATGTACTCATATCTGTAAGTCGTTTTTCGATTCAGTAAGAAATGGTAAAAGACTTATGTGATTGAATTGAAAGATTTATAGATTATTATTGATATTGATCAGAAGGAAGTGTGTTTATTGATTTATATTGTATTTGAAAGGAAAAAGTGTATGATTTATTTACAATTTAATTTATTATTTTAAGTTCGGTAAGATCAATGTTTAACCTATTGAACTTACTAAGCTTCATTAAGCTTACTCGTCTTGGTTAATGTTCTTGTAGATTAACATGTAGTCAGGAAATCGAATCAACACATTAAGCTACACTATCCAGTTTAATCCGATAGTTTTTGCAATGTAAATTTTGTTTTATATGCCATGTATAGGGTTGGTTTGGAAATGAAATAGTTTGAATTTTGGTTGTGAATCTTAAATGTTTGTATGTATGAAATTAGTAATAGAATTTGATAAATCAATGAAATGAGTTAAATAGGTAAGTATAAATAATTGAAATATTTGTGATGTTATGTCATGTTGGGAACATGTTTTAGCTTGCATTGATTGCTTGGTTGGGATATATTGGTGTATGTGAATGTTGTGTGCAGGTTAATGTCAAAATAGGTGAGAAAAGTGGCCTTAAAATGGCTTATTTTCGTCCACATGAGCAGAGACACGAGCGTGTGTCTCAGCCGTGTGTGACATACGGCCATGCACATGGACCAGTAGTCTGGCTGTATGTCCCCTGTACCTTAAAATTTCAAAACAGAATACCCTGGTTTTTGTACACGGCCTAGCACAAGGGCGTCTGACCCCTGTACCTTGCACACGGCCTAGCACATAGGCGTGTGGTTGGTCGTGTGACCCAAGTCAGAGAGTTACACGGGTATGGACACAGGCCGGGAAATGACCGTATGCCTCATATCAAATGCCCACGCGACCTAAGACACAGACATGTCTCACACGGTCGGCCACACGGGCATGTGTCCCTTGCTCCTAAGAAAAATTTTAAGATTTTGGGAACAATTCCCTGAGTGTCCGGTTTAGTCTCGATTCACTTCTAAGGTGTATTTTGGGCCTCGAGGGCCCATCTAAGGGGCAATATGAGTGTTATATGATTGATTCTTGTTTTGTATGATAAAGGTAATGAAATATTCATAATTAGTCCGTAAAATTTGGTAATGCTCTATAACCCTGTTCGGGCAACGAATAAGGGTTAGGGGTGTTACACTAAGTGCCTAACCAATGTGCCCTCATTGGCTCCTCAATTCAAAGTTTAAACAATTTCACATTCATAAATCATAAGCATGTCACTATCTATTCAATAGCATCTTACCACATCTCAAACTAATTTCACAAGGCATGGCTCAACTCATTTATGTATACATGAACAAAGTTGTGCCAAAAGTACCAAATAAGAAACACTTTCACAACATTTCATAACCAAAACATAAAACAACAAAATTATGAACAAGTAAACTTTAAAACTCCTAGTATATGCCACTTATAACCTAAATCAAAATTGTAACATCCCGAAATAAGGCCTAAACGGAACAGTGGTTTCGGGACCACAAATCCGATGTTGAGAAATTTATTTTATTTATATTTTTATGGTCTAAAATTTCACGGAATGATTTCGTGAAAATCTCATTCGAAAATTTTGACGTTTGGGCACTCAATTTAGTCAAAAGGACTAAATTGTAAAAAGTGCAAAAGTTGAGTTCTACATGTTAGAGGTGTCCAATTGTTATGAAATTTTAAATTGGAGGTCCTTAAATAATAATTAGACCATTGGTTAAGTTGGTGGACAAAAATGGATATGGATGGGTATGTTTCAAAATAATTTTTTTAAGCGGCATTTTGGTAATTTAGTGAATTAAATGAATTAAAAACAAAATTTAAATGCCAAATATGTCCATCTTCTTCATATGGACGAAATTACCAAGAGAAGACATGGCTAGGGTTTTCTCAACTTTCCAAGCTCATGGTAAGTCCGTTCTAGCCCCGTTTTTCAAGTTATTTACGGTTTTGGAGTCCCGGTAACTCGATTTAGCTTATGCTACCAATAATTCATGCTAGGGTTCATCTTTGGAAAATTACCCATAGGTGAAAAGTGTGTATTTTGATGTTTTATGATAGAATATGAAGGCTAAAATTATGTTAAACAACTTTTACTAAGCGGTTTTACGTGAAAACGAGTAAAACGTCATAATCGGTAAAAATACCTAATGTTCATAAGTACATGTTAGAGTGAGAATCTGATGTTGCCATAGAAGAGAGAAATGATCAGCATGTTATAAAACAGAAGATTAAGGGCTGAAGTTTAATTTTCGAGTATTGGGGAAAAAGTGTAAATATGTAAAAGTTTAGGGGCAAAATTGTAATTTTGCAAAAGTTGAGTTAAGGACTGTTTTGAATAGTACATTAATTAAATAAGTGAAATGTGATGTTTTAGACCCCGAAAAATGAGATTTGGAACTAGAATTGGAGGAAAATTGAAAATCGAGAAAGTTGGTAAAATGGTCGTTTCGGCATTCGAGGTAAGTTGGTGTGTTAATAATAATGCAATAATGTCGTAATGTATATTTGAAACCTAAATTGTGGTATTAAATTGATTTTTCTGAATTACATGTTTAGTATATTATGTTGGTGAATTGATTTAATAATATGTTTATGATAAAAGGTGACATAGGTGACATGGAAAATGGGTTGAAATGTTGTGCTTAAAGGTGTTTTCTATGACTATGGTTATTATGTGAAATGGAAAGTTTATATGTAAATAATGCATTTATTTTACTTGTTCAATAATTATTTTGCTAGATATTATGGAAATCATTGGGTGATAACTACAATATGAAAATGTATGGAATGCGAAATTCTCGATTGAACCTTCGGAAAACCGAGAGATACGGACAATATGTAGCTAGGTCACACGAGTGATAAGGGAACTTCACCGTGTGCACAAGAAAGCTACGAGATGGCAAAATTTGATATGTAGCTAGGCCACATGGATGATAAGGGATTTTCACCATGTGTGCAAGAAAGCTACGGGATAATAATTTCATATGTAACTAGGTCACATGTGTAATACTGTGTATGCCATGTGTACTAGAAAGTTACGGGTTATGAGTAGCTAGGTCACATGAGTGGTTCCTAGTGTTGGACACCATGTAGACAAGAGAGCTACGAGATGGAATGGCTAGGTCACATGGGTGATAAGGGACCTTCACCATGTGTACAAGAAAGCCGAATTATGTGTGGGTGGAGCTATGTGTTGAGACCACCGAGTATCGGGCGTTTTTCGAAGGGGTTCAATGAGATAATTTACTAATGATGATTGGTGCGATCATGTTATGAATAAGTGCAAGTGTGAATGTGACCAATTGAGAAATGTGGCAAATGTACGTAGAACAATATGCTCGATATGTAATCGGAAATTGGAAAGATTGGTATAGGCAAGTGATGAACACAACTAAAGTGAGAGAAAGCAAAATTTTACAATAAAACTGTTTTGGACAGCAGCAGTGAGGTGAATTTGAAAAATCACCAAAAATGGTAGAAATTGAATTATAAGTTTTATGAGACATTTATTTAAATCTTATTGAGTCTATTTTTATATAAAAGAAACAGAGAAAGCAAAGGATTGGTATATTTTGAGATATTTAGATTTTTGTAAGACTGGTTCAGAGTGATTTCGAGATCCCCTATTCTGACTTGGAAAAATCATTTAAAATTGTAAAAAAATAATATTGGGACATAATTTATATGATTAGATTCCTTATTGAATTTATTTTTAGAATAAGAAAACTATAACATCATTTGAATTCTGTACAAAAAGATAATTAAATTTTAGCAAAGAATGGTCGGAATTATTGGACAGCAGAACTGGGGAGACTTTGAAGAATAAACTGTGCTAATTGGCTAAACCAAAAATTCTGAAAATTTTATGGTCAAAAGATATGTGAGTCTAGTTTCATAGAAAATTTACGGATCTTAATTTGGAGTTCTGTAACTCCAGATATAAATAATTTAATTCCTATGACTCAAGAAAACAGCTTAACTGGAATTTGAATAAATAGGAAGAATATGAAAATAACATGTTATCACATTGCTTATTATTTTCACGCGAGCTTACTAAGCGTAAAGCTTACTCCCTCCTTTCCATTTCTTTTAGTTTTGTCAGGTCAGCTCAGCGTTGGAGATCGTCGGAGGCAGTATCACACTATCGGGTCATTATCCTCGGAGTATTGGCATGTGTATGTTAAATGTTTTCAAGTGAGTGGCATGTACAGGGACTTAGTTTTTCTATGATGGATGTTGTTGTGATTAGCCAAATGTATTGGCATATAGTGATTTGTTGATTATGGCCATGAGATGTGGCTTATAATGATTTTGGCTTATAAGCCTATTTGTCCATGGTATGTGTTAATGTCTTGTTATGTGGTATAAGTGATTAAATAGATGACAATGTCAAATCCATGTCTTTGAAAAGTTTTAAATTTTGGGAGAAATTTGGTAACCCGGTTTTGTATGATTGTGAATGTTGAAGTACGGTAACGCCTCGAACCCTGTTCTAGAGTTGGACACGGGTGAGGGGTGTTACAAAAATAATCACAATTTATACCAAATCACTAACGGATAGTGTGATCGCTAAAACCAATCCAATTGATAGCTTGAGTCTGACGATCTACAAAGAAGAAAAACCAGAACGAGGTAAACTTGTGTAAAGCTTAGTAAGTCTTAATAAACTTAAACCTTAACATACCAAAAAGGATGTAATTTAAACAATTTACAAGATAATTCAATATCCAGGTAATGAGTTCAATAATTACCTATGCACATCACAAGTCTCACAAGGTTAGTGAGTTCATATATAAAACATGTAACTTTATCATGTTATCAAATATATACCCAAAAACACATTTTGTACATAAACCAATCATCACATATTCATTTAACATTTAACATCTTTATTTCAAGTATTCATTTCAAATGTCTCTTTTCACATATATATGTTCCTACAAATATTTCGTATAAACACTTCATATAACTGTTTCATATATCTATTTCTATATAAACATTTTGTATAACCATTTCATATACACATTTAACATATAATCATTCTATATATCACATTCGTTTCAATAATTCATATTAATTTCTCCATTCACTGTCTAATTCCGTATAACTATTTTGTATATTTCGTTTCATTTTATACATTTAACACTCGATGAACCAAATTAAATAACGTCGGATACGTAGGAACAAGGCTCACACAAAGTGTGCCTATAATCGTAATTGTATTTGCTCATACGAGCATGAAATGGGCCTGCTCACATGAGCTGTGGGTCGGGATGTTCAACTACATGATACTGCTCACACGAGCTGTGGAGAATCCGCAACAAATGTAGGACCTAAGCCATCAATAGGACATCCAAGACTAGTACCCAAACTGTAATAACCCTAATGACATGTCATTTGTATCCTAAAAATTCACGAGGTTCTTAGAGTTATGTTTCATATCCACATAATTTAACTTTATTCACACTATAACATTACTAGTATAAAAATTATATAATTCTCATTTTTCAAACATAATCATCAACTTAGATAATATTGCAATTTAGTCCAATTCACTAATCGCCGCATATAAATCAATTTAATTTATTCATAACATGAATATTAATAAACATATCACCAAAAACAACAATTAATAAGTTTATTCAACAATTAAACTGATTTTGCAGCAAACACGATTTCAAGGACTAATTAATAATTTCGCCTTTTTCGCGTTTGTCTACCGATTGATCCATTTCTTGATCTATATAATAATTTAATTCAATTATTCAATTAAAATACTTTTAAATACAAAAAATCACATATTTGACCTTTTATCAACATCCTACACTTTTACCCTAAACTTTTACCTTTCATTCAGTTTAGTTACTAAACTCGAAACTTTCAAATTAACCACATTTAATCCCAATTCGTGCTATCCAAATTTCCTATAGTCCCTATACAGACCATATTTATCACATTTTCACAAGAACTTCATGCAACTTTACTATTTTAACAAATTAGTCATTAAACTTTAAAATTGACCAAAGCCATAGTCATATTTAACTATCAAGCTTATAAATCTATCATCAAACTTTAAAAAAATCTCAAACTCACCAATGAAAAGTCCTAAAATTTTAACAATTTTACAAAATAATCCCCAGATTAGTTAACTTAAGCTACAACGATCTCAAAAACATAAAATTTATGAAAAACGACTTGAAAATACATACCATGCTTTGAATTACTTGAAAACTCAAACCCCTCTCTTCTTATCCTATTTGTAAGGTTGAAGATGATAAGAAACAAAAAAAAAATTGTTTCTTTTTTTTTAACTTAAATTATGTTTATTATTATAACTTAATAATTAACTAAATCTTAAAATATTTACAATTTAAAAGCCATAAACCGTCCAACCTAATTAAAATTAGATAAATTTTCAATTAAATCATTAACCATTTCCTATTTAAACCTTTTTAAATATAAAGTTCAATAGCGATTGATTTTTACAAATTTTATGATTTAATCCTTTTTTACTTAATTAACTATTTAAATGTTAAAATTACTGGACCAAATTTTAATACACCAATATAATCACTCCGTAAATATTTATAATTTATGACATTGGTTAATAGAAATGAGGTCTTGATACCTTATGTCACAGCCCAATTTTAGTGAAGTCGGAACAGTGGTTTCGTAACCACAAATCCGAGTCTTAAAAAAATAAAATTTATTTAAATTTCATGAAATGATTGGTAATATGTTAGAAAGTTTTCATTAAAAAATTTTATAGAAAAATTTTATCGATTACGAGTCTAATTACAAAGAGAACTAAATTGCATAAAATGTCAAAGTTGAAATCTATTAGCTATAAGGATCAAATATCTATGGAATTTACAATGTGAAGTGCTTATATGGTAATTAGACCATTGATAAAAACTATGTAGATATTTTTAGTGAATCATCCATGGAAAAATTGAAAATGGTTAAGAACTAAATTGGAAATGAGGAAAATTAAAGATGCTAAATTAATTAAATAGAAATATCATCATTTTATATCATCTTCTTCAACCAAAAATCCATGGAAACCCTAGGAGAGAGAAAACAAGCTTTCAAAACATAAATTGGTAAGTTCCTATGTCCCGTTTTTAGTGATTTTTATATTTTTGAGATTGGGAAAGCTTAATTTCTCTATTTCGGGGGTTAATTTGAAAAGAAATCAAAGTATAGAAAATTTTCCATGGATGAATATTGTAACACCCCAAACCCGGCCTAGACGTTAGAGCCGAATCTGGCGTGTCACATTGAAGTGTTTTTCGAAAACCATGTTTTCATTGAAAACCCTTCTTGAAATTTAAAAACTAAAGTATCAGTTTGTGTTCGTTCAATTTCAAAACGTAGTTCATTGAAAAGTTAATCACTTTAAATTGTAGAAGCTAATTTAAGACAAATGATTTACAGAAACGTGATATTTAAAATTGAGTTGCGGAAACGTAGCGTTTGAAAAATAGTTATTGTTTTGAAAAATCGCGATCTACACTTAACAGATATAAAACGTAATAAATTGAAAATCCCAAATCAAAACTAGAAATTAAAAGAGGCCTTATTACAACCCAATAAGAAAACGGTTTAAGTAAGGTAAAATAGAATACTAAAATTTAAAGCTGTTCGTAGTGTGGCCACCTCCGAGTCCTCCAGTACATCGAACCGCCTACTGAGGATTACCTGAAAATTTAAAAAGAGGAGGTGAGTTTACGAAAACTCAGTGTGTACAACCCTCATCGATCATAAAACATGCATCACATCAATCTGGGCCTAAGCCCATTACAGTAACGGTGGCATTTGGGCCTTAGCCCATAATAGCCTTAGCTGGGCCTGAGCCCATATCTCAATCAAATCAAATCATGCAATGCACAAATGCCCAATGAACCCTGCACTCCGAATCCCTTCTAACCCTACACTCCTGTGGGGATTTAATCGACCCACCCATCCCTACACTCCTTATGTAGCACCGGTTGTGACACTAACCAATATTGCAGCAGAGCTGCCAATCTCATAATCGGCTTAAAGCCATCGATGGATCCACAGTCATCAAGCGACCATGCGACCCTAACAAATCATACACTTCCTCTAATCCCATCCCCCACGCAACATAATATCACATGAATGCAAATATACTATAAATGGCATACAATAACAATCATATAACATGTAGGGGCATTTTAGTCACTTTACCCTATGGGGGTATTTTGGTCATTTTACCCTATGGGGGTATTTTGGTCATTTTACCCTATGGGGGTATTTCAGTCATTTTACAATCTTCCCGAAGGTCTACAGTCGCTTCGAGCGACATAGATAACTCATTTGGTCAAAACAGTGTAAATGGGCTCAAAGCCCAATATTCGGCCCAAGTGGCCCACACTCTCGTGTGGCCTATTCGGTCCATTTTCAATCATGGCTATGTGAATGTTATAGCCTAATTCAATTTCTGCCACTTTTCTAAATCTAATCCGTGTGGGGCCCACGAGCCCATTGGGCCCACACGGCCTATATCTGCCCAACGAGGCCCATAACGGCCTAAGAGCACGAGAACGCTCATGGTGACCTCTATCGTTGAATCGACTTTCCCCATAATACCATTTGTGCACTCGTATGGTAGTCGTTGCCGTATTTCTAGCTTTTCGACATTTCGGCATTTGCCGATCTACAGTTGGAGTGGTGTGTGTACACACCTTGTTGGAGAAAAACGCAGTAGCCCACGAGCATAGAACCTATATTCGATTAAGGTATTCGGTTAGCCATTCCATTAATAAGATTTAATAAGCCTACAGAAACCGAACCCAAGACTAATACTTACCTTAACTGAATCGGCTTATACTTCCTAAGCCGTTTGATTATGAATCGATCTCACCTCCTTGTGGTTTATCTGTACCACAACCATTATTAAGCATCAATATCCAATAACCAAGGTTAATCAAATACTAACCTTAGGAAAACATGCGGCCAACAAGAGAACTAGCATTCGGTCAATGATTGAAGGCACAAACCACTTACCCCTAACAACCAGCCAATAAATAAATTGCACTCAGACAACCTTCAAGAGAAGAACAGATTCGGCTCTTCAGAGGCTTTGATGATGCGGATTAAAATAGATGGGGAGGAAGAGAATCGGTCAAGTACAGCAATCAAATGCCGACCAAAACAAAAAAGAAGAAGAAGAAAAGATAACTAATATTCGGCCTAACTCCAGATTAAGAAAGAATACTCAAGGTTGTCAGAGAAAAGTTGCAGAAAAAGAAGTAGAGAGAAGGGGAATTTGGTTTTAGATAAGTGAAAAGAAGAACTTCGAATGAGTAAGAAATGAGGGAGAGAAGGAATTGGTTCAGTCACATTAAGAAACAAGAAGAGCAGAAAAGTGCCAAGAAGAGGAGAATAAAGGGAGATTCGGCACAAGCAGCAATTGTTGCAAAGGAAAAATAACAGAGAAAAAGGGTATTGCTCGATTTTGGCAAAGGCAAAAAGACGAACAAAAAGAGCCAAAAGTCGAAATGGCTAAAAGAAAAATGGTATTCCTACCATACTCTAGCCGAATTTCCAAGAGCAAAGACCCCATTTCGGCACCAACTTCTCAAGCCTTCAAACTCCTTGAAAATCTCTACCTCCCTCTCCTTGATTTCCTCCATGATCCACTCCTTAAATCACTCAATTGACTCATTCAAACTCTCCAATCACAGAGTTCAAATCCAACACAAACTCTTGCCCACACATGAGCAAAATAAATAATCCCATTTGCATGCAGTGAGACTTGAACCTCTGACCTCCTTTCCACAACTGTGACGCCACCTCCTTGCCACACTTGTGTCGCCACCTTGCCACTACACCACAGGGTCTTTTGTGTCTCTTTTTAATCACAATTATTTAAAAGGCTTACAACCAGGAGTCATGGTTCCCTTAATGCTAACAATAAAAATTTTCCATATGACATGGCTTGAACCCAGGACTTCATAGAAGCCCCATAACCTTCCAAAATCACTCACCCAACAGATCCAACATGCAATTGTGTCGTTCTCTTGTTCTCAAAAATTTTAAACGCTCACATACCCAAGGCCCAATTCTTCTAGGCCCAAAATTCGGGGCGTTACAAATATGCTGAAATTTAAAATTTTATGGTAAAAAATGAAAGGTTTTTGATAGATAAACAACTTTTACAAAGTGATTTTTGATGGAAACATGTTGAGGTACTAAATTAAAAAGTGATGAAATTCATGGAAAAATTCTGAATTTTATTAAACATGTGTGCTGTAAAAGTTGCATTAGAATTTTGGTTAGGCTTGGAATAAGGATTAAATTGTATGAATTTTAATTTCCGAGCCTAGGAACGAAATTGGAATTAATTAAAAGTTTAGGGGCAAAATGGTACTTTTGCCTAGAATATGAAATGCGTTCAACTGAAAGTTAAATGTATGGAATTGATGATTAAATTCATTTATATAGATTCAGAAATACTAGACAAAGAGAAAGATTGAGGAAAAGGAAAAGTTTCAGATTAGTAGATACGAACAATTATCAAGCTAAGTTTGTATAACTTAAATAAGAATGAATATATGTTGATTTGATTATTGAGTTGTATGAAACACAATATGTGAATTATATGTACATGAAGCATGAAATATGTATATGATGGAAAATTATTGAAAAAG
Source organism: Gossypium australe (assembly GCA_005393395.2). Taxonomy (NCBI): domain Eukaryota; kingdom Viridiplantae; phylum Streptophyta; class Magnoliopsida; order Malvales; family Malvaceae; genus Gossypium; species Gossypium australe. The sequence continues at coordinate 77,258,946 of CM016615.1, forward strand.
GCTTAAAATCCGTTTGAATATTGAATTCTGATTGGATAGGTGATTCCCGATGTGGAATGAAATCCTGCATGTGTTGCAGTAAAGATTTAGCCCAGACAGGTAATCTATTGATCTCATCATGGAAAGGATTTAGCCTGGACGGGTAATCCTATAAAAATAAAATGGACTCTCGAGCATACGTGTTTTGAATATGGATTTAGCCTGGACTGGTAATCTAGATTGAACTCTATAGGGAATTCTATGTCATACAAGGATTTAGCTTGGACTGGTAATACGAAAAAGCCCTTAGAGTATATGTGCTACAGCTAGAATTTAGCTTGGACTGGTAATTCTGTTGTATGATATGTGACTCGAGAGTGTACCTAAATGGTACTAGTAGATATGAATTGACGGATAACGGAATTGTACACCTCAAGTGTACTACTGGAAACATCCATCGGAAATTCAATAATTCAACAGAAACAGTGAATAAGTGACATGGAAAAGATGAAATGGAATGTGAATGTGGCATGATGACCTCATTTATGCATTTTGGTATATTGTGACTAACATGTTGATTGAATGTTTGTGATTAGGCAAATTTGCCAAATTGATGGATATATGCTTTTCATGTTTTTAAATGTTATATATGATTGGTAAGTGTAATTTTAGTTATACGAGCTTACTAAGCATATAATGCTTACTAGGTTTATTTTTCTTGTTTTATAGTGCTCAAAGCTCGTGAAGGTTGGAGATCGGTCGGAGTAATCATCACACTATCAACTCCTTGATTTTGGTATAAATATTATATTTTGGTATAATGGCATGTATAGGCTAATATGATCAAATGATGATTTATAATGTTGGCTTGTAATCTAGCCATTGAAATGGCTAGAAATGGTTGTTTTTGGTATGGTATGAATTTATAATATGTTAATTATTACATGTTAAACAAGTTAAATAGGATTTTCATGAAGTATATTATATGAGATAATGTAAAGGTAAGCTTAAAAGTATGATATAGGAAATAATGTATTAATTTGGATGATAGAAATTGGTTGGATTTGGTTTGTTTATACTTGTGAGTTTTGGTACAGGAAAATGGTTAAATTTGGGTGAGAAAGAGGGTTAGGAAATGGCCTTATTTCGTCCACACGGGTAGACACACAGGCGTGTGTCCAGACGGTTTGTGACACACGGCTTGAGTACATGGGCATGTGATCTGGCTATGTGTCCCCTTTTTCTAAAATTTGCAAAACAGAATGTTCAAAATTTAACACACGGGCAGAGACACGGTCGTGTGTCTCAGCCGTGTGGGCAACACGGTCTTGAGCATGGGCGTGTGCCATGACTGTGTGAAACCTGCAGCTAATTCGAATTAAATTAATTAACCACACGCCCTAGCACAAGGGCGTGTGACATGGCCGTGTGGTGCAAGTCAGACAGCAACCTAAATTGGACACGGTTTCAGGCACGGGCGTGTCTAAAGGTCATACGGGCATGTGAGCCCTGTACCTTGGAAAAATTTTGAAATTTTACAAAAAATTTCTAGAGGTTCCAAATAAGTCCCGACTCATTTCTAATGTTCGTATTGGGCCTCGAGGGCCCGATCAAGGGACATTATGGATGATCTCAGTAAATGAATAGTAAATTTTTGTAGTTTAATAGAAAAATATTTTGAATGTTTTGGTAATGCTCTGAAACCCTGTTCCGGTGACGGGTACGGGTTAGGGTGTTACACCTTATTTTCCAACACCACTTGACTTTAGGGACAAGCCACTTGATTGTTAACAATCCAATTAACAAAATTTACCAAACCAAAATTTATTAAAACAATATAATCAACTTGTCAATATTACTAAATATTATTTATGGACTCACTCGTCGAATTTGTGGTCCTAAAATCACTATTTTCGACACCACTAAAAAACGTGTTGCTACACATAAAAAGCCAGTTGGAACAATAAACACAGGAAGTTCGCCAGGACAATAAACATGGAACCTGACAAGTAAGACCATAGCTCGGCTATGGCAGCATATGGAATCCATTGGGACACTAAACATGGGGTAGTCTCCCAGGATGTTAAATACGGGATCTTGTTGCGTAAGACAATAGCTCAATTGTGGTAGCATAATGTAGTCCATCGGGACAAAAAGCACAGGTGGATAACGAGGACAATAATCATGGAAAACCCCATAAACAAGGAAAAAGGGTTAGAAGGAAAAATGAAGATGCTGGTGGGTCAAAGGAATCTGCCAATGAATAGAAGTGAGGAAATACTGTTAAAATAGATGTCGTGAAAGCCAAAAAGGGCATATGGGTGGTAACCTAGTAAGATTCAAACAGGAGAAATGATGTGTCAGTAATGACTGGGTAAAGAAAATTGAAAGAAAATGTATCCAAGGATCGTAGATGAGGATCCACCATTTAGGTCCATCAAAAGTCGTTCAGTAAAATTTGGTATGTGAGAGAAAAACACTAATAAAGGATACCAAATGATATATATGTCTATCAAGACCATTCTCATAGAGGCGGGTCTATCATGAGATAATCGTCTGATGGAAGCTGTCGGCTAGAACAATGCTCTGTTGGTGGATATGTCTCACTTTAAAGGTAAGGTCTAGTAGGTAGGGCAGATTACCAAAAGTAATCCTGCAACACCCCTTAACCCTTATCCATCGTCAAACAGGGTTACAGAGCATTACTGGGCTTTTCAGATCAAATACGAACATTACATAATTAATCAAACATAAACATCATAATTTAATCAATGAACCCTCATAGGTACTTAATATGCATTATCCAAAACAATTCAATAAAACCTCATTCGAGCTAATTTCCAAATCATACAAATTTTTCAATCTAAGTTTTGCCTATTCATTCTTACTTTGCAATAAGTTTAACATACCATTTTATAATGCCAACATAACATATATATACATATAACTAACCAATATCAACTTATAATATCATTTACCAAAATGACATACATAAGAATCCTAGGTACATGCCATTACCAAAAAGAAATGTATTTCACCACTTTGAGTTTAGGATCGACTTTGGATGCTAATTTGGCAATTGGACTTTAACCTAACCTGCGCACGAAAACAAACTGTACGCTGAGTAAAAACTCAGTGGTATTTCTATAATCTGAATACTATTTAAATAAGAATTTACAATATTTATAAACTATCCAATCATATATAACCATATACATTCAAATAAATAATCAATTTCATAAATACATCATCCAAAACCCTTTCGATTCTCATCTCTTACCATATCAAATCAATTTCATAATTTCTATTCAATAGCCTTTCTCAATAGAATACACAGTTCAGTTTCAATATCCATTTCCATCTCATGAATCTTTGATTCATACAATTTCATGCATTTCATTTGTATATTTCTTTTCATTGTCCATTCCAATCTGTATTCAATATCACTCAATATCAATCAATTGGCCAAATCATTTATTTACCCCTATTAACACGACTCGAACTTTGATGGATACACGGATCCAACCAGAACACCAGTATGGCACTCAGTGCCTTATCGGCCATGCCAAAGTAAAATAATACGGTACTCAGTATGTAACACGCCAAACCCGGCCTAGACATTATGGCCGAATCTGGCGGCGTCACATGATAGTGCTTTGGAAAACTCAATTACGTTAACCCATTTGTAAATATCTTAGGCTTTTGTCAAAACGTGTCATTGAATTATTCATTATCCATTTCAAAACGTTTATATGTTGCGGAAGCTTTTAAAAGTAATTTGCGAGTTCGTGTGTTTTTGATAAAACATTGTTCACTTTGAAAACTCAAGTCTTGTCCTATTGCTAGAAGTTCATAAAACAATAATCCCAAATTTAAGTGAAAATCCGTAAAGGCATTATTACATGAAATTTACCCAAAAATAAACAAATCATAATTAAAAACAAACCATAAAACAAATATCCAACACCGTGGTCACCGCCGAGTCCTCTGATGCACCGATCCATCTACTGCTGGGGATTACCTGAACAGATTAAACAAAAAAGGGTGAGTTTTCGCAAACTCAGTGTGTAATCCCCATAGAAAACATACACACAGAAGATCAAATAACAAACATATATTCACAGTTCGAGTTTGAGGCCATTACAGAAATGGTGTGGACTTTAGCCCACTCAGATACAGAAATAGACTTATTATAGGGCCTTGGCCTATTCCAGACAAAATATGCAGAAAATAGAGTCCTACCCACCAGCCTCTACACACCAACTCCGTCCAACCCTACACACCATGTGGGGATAAAATCAACCCACTCAGCCCTACACACCATGTTGTACCGAATGCGGCACATAATCAGAGATTTGCAGCTGAGCTGCCAGATAACAGGCTTAAGAGCCTTTCAGATACTTCCTCCAATCATAATCAACCCACCCGATGCAATGCAACATACAAGAATGATATGCTATTATGCAATTAAAACTCATACATATATATTCAGATCAGCATACATGCTTAGTACAAAAATCAGACAGACAGATCATTCATATAGGGGTCTAAGTATTGCTTACCGACACTACGGTAGGTTTACAGTCAACTTGGGCGACCTGTGCAACCTTACAGAGTTTTCAGGAAAAATGGGTTCACATGCCCATGTGGCCTGCCCGTATGGGCCCACACGGCCCAAATTGGCCTTGGCAGTGTGGATTACACGACCTCACATGGCCACGGCCGGGCTCGTCTATCACACGGCCTGGCCCAGAATCCCACACGCCTGTGTGGCCCACATGGCCCAATTGGTCGAGCTCGTGTGTCGCATACAGCCTCGCTCAGCCGTCACACGGCCGTGTCGCTCGCGCACGGCCTGGCTCGTCGATCACACGGCCGTGTGGTGACTAACAGTCTTGCACACGGCCTACCACACGGGTGACCACAATGGTTTTCAGTTTTCGTCGAAACCTCATTTTCTGCGTTATCGGGTACACACCTGGTTCGATTTCACTGCAATCGCAATCCCGAGCACTACACTGCCTATAGTTGACCAACAAACACTAAATTAATCGCTTGAAAACAAACTTAAAACTGAACTTAAATCGGATTGCTCATCTAGTGAGCGAGAATCCCTCACCTTTAATCGAACCACTGAACTTCCACGACAGTCAGTCTCCAACTATTGACCTCGAGTCCTCGATTCTTCCCCTAATCGACAATAATGGCATCCATTAATAAAAAGTTAATAACAAGAACCAAAATCACCTTATTCCACTTACCGAACAAACGAAATGACAGTTGCACACCAAGGAACAATTTGGAAGAGAGAAAACGAAAAGAGTAGGGGACAGAGAAAAGCAAAATTCGGTTATGGAGAGCACAAAAATGGAAAAAAAGAAAAAGATGGTAGAAGAGGGACAGAGATGTCGGATTTCCAAAGAGAGATTTGGGAAAACTAATTCAATTCAAATCCCACTACTCAGATGTTCATTACAACTCAAACTCTAGCTAGCTATTGTAGCAAAAAGACTAACTCTTGCCAACATAGGGATTCGAACTCATGACCTCCATCTCACCAACACTCCACTTATCCACCAGAGCAGCAGGCCCATTTTGTTAATTATTTACACACTTTAACTTATAAGCCTACTAACCAGAGTTTGGGCTTCATTCACAAAAATACCAAAATTTACCCAAGTTGAGACTTGAACTTGGGACCTCCCACACTCACCCAGAACACATATCCACTGAACCAGACACTCATTCATGTCAAAATTACCAAAAGCCGAATTTAAAGAAAAACGGGGCGTTATACAGTACCTCATTAGATTTATCTGAACTAATAAGACGACACTCAGTGTCTCATCAACTTGAAGTTGAAGTAACCCTGAACACTTCCAATCCTATGGCACGCCAACTATATTCGACCCAGTCTGATACAGTTAATAGGGTTTCAATTCACTTTTCAATTTCAACCAATATTCATTCCAATTCAAATATTCACATATGCTTATAGAATCAATTAAATTTAATTTAATATCACAATATCAATTACTCACCTCAATCCACTTACCATACACATTAAGTAATAAATTCAACAATTAATTATAAGTTCGGATTATAGAAATACAAACCAGGAATTCCGAGCTATTTCACGTCGACTTTATCTTTCCCCTTTTTAGTCGAGGATTCCGGTATGACGTTAGCTACGGAATTAAAACAATTAAAATTCATCAACACAACACAATTCAATCTCATATTAAATATTTCAATTTTTATCTAACATTTGCCTAAATTCCAATTTAGTCCCTAAACAGAGACTAACTTTTTTTCTCACATTTAATTCTTTATTTTCATGCAAACTCCACTTTAGACTAAATTCAACTCCCTATTTTCACTTAAATTCCTAAATTTCAAATTTTTCACAATTTAGTCCCTATTACTCAAAATTCTGAATTTATTCTACAATTCAATCATTTTTCATTTCTAACTTAAAAATCTATCAATTTAGTCCCTAATACTCTAATTATTCAACATTAACAACATTTAAAAACTCAATAATTTTTAAAATTTTGACATGGGTCGAGTAGTATTTAATACCAGGATTCTAAAAATATCAAAATTACAAGAAAAGGGACTAAATTGACTTACCAATTGAACTTGAAACTTCAAATCCCTTATTTTCTTTACCTTTTTCTTTCTTTCTTTCTCCCCTATTTTTCGTTTGGCTATTCTGTTTCTTTTCATTCTTTTGTTTTATTTTATTTCTTTTATTTTATGTTATATTATTATATTATTATATTATTAAATTATATTTAATTATTATTATTATTTTTTAAATAATAAGCAAATACATAAATGTATTACAAATGTATAATTGTATTTATTACATATGTACATTATTTTTACCATACATTTGTCTCAAATTGGTTTATTTATTTATTTAGTCCTTCAACTTTTGTTTAATCTATAATTAAGCTTTTACCCTTTATTCAATTTAACCCTTATACCTAATTAACCTTAATTCAAGCTAATTCACCTAACCAAAACCTAATTACCCATATTACTAACTTTGTAAATATTTCTAATAAATATTTACGAACCCGTTTTTAGAAAACGGAGACTGAAAATACACTTTCCGATTACCATAGATTTCGGGTCGTTACAAATCCAAATAACATTGCAACCCGGGTGTAGGATAGAAGTAGAAAGGACGAAACAAGGTTAAGATCACCAATGCAGCATGACCCTTTTCTAGAATGACTTATGAGTAGATAGGCCTTATGAGCAGAAAATCAATGTATCCGTCGAAGTTATGGCGTTTGCGAGCCAAAATGAAACTAAAAATGATATTCCTGATAGGAAGTGTGGAAGGAAAAGTGAGAATCCACAAGTATGACGTATCATCTAGGAAATCGTCACAGTATGATGATTATTCATAAGCTTGACCAAGTGATGATTGTAAGAGATTGATCCACCAAGAAGGAAATACGAAAGTCTTCATGAAGTCTGCTACTCTGGATAAAGCATGAATGTCAAAGCCAAACAAGGAGTAGTGCCTTTATTCATTTCCAATTAAAACCTCAACAAGATAAGGTTTAGTATAAGTGTTTATATATATACATCTTAGTAAAGAAACTCATTAAGTTCTTTGAACTTACAGGATTTTGGTCCTTGTTGCAGGATTATTTGGAAAATCGAGGAGCTTGAGGAGTGACCAAGCTAAATCCTAATGACCTTAGAAACATCATTAGTTAGGTGACATGCACATAGATGGGGGTACCTTAGAGGCTTCGCCTCGGGGTTGATTATATTGTAATTAAGTAGTTACCTTAGAGTCTGGAAACTTGAGATGAAAAAGTTCTATTTAAGGATTCTATTGTAAGGGACATATATTATTTAATAAAGTTCGTCTTAAATTTATTAAGTTTGAAATTTGATTCTTAGCTCAAATCAGGTCCATTTGATACTCTATACTCGAATTCGACGATCGAGTCGGGTAAGGGTGTTACAAATTTAATGGTTACAAGTTTAGTCGGTCCTCTTAACGTAGTAATTGGGAAGAGTAACCCTTATGTGCATGATGTTGATCTGGCTAGGTCCCTTAAGTCTTTATTTCGTTAAGTTACTAAGTGTGAAATGTAGATATATTCGCCTAAATTGGCAGACATGAATGAGTATTAATAAAACGATTAAAAGTACAAGTGCTAAAGAAAAGAAAGTTTCATTAAAGAAAAATATACAAAGAAAATTGAGTATTAATATTCATCGAGTAAAGTGCCGCCTCTATGGTGACTTTGCTTTCTTTTAGCTAAGTATTCCAAAAGGAGTAGAAACAATCACGCTTGATTCTTGAAAATGAGGAAGTCATTAGATTCCTTTCGTCAATCTCCTCATAGGAATTTGAGGAGTGGGGATGCAGAGTTCGGGGATGACCCCGTACTGAATAGGTATTAGATGAGAAAGATGGGGAGGAAGGTACACTTGGATGCCGAGCTTGGTATCTACTGTATACTCCTCAAGGGATTAGAGACCCCCTATTTTGCAACTGCACCTTTTTCATCAGGGCGTTGCTTCGATTAACCCCTTTTCTTCTAGAAACCTTCAGAAGTTTTGAGTTCAGGCCTCCAAGCGATGAGAGTATAGGTAAAACCCCCAACTCTGACGAATAGATTTCTATGAATCTAGGGAGCTGTATACGATGCTGTACGCCAGAATGGGTGACCCTCTTGAGTTCAGTCCACCTAGCTTCACTTCAACTTTGAAGGGCAGTTAGGGTTTTTGGGGAAATCCTCATAGATTCTAGTATAATAAAGTTGTCATGACTTTAGCGGAATTGTAATTGAATTGAGAAAATAATTTAATTGAATAAATTTATTTTAAATAATTATATAAATAATATTTTTGGAATAGTAAATAAGTTATTAGGTTAATTAAATTATATGAGTTGATTTAAAGACTAAAAGGAAACATACAATTGTACCCAATACATGGAAAAGGCCCAATAGGCCCATGTTACATAGGATGGCGACACATAGGGTTCCCAAAAGTGGTATGCCTTTGTGTGCCACTGCCCACCCCATGTAGTCCTATTAGGACTATGTGTTTTCTTTTAGAATATTTTTTGTTATCTCTTGTTCAACTAGAACTCTTGTATTTTTTTCTTTATAAATAGAAACTGAGCTAGGTCAAAATATAGATTCTTGAACATAATTATTTTAACAAAATTTACTGAAATATTCTTTTCTAAGTAAATTCTATTTTTCGTGAGAACTTAAATTAGGTTTCTAGTCCATAGAGAGAAATTAATTTTTCCCATTGGAAAATTAATAAGTTTTCATTGTGTTATTAGTTCGTTAATTTAGAGCCCACTCTCTAAGAAAACCGAGGGTTTGAGAATAGTGGAGAATATCATGTTGGTAGAAAGCTAGGAGTCTACATAGCCCAAAACATTGGTACTAATTTCGTAAAATTTATTGCTATAAATAACACAAAGGCTCGATCTTAGAAAAAAATTTCGCTATGCAACAAATTTGTTTCCTAAACTGAAATTTTCCAACAACCTCTACATTTACAAAGTTAAGACCTTTATCAAGATCAATAAGTATAAAGGGCATGGCAACTTTAGCTGGCACACCTCTCTCTTGAGCTCAACCTTTGCCTCGATCTCAATCATGTTGCATAGGTTCTTCAGCTTCATCGACGACTACACCTCTGCCACGAGGTCATAGATTTCTCCCTCCTCTGGATTGGTCCCCTATGGTAGGTTAGCTTTGCATTTCCATGTTCCTCCTCGGATGACATGGAATTAAATGATGAATTCAATTTATAGGAGCCTGTTTGGACAAATACAACATTTAGGTATACAGGATAAAAGGGGCAACTATAGTGAAATGATTGGAAATTCTAATTTCAAAAAAGCTTAAATATGTAGGATAATTGTATAGAATGGAGAGGATGATCGTTTTGGTTTTATGTGAAAAGCTAACAAATTGGATTCCTATTTATAGGTTTTAAAATTAGGGATTTAGTAAAAGGATTCCTATTTATATGTTTTAAAATTAGGGATTTGGTAAAAAAATTTAGGAGAACCTTAATAATCATTGGTGGCAAGGTCAATTTAAATTTTCATTTATTTTTGTTTGATTAATATGTACATTTTTAAATATTTTACATAGAACTCTACGTTCATTGATGCTGAGCTCCGTTTAAATTAACTGTTAATGTTTTAAAAGAGAACTCGACACATATTAGTGTCGAAGTGTAGTAATCATTCCAAAATAATTACCTTGATTCCGATGGGGGTACGAAAAACTTGGCGGCGCAATAAACATCACTACACAGTCTCAAGGTATCCTTCAAAAATGTATTTTAAGAAACAATTTTTACAAAAAAAAAATTAATAAAGAGATAATGTAATTTTCAACTCGTGATCTTGACAACTAAATTCTCTTTTAGTACATGTACTATTTTGGCTAGTCTAACACATTAAGTTAACAACTTTTATTATTTGATTCTTAAATTTAGATTCTATATGTAATCACCAATTTGGCCCGGGTCTTTAACCCAGGGCCCAAAACATAAAATTTTAAATGTCCATTTACAAACCCAGGCTCAAGGCCCAATTTACAAATTAAAATGAAATCAGACCCAGACACAAAGCCCAAATTACCTAACCCAAACTTAGCCTAACCTACCAGTCCAAAATTACAAAGCCCAAACCCACAACCTAAAAACAGAAACCCTAGATTCCCCTCTCCCCTCTTGCGCCGTTCTGCCATTAGCCCTAGCGCCGCGCGCGTGGAAGCACGCGCGCCACCTCCGCGCGTCGTCCCGTCACCAAGTGCGCATCGTTGGCATCCACTCGACGCACCATCGCCGCTCACCTGCAAGAACAGACAAAGGGACGATAGAAACACGAACAAAAAGAGCATTTTCTTTATTTTTTTTATTTGACGATATTCGGCTATAAAGCCGTAAAAAGAAACTGTAGATGGACTCCCTTTTTTTTCGATTGACAGTCAATAGAGATAGAAATCTCAAGCCAACACTCTTTTCTCAAATCACAAACAAAAGTGAAAATCCAAAAACCCAACAAATCGAAGGTATTTTGTTTTGTTTTTATTTTTTTTATTATTTTTTTTCTTCGTTATTTCGCGAATATACATCCATATATATATAAATATTAAAGTACATAAGGAAAAAAAATAAAAAAAAACTTACTAGTTGCAAATTCCGGCCACCGCGTGCGGTGGCCGGCGACGGCGTCGCCCCACTGGCCCCCCCCAAATCCCCCGACCTGCAGAGAGAGAGAGAAATCAGAAACTTTTTTTTTAGACAAAATGGCAGAAATGAAAAGAAAGAAAAAAAATAGGCTTTTATAGAGGTATTGAAACGACGCCGTTTAGGGCTTGTCTCAGCGCCCCAAAACGACGCCGTTTGGCGCAAACCGACCCGATCCGACCCGCTCCAGTCTAGGGTTCGTGTGTTTCTCCTGTGAATGGGCTATTTATGCGCGCAGTCCCCCTCCTTTCACGTGCACTGCAAATTAGTCCTTTCCCCTCTCTTTTATTTTAAATTTACCCCAGGCATTTCGTCTTTATTTCAATTTAGTCACTTCTTATTATTATTACTATTATTACTATATTATTATTATAATTACTATTACATTATTATTGTTATTATATTTATATTAGTATATTGTATATGTTATTATTATGATTATTATTATTATATATGTTATATTATTCTATTATTATTACTATTATTACATTATTATCATATTATTATTATGTTATATATTTTCTATTATATTTGTTACTATTATTATTACTATATTGGTGTTATTATTATATGTATTTTGTATTATTATTATTAGTATTATTTTATTATTACTATATTAATTATTATTATTATTATAATTACTACTTTATTATATGTACATATCTTATTATTATTTTGTTTCACTAACTTATTATTATTATTACTATTACTATTATTATAATTATTATATTACCATGTTGTACATATTTATATTATTATCATTAGTTACTATTGTCAGTATTATTAGCTATACGTATATGCATTTACTCTTGTTATTTTATTCTATTATTATTGTTATATTATTATTATTATTTTTGGTTACTCTATTTTTCTTTTATATTATTATTCCCATTATTATTGTGTTATTACCTGTATATTCTAATTATTATTATTATTATTATTACTACTATTATACTAATATTATTATCATGTATATATTTCATTATTATTACTATTACTACTTTATTATTATATTTACTATTATTATTAATGTAGTTATATTATTATATTGTATACATTCCGTATTGTTATTATTATTATTATTGTCATCATTATCATTATTATTATCATTATATATTTATATATTTTCCTTGTACATATTCCGCATTATAATTATTATTATCATTACTATTGTTATTGTTATATCTGTTATTATTAAACACAGTTTTTTTTTATTTATTGAATTTCTTTGTTATCATTAATTTACTTTATTTTCCAAACATGTATAATTTTCAATTTTACCCAAAAGCAAAAGTTTTTTCTTAAAAATAAGGCAATATTCTGTGTTTGGAAATTCGAGGGACCGGGTTCTATGTGTTGGGTTTCGGTTCTCTTGCTTGATCAAATAATTGAATAACCTTTTGTTATTTAATAAATGAGTATTAGGGATTAAGAGATGACCTTGGATTTGAGGATTGAAATTATTGTGTCCTACGTATTGGATGTGATATTTGGTCCCTTCGAAACAAGGAAATCTTAATATTCTAAGAAGACTCAAACATTTCCAAAAAGACCCAAATTTCTAAATTCATTTCTAATTTTGTTAAACTTTCGACATTTGGACATCAATTAATCAATTTGGTACCGATTTTTGGGCGTTGCGAGGGTGCTAATCCTTCCTCGCACGTAACCGACTCCCGAACCTGTTTTCTCGAATACTCGTAGACCAAAAGCATCTGTTTTAGTAAACTGAAATGTGTTTCTAAAACAAAGGTGGTCCGATCACACCTGATAAAAGGTCGGTGGCGACTCCCGTTTTACTCATTTTCAAAACCCAAGTTCGATTCCTGTTTTTGTCAAAAAATGGTTACGACAGCTTGGCGACTCCACTGGGGATTCTTGAGAGTCAGGCCGTAAATTGATTGGTTTTTGTCCCTTTGATTGAAAATTTGGAAAATTGTTTTGAAAGATCGTGTTTTTCTTTGATACATCTGTTTGTGCTATAGTGTCGAGTCTCGTAAAATACTTTGGCATTGCATTGCATGACCATTGCGGTCACACCCTTAAGTGGGAGTGAGAAACTACTCTTTCGTGAGGTTTTTACCTCCGTGCAAGATAGTGGATCGCTTTCGGGATACATCCGTACCTATGTCTTCGTGAGATTTTTATCTCCGTGCAGCCATAGGGAAATGTATTCCCCTGAACTGAACTCGGTCCATATGAGCCTATAATGGGTGAGGATCGAGGAATCTGCTGGTTCAGGTACCCATACTTTAGAACCAAACCACATATAGAGGAACCTAGGAGCCCATTGTAGGTAGAACCGTGTGAACTTTAGTCGCCACCTTAAATAGGAGTTTGATCATTTTCTGTTTATATTCCTTTTCGTACTTGATACTAACTCATCGTGTTTTGCTTTTATTGCATGGCATTTCATCATAAAAAGGTGTTGATCCACATTCGGTTTCTAAATAGAAAAGCTTAACATGGAAAAGGGATTTCTCAATAGAGTGGAAGATAATGCGACAGTACAGGTGTGGTCCGAAAGAATACAGCAAGAAAAAGGGGATAGTCTGACAGTAGGGCATGAATCAGAGCTATGGGATTTCACCCGTATCAGCACGGCCCAAAATGATTTACGAGAATTGAAGGAAATATGGAACTCATGGGGAAATGAAGACAAACAATTGCTCTACTATAACTACGGCGATCTGCCCTATCTGCTTGATATCAAGGTAGACGAGTACCTACTCCGAGCTATTACCCAGTTTTGGAATCCCGCCTACAGTTGTTTCACTTTTGGAGAGATGGATTTGGTGCCTACCGTGGAGGAGTATACAGCTTTGTTTCGGTGCTCGAGATTTCAAACTGATAAGGCGTATTCAAGGTTTGCAAATGTGTCGGCATTCTCGAAGAGGCTAATGAACATCACAGGGATGAGCGAGCAATAGGTCATGACCCGGATTAAACAAAAGGGA